>JAWNNJ010001864.1:0-526880 GCA_035045125.1 Hypselothyrea guttata
TTTTCGTATCAACAAACGGTCCTACATGATCGATGTGAAAAGTACCTAAAGGCTCATGGGCTTTATCAATTGGCGTTAATAAACCCTCTTTCTTTCCTTTCTTTGCCTCGATCATCAAACATTCTACACAACACTTAACTACTTTCTCCACTTTCTCTTTTAAGTTCTGAATATAATATTGTTTCTCAATCCTATCTCTAGTTTTCTGATAACCAAAATGACCTTCGCGGTGTGCAATAGTAATTATTTCGTCTTGCATGACTTCTGGCACAACTAACAATTCTTTGTTTATATCCTTAAATAATATTTCGTTTCTTACAAAATAATCTTCATACATAGTTTCCTTTTCTAAGATCTTCTTTATCGTTTTAACCCAATTGTCACTATTCTGAGCTTCTTTTAGCCTGTATCTTAAAACGTCCTCTATTACTAAACATGACAAACGGCTTAATGCGTCGACATGTTTCATCTTATTTCCTGGTCTATGCATTGTTTTAAAATCAAATTCTTGTAAAATCATAGCATATCTCTCTACTCTTGGTGGAATATTTTCATTTTGTAAAGTCCTGACTAATGCATTACAATCAGTAATGACAGTAAAATGCATACCTAACAAAAAGTGTCTCCATTTTTTAATGGCGTAAACAATAGCTAGCACTTCTAACTCATATGCACAATACTTCTCTTCGGCGGGAGTTGACTTTCTGCTCATATATTCTACTGGATGAAACATCTGACTCTCTGCATCCTTTTGCATTAATGCCCCACCAAAACCAAACTTACTAGCATCTGTATGCACTTCTGTCTCTGCGTTGGGGTCAAAAAATCTCAAAACAGGAGCTGTCACTAACAAGTGTTTCAAATACTCAAACGCTATCAAAGCCTTATCATCTAACTCAATCTGCTTCTTTTCCAATGTTATATTGGTTTTCCGGAGTAAATCTGACAATGGTTTAGCTTCTACTGCATAGTTTTTAATGAAACGCCGCAGGTATGAAGTTAAACCCAAAAACTTTTCTAGCCCATTTCTATTCTTTGGGACAGGAAATCTCTTCACTGCTTCTACTTTATCTAAACTAGGTGCAATCGAACCGTTTTCTATAGTGTATCCTAGAAATACAATCTTTTCTTTCAAAAATTGTCCTTTCTCCCACTTAATCCGCAAGCCGGCTTTACTCGCTACCTCTAAAAACTCTTCTAGTAGTCGTAACCCTTCTTCTACATCTTTTGATGGGATAACGATGTCATCCATATAAACTACAATTTTTCCAGCTTGGATTAACTCCCTCAGCACGGCGTTTATATATCTACAGAAAACTGCTGGAGAATTTGAGATTCCAAACGGCACATGCGTGAACTCAAATTGACCATTGTGTGTTACAAATGATGTAAACTTTCTTGATCCTTCCTCTATCGGTACATGAAAAAATCCATTTGCCAAGTCCAAAGTCGAAAATACTTTAGCACCTTGTAGCCTGTCTAAAACTTCATCTATCAACGCCATTGGAAAGTTGTCCTTTTTTATTTTCTGATTCAATCTCCTATAGTCACAACAAAACCTTTTAGACCCATCTTTTTTCGACACTAAAACCACTGGCGACGCGTATTCCGACGAACTCGGTACTATTATTCCTTGCTCTAGCCATTCTGCTACCTGTTTTTCTATAATACACTTATTGGCATACGAAGTTCTACGAGGCAGAGAATAAACTGGGTAATCATCATCTACTATTATCTTCATAGCTACAGGTGAATCTACTATCTTGTTAGACTTGTATTCTTTAACGAGATCTACAACCTTAACTTTCTGGACTTCATTTAAGTGATTTAAATCTATTCTATCCAACATAGAGTTTTCTTCCACTAGTTCCTGAACGCTCATCCCTTTAAATACTTCGCAAAATTCATCATTCAATTTACGAAATTTAATTCCACCTTTGCTGAACAAGATATCTACCTCCGACAGTACATTATTTCCTATAATAGCTGTATATTCCAAGTCTTTTAGTTTAACGACATCAAATGTTACATTGAAATATACTCCCTCTGTTACTACTCTTGTTGTAAAGTACCCCATCGTTTCGATTTCGCCTTTTCCTATACCTCTTAACTTCTTCTGGTTTTGAACTAGTGTAGTCATCTTAAAAAGTTTAAAGATATCTTCCCTCATTAAGCAAAGATCACAACCTGAATCAACCATGGCCGAAAATACAACTCCATCTGCTATAAAACTTTTATAAATAATTCCTTTAAAATCATTATTTATCTCTCCTATATTCGCCTTTTCTACCTTTGGAATAACTTTTACCTGCTCACAGTTTCTTGCTATATGTCCTGGCTTTTGGCAATGATAACATACTATTTCTGCGCTACACTTTTTCGCTATATGTCCTTCTTTGCCACATCTATAACACTTCCTATTACTTTGGATATCTTCTTTCTTATCTATTGTTACAGATTTCTCTGCTCTTCCCATTGGCTTGCTATCACTTTTATATGAACTTTTGTCCTTGTTTTTCATACGTTCATATATCTCTATCTCACTCTTTAGGGTCTGAAGTGACTTTGCTCGATATAAACAAGACTTATTAACCTTACTGTCTGATATGCCATCTATAAAATACGAAACTAAACTCATTTCATCTAAATCTACCCGCTTCCCTATCTCTAATAGGCTGTACAGATATTCCATACAAGTCTCTTGGTTCGTCTTTTGCCTCTGAGAGAGAAGCTTGTAGACATCTGCTGGGCAAAGCTTCTGTTCGAATTCTTCTTTAAGTTTCATCTTTAATGCATTCCATCCACGAACTCCAGACAACCCTCTAACGAAAAGCTTAGCGGCTCCGCTCAATAATTGCCTGCCATAAACAAATTTCTGCAAATCGTCCCATCCTACTGTAATAGCAACATCTTCGAATTCCTCCAGCCATTGATTCACATCCATATGACCTGAGCCAGCAAACAAAGAAATACTATCCTGAACATCCCGTAAAGTAAAATGCGACATACGACCACGAGCCTCTTCGTAAACAGAGTTTGCACTACTACTAACGGATACATTTCCTGGGACTAGTTCCTCCGGTTCTACTACATTTGCTGCATCTATATTAAAATGATCGAGAAGCCTGTCTTGTAAAACGCTCTTTCTGCCAACTGAATTCAACCCTAGTTCGCGTAATTTAACTTTAAGGTCTTCTACCCTTAATCTCATAATTTCGTCTGACTCCATCTCCCTAGTCTATCTATCGTCAATACTTATCTGATAATGTGAGGACGCAGCCTCTTATTCACTAAACTTATAAGATAACTGGTCCCACGCTGCTGTCGTTGATCTCTACGCCGTATTCGTACTGCCTTGGTTGCAAAGCTACTGTTCACAACCTCCCTCGCTGCTGTCACGACTTTTATCTAGCGTATTTTGCTAGTCTTACTCGTATGGTTGTAAAGCTACTGTTCACAACCTCCCTCGAAGCAGTCACGACTTTTATCTAGCGTATTTTGCTAGTCTTACTCGTATGGCTGTAAAGCTACTGTTCACAACCTCCCTCGAAGCAGTCAAACGCGTCTTTTGGCTTACCTCTATTGTAAAGCCTCAACACCTTGGCTGTAAAGCAACTGTTCACAGCCTCCCTCGCTACTGTCACACGCGTCTTTTGGCTTGCCTCTATTGCGAAGCCTCAACACCTTGGCTGTAAAGCAACTGTTCACAGCCTCCCTCGCTGCCGTCACACACGTCTTTTGGCCTGCCTCTATTGCGAAGCCTCAACACTTTGGCTGTAAAGCAACTGTTCACAGCCTCCCTCGCAGCAGTCCTGCACGTCTTTTGGCTTGCCTCTATTGCGAAGCCTCAACACTTTGGCTGCAAAGCAACTGTTCACAGCCTCCCTCGCTACTGTCACACGCGTCTTTTGGCTTGCCTCTATTGCGAAGCCTCAACACTTTGGCTGTAAAGCAACTGTTCACAGCCTCCCTCGCAGCAGTCCTGCACGTCTTTTGGCTTGCCTCTATTGCGAAGCCTCAACACTTTGGCTGCAAAGCAACTGTTCACAGCCTCCCTCGCTACTGTCACACGCGTCTTTTGGCTTGCCTCTATTGCGAAGCCTCAACACTTTGGCTGTAAAGCAACTGTTCACAGCCTCCCTCGCAGCAGTCACACGCGTCTTTTGGCTTGCCTCTATTGCGAAGCCTCTACACTTTGGCTGTAAAGCAACTGTTCACAGCCTCCCTCGCAGCAGTCCTGCACGTCTTTTGGCTTGCCTCTATTGCGAAGCCTCAACACTTGGGCTGCAAAGCAACTGTTCACAGCCTCCCTCGCTACCGTCACACAGCCTCGCCACACTGTAACTGTTCCCAGTCTCGCACGCAATAGTTGTGCAGAAACTGTTCCCACGCGTCTCACGCGTTTGCAACTATCTGGCAACGCTACGCAATTTGACGATCACCGGTACTGTCATCCGTCTCTTTCTTGCACCATCTATCTCTCGCACCGTCTCTTTCTAATTTGTGCGCAGCCAAATACACATTTTCGCAGAAGTAACGGTTGATGCCGCGTCTGTATGATGAAATATGTGTATGCTGCACGTACTCCACTTCAATAGTTTATTTCACCACAATACATCGTAAATACATATATTTGACACTTATATGTTTTAGTTTCTCACTTTCTAGCATGTGAATTAATGTACATTAATGTGTACGTTTCACTAAAAAAATTTATACATATCCCGGACGAGCCCCCAATTTGTGGTATTTTATTTGTTCGTAATCCACTTTATTTTATTTTAATGGTAAATGTATAAATGTTCTTAGATGATTAATAAATTCACGCTAGACTTCATTTTTCACACTTTGCGCTTCACTTTTACGTCTGCCTTCTGCCGCTCTTCTCACTCGACTGTCTGGCTGTTCGATATCGATATCCTTCATTATCGATACTCTCATTTGGTATTATTCAAATACGCTGGTCATACTCAAATACTAAACAAGATATTCAAATGCTTAAATACTATATTAGCACAACGTACTACTCCTATACTCTATCCCACATAAATCTGGGAAATTCAATATTGAAACCAAGTTCTTTGTGCAGATTTTCCTATTTAAAACTGCATTGCATTCGTTGCACGATTTAATATAAATTCCTTAGACAACTTTTGCATTTCCCAGAATAGAGAAAACGAAATATTTGTATTTTGTACAAACTTGTTAAGATGGAAATTATTGGCTGCAATTTAGTAGAGGAAATACTTTTGCTGCATTATAAAAATACAATCAAAGAGAGGAAGGCATGGGGCAAAAAAGGCAAGCTGGCAAAAATCTGTTTCATCATGATTTTTACGATTATTACATTTATTTTATGTCGGTGCGGGATGAGACAGATACCCCGAGGGGGGCGGGGCAGGCGGAAAAATGCGAAATGTGAAATTTACGAGCGTTGAAGTAAATTTTAATGCGCTGTAAACGGCAAAGACCCACAAAATGAAGAAAAATGTGCGATAAAACATGAAAAGAAATATTTTCATACTCGTTTATATGCGTTATTTGGTCAGGCATTACACACACACACACACTGATACACACACACACACACACAACTGCAATATAAATCAACTGTGAACATTTTGTGGCATAAAGTATAAATTGTTACACACCCGACAAACCCGAGACAATAACCCAAATGGTCAAGCTGCCCCGAGAAAATTTGTAGAAAATATGTCAAAAATATGCAAATGTCGAGCGAACATGGCAAAGACGACCAAGTGGTCAAGGGGGAAGAGAGAAGAAAAATCTGTAAAGGTTCGAGAATTTGTCGCATGCTTGCTTGTCATACCATTTAAATGCAAATTAATGGTCAGTTAAACTGTCAGACTTCGTCTAATGTTTCACTTTTTGGTGGTGATTCCCACCGAAATATCCATCAGCTGAGCTCAGCTTTGCACCATGGGAAAAATGTCCAAAATTTCGGCAAATTTTGAAATATATAGCTAAATCTTAACGAATGTTCCTTTGACTAAAATATAATTTCAGAAAATAATGTAGGATATTGGATTTTGGATTGGATTGGATTGGAATTTATAATAATATAAAATTACGGTTTAAGTTTAAATTGCCCTATAGATTATTATCGCTGTAACTTCCATAACTTGACTTATAAATAGCTTACAACTAAATTAATAGATCTGGTAAATTAATACTAAATCGGTAAATTAACATAAAAGTTATTAAATAAACAATTTCTAAGCGTCATTGAGCATTAAACAAACTTTAACAGCGCATAAAAAATGAAATGTATTACCTAAAAAAAAAATTATAAAATTATTGTTATAATACTTTTATATTAAGAAATCAAAATATTACATAATGCATATTATTATTAAGCAACTAACATACAAAAAACTGCATTGATGCCAAAATTTCTGACTTTTTCCCCATAGTGCGCTGGTCAGCGCTGTGTTAATTTGCTGTGAAATCTGGCCATACAGCAGCTGTAATTAATTGTCTGTGTTTAATTTGGGTTAATTTTATTTATGGCCGCTCGTCATTTACATTTTTACAAACAACACACTCTGTTTGCTTCACACGGCCACTCGTCATCGTCTTCATCAGCATCAGCATCATCATCATCATCATCATCAGATCAACAGATCGCACACAGCAAATGCAATCATAAAATGTCATGACCCAGCTTCTCAGTCTTCCCAGTCTTCCCATTCTACTCCCATTGCCAGTTTCATTCTCATTCCCAGTTTCCATTTCAGCTGCATTCTCAATCTCTGTCCCAGTCGCAGTTCCACTCGAGAACTGGCGAAACGACATTTACTACGAGTCTTTTGTGGCACTGAGAAGTTGCATGTGACGCAACAACTGACAGGACACTTTTGACAGCGGCAGACAGCAAGGACTAAGCTTCTGCTAATGTCAACAGCAAACACTGAAAAATGTGAAAATTCAGAATCAGAAATTCAATTGTCAAGGCAATCCACTTGCAGCAAATGCTCTTTAGACTGAGCAGAAAAAATAAATATAAACCTCTTGAGGTTCTGGCAAATTGAAATTCAAAGTAGACATTAACAGCAAACCATAAAATATTAAAATAAATAATTTTAAAAATAGAAAAGAAATTTAGACATTGAAAATACAAATTTCAGTTTATTTTATATGAATCTCTAATTAATTTAAGTGTAATTTAAACTCTGTAACTGTGTAGCTGTAACATTTTTAGGCTACCTAAATTTTGTTAAATTCTATTAAACGTTACACAAATATAGTATTTTTAAATACGATTGTAGCTTTATCAAATATATGTAACTAATATAAAATATTTAATCTATAGGAAATAAATCTAAAATATTAAACCTAAAATTAATTGATGCTAGTAACTGTTGCTATATTAATAAATAAATAAAATTTAGTAAACGTAACAGATACATATATTTTAAAATACTGATGTAAATTTATAGCAAATTAATCTAAAATAGCAAATCTAGACAAAAATTGTTTGTAATACTGATGCAAGTATTTCAAATATATGATGTAGTCTAATATTTAGATAAAATATATCTTCAGTATTATGAAAATCATTTTATATTTTTCTAAATTTGTTGAATCATTTTATATTTTCTGGACTTTATTTTCAAAGCATAAAATGCCAAAGAAAAATGGTTATAAAACATTTGTCGCCTCTTAAAGAATTTTCTCATAAAGCGTTTTCTTTACTATATTTTATTATTGTGGTATTCAATAAGCAAAGAATCTTTCGAATCCCCAGAGAAGAAATGCCTAAATTTTTAATTGCTGAATCATATAAAATTACTGTGGCTTTTTCTTTCAAATATTTGGATGTCATCTAAGATTTCATTGATATTGTGAAACAAACTGCATGGCAAAGACTGCGCACCCTGCATTGAGTAGAGTAGAATGAAGAGTAGGAGAAAGAGAGTGAGACGGAGATAGTGTGAGAGAGAGGGGGAGAAAGAGAGTGAAGTGAGCTAGAGCTAGAAACAAAAGACAGCAAGAAGCAACAGTGACACTGGCACTGGCAGCTCTCTGACACTGACAGTTGTCAACTGCTGTTGTTTCTTGGTTTTATTCTTTTGCTCTTGCCTTTATTCCACTCCTGTTGCCTGCTACTGTTGTGTCTGACAGATTTTTCGTTGTTGTTGTCATATTTAAAAAACACGAAATAAAGAAAATAGTGGGGAGAAGAGCAGCACAGAAGCATAGAAGAGAAGAGAAGCAGCGAGAAGCAGCAAAATATTGCTATCTTGATTTTTCATTAATGTGCGCATTGTGTTCGTTTGTGCCATCTTCTGCTTATCGCTGACATTTGACATTTTCCTCTAGCATTTTTGTGCTGATTGCTCAGATATGTTGTAATATAATGCAGCTGAAATAGATGTACACGCAGGAAAAAAATATAACTATTGGTTCTGTAAACTGATGCTCCTAAATGAAACTTTGGTTGGTTCTGCAATTCAAGTTCATATTGAAATAGAACTGTGAATAAATTAAAATGCATTAAGAGAAAAACCTTAATCAAGTTGAAAGTAATTGCAAAGAAATATTCAATAAAATTTAATTAGTAATTAATATAGTTCCCTATATTTGTATGTATTTAAACAAAATTTTGATGCATCATAACTCACACTCCTAGTTGGGGAATCGAATACGTGTCTGCAGAAATAACTTCCCAGCCCATCTACCAAGTCTTAGGGCCACCGTCTATAACTCACCAATATATTATACTAAGTGGTTACTTCCCTATTAGTTTATAAGATCTTAAGACTTATTGTAAAATCTTATTTAAGGATAAGATAGATTCAATAAATACCAAATAAACAGTCAAAAAAATAAAAAATATAAATAACTTACTCAATTATGGATCGAAGAAATTTACAGAATTATTTTAATCTAAAGTAAAAATAAGATTCGAATAATACGAAGAAAAAGAAGAATCATAGACATGCATTTATCAAGAATTTTCTGTAATATTCTACTTTTTACATTGCACATTTTTTATACATATACGAAAATCTTGATTTTTCTCGCAGTGTAGTTAAATCAGACAACTCACTGCGCTAGTTTCACTTTCGAACTCAAATTTTAAACGGTAAAAACAATATTTTAGCAATTAATTAAGCATGCTGGTGCACAGTTAGCCATAAAAAATGCATAGTTAATTCGCTGGCCAGGTTTGGTGATCACCGAAAGCACTTTGTTCCGAGAGTCTACACTTTCGATAAGAATCTACTAGAATACTACGTGGAACGATGCTCGCTGCAGGGAGTCCACGGAGCGCAAAAGCTGAAAGTCTTTTGCATAATGAATAAGGAAACCTAATGGGTTTACATCGGGAGACATGGCCACCATAATACTTTGTATGTAAATTTCGCCAATAAAACAATTTCTTTTAATGAGCCACGGGCACAGAAGCCGCGGAGAGTAGAGTGGAGAGTGGAGAGTGAGGGGTAGGGCAGGGCAGACTTTAACTATCGCATAAAGTAACAAAATGAATTAGGCTGCGACATGATGGGACCCCTATCACTTCCACTGGAAGCGCGGAAGTAATTGAGTTAAATATGCACAAGATGACAGCATTAATTATGCACAAGTAGGGAGAGGGAGAGGGATAGGGAAGAGGGTTCTGGAAAGAGCATAGAAAGAGTTAAATGTGGTTTTCTGTTGTGGCCTGGCATATGCTGAAAAATATACAAAAAGGCAGCATGATCTGAATAAAAGGTATACAAATAAGTCAACCCAAACTCCACTTATCATCAAACAGCAGCCTGGGAACAGTTGGCTATAAAATAATATCATATAAGAAACTGAGTTTCTCATCTTATAGGGGTTGTGCCAGATGTCGCAGGAATTCCTTGATGGGCACTCGAAGAAGTCGGCGTTACAAATTTGATAATGAACTATGAAATTTTGGGCATTGTCGCAGCTTGACAGCCATGCAATATTTATTTGCTGTCATAAATATTAAAATAACAATTATTGCCATACAAATCCAGAATACGAGAATTCTGTGTCTCAAGAACCCCTTCCGGAACTGCCTGCTTTGCATACGTGTTTGAGGAAACATATTTTATCTGCGTACGCTCATAAATTATAATCAAGCAGATAACTTTGCAAATGGAACTCCATTTGCATCACATAAGAGCTCAAATGCGGGTCTATTAAAGGGAGAGTACAGATTGTACCTAATGTGAGCAGAGATAAGAAGTTTTTAGGCATACAGATAAGGGCTAAGAATGGACATTAAGTCAAAAGACTAGATAACAACAACTTAATCAGCTGCAGTAGAAATATCTTATTAGTTCTCTCTGTAAAGGTGTCTAATTTGTACTATATATAAAATAATAAATAATGATTTTACTTATTTAATAAATATTTTTAATTTAATTATTTAGTAATGTCGATAATATTAAATGCATCTAAACAATATTTGTAATCTATTATAATTGCTTTGTATAATTTTTAAATTTATTATATACTTTAAGAATTTTGACTTCAAGTGTTAAAAGGCTCTCCAACCAATTAATTCTGTAAGAAAATTAAAAATAAAATTTATCAACTAATATTATATAATGGATTAATATCATATTATTTAATTGATTTTATTATTTATTTATTTTATTTATTTATTTATTTAATTTTATTTTAATTTACTTACTCGAGTGATAAGAGCTTTAGCTGTTAATTTTTTATTCCCAGAATTCAGTTGTTTAATTAATTTTTTGATGTATTTATCATGCATAATTAAGTTAATTTATGCTGCTATTATTTAAGATTAATAATATTTAATAATGCAATCTTTAATATTTTTTTAAGAATTTTTAAGAATTTTGTTCAATTAGTTTATGCAGCAGAGTGCCTAATATTTGTTATACATAAATATTTCATGTGGCTTTTACTTAATAATAAATAATATTTGTGGTTTAATTTTCCTAAATTCCCCACTCAAGTTGAGGGAACTTTGGCTGTTGTTTTGGCATTCCCGGAATCCATCTATGCAATCAGTGGCAGGCAAATGTTAGACCGCACTTGAATTAAAACTTTCACATCGATGTCTTGGCCAATTTATCACCATAAACGCGGCAATTTATTTGATTTAAGCAATTTGTAAAATTTTAATGTGCTTCAGAACGAAATAAATCTTCAGCTGTGGATTGAGCGGCTGCTACCAAAATTGGATGCCAGGCCCCTATGAGGGAGCAGGGGGGCTGGGGGTTGGGGGCACACGTCCAGTGAAATAAATTAGGCGCAGCTGCTCTGTTGGAGCAAATGGATTCGGAGCAAATGGGTGTGTAGGGGAGTGGGTGGGTAGGGGAGCTGAGATGTGGTTGGCCTATGCCAAGTGGACGTGTGCCTAATTTAGCAACGGTTGAGTGGAGGGGAGTAGGGGAGGGGTGGAGGGGGTGGAGGGAAGGCAACTGGGAACACATAAACATAAATAAGTAAGACAAATAAAGTGTCTTGACACGGACATTTAGCACTGAGCATGGAATCGAGCTGTTCTCCCCCTACGAACTCATCAATTCAGCCACACAGGGTTCAATTGCAGATCACGACCTTGTGGAGAGAGAAGGGAGAAGGAAGGGAGGGAGAGAAATGTGCAGATGGGAGGTAGAAGGCGCACAAGTCTCTTACACTTGATATTTGCTTCTGTGCACTGAGAGAACCATCGAAAGTTTGCCTGCTTAAGTGAAGAATTTGCGGTGTTCAAAGTTGAATAGACAGAAAATTCTTAATTTAAAATAATTGATTCATTTAAAAGCGTTCTTTGAATTACAATAATATTTTCACAAACTTTTAAGATTAATAAAAATAATCAAAATAATACTGGCAGCTCTGACTTTGAAATAAATAAATTTAAATATTTTATAACATATTAAACTTGTGCTGCCCATACAATATTTAAATAAAAATATTTTAGAAATCCTTTAAATTTATTAAACATATTTATAAATATAGAATTCTCAAACTGCATAAATTGGCAGCGTTATCTCCACCTCTCCCTGCAGTTAACTGTAACTCCGATCTGTGCTCAATAAGACACACAAAATCCATCGGGATTTGAGCTTTTGCTTAGAGAGAACAAGAGCGCGCAAGGAGAGAGAGAGGACGCCTAAGCTCTTCTTATGTGCGTATGCTTGTGCAGGCTATGCGAGAGAGAGAGCGTCGCAGTCAGCGTCGCAGTCAGCAGCGCTATGTTCGCACAGTTTGATGCTCTTTCCACGGTAAAAGCTCAATGCTTGGTTGATTGAGAGAGGGAGGGAGGGTGTTTGACAAAGCATGATCAAAGAAGTGGGAGCGCAGGCTGCTTGCACTATAAAAGCTGCTGAGTGCAGTTCTGATTATCAGAGCAGTTTCTGGTGCGGGGAAATGCAGAAGTCTATAAGGTGCGTGCGCTTACTTATCAGTTCAGATATAACTGTAACAGCAATGAGTCATCTGTTTAGTTGGATGTGTAGGTGCTAACGCTCTTGCGCTGCGTATCTTTCGATGGCTCGACTCTCGCTGAACCAACTTTCGCTGACCGAACTCTCGCTGCCCAACTCTCGCTTGCCGAATTCTCCCTCGCTAAACTAGCAATTGCAAAATTCTCGCTGACCAAACACTCGCTAGCCGACCTGCCGTTGGACGATCGCTTTTTTGGCCGAACTCTCGGTGACCGAACTCTCGTTGATCGAACTTTTGTTACCAAACTCTCGCTCTCTCAACTCTCATTGGGCCATATTCAGCCAAATCAATTGCGTAAAAAGCAAATCCCTAATTATTCTGAATTAATTTACGATTCTATTTCCAATTTTATTCGAATTCAAGCCTTACACAATATTCATTGAAGAGCATTATTTTTAAGTAAGAACCATTCTTTATTTTTCCGAGTGTATGCTTCGTCTGCCGTGTGCACTTGTCGCTGTCAATTGCCACTTATTTGTTGTGATTTGTGGGGGCCAAGCGGCATATCAAATACAAATTGACAGCTGACACGTTGCCACCCGCCCACCTTCCACCGCCCCCTTCCTAGGGGGACTGTCCTCCCCCCCTCAATGACTGACTGACGTCATTTGAGTTGTGCAAGTTTTTCCAGCAGGTGTTGAGTGCGTTTCCGACTTGCATTGCCTTTTTCCCAAACGATTTTCTTTTCTTGCGCCCTTTGCGATTCGCCAACTATTCGAATGTATTCGAATATGTATTCAAAGTACTCGAAAACTCGCGGCTGTCGTCGCCAACGAACTACGTAGCCCGCAAGTAGTTCCTTCCGTTTGCATGAGTTGATTTGAGTGTAGTTTTTGTTGTTGTTGTTGTTGTTGTTGCAGGTGTTTTGCCCTCTCCTCGGCTGACACGCCCCATTGAATGGCAGCGAAACCAATTAATTTGTATGAATTGTGAGAGCTCTACATTATTCTGAGCTGATTAGTTATGCAGCATGGCCGTAAACTCGCAAACCCGTATTCAAATATGCGCGAAATAAAATGAAAGGCAATGCCGACACAACGCTGCATAAATAAGAGCGAAAAGTAATGCGACAAAAAAGTACTGAATACCCCAAAGTGCCAAATACTCTTCAAAAGAACTTGGAATTACATATTATATTAAATAGAATTTAATCATTTAAATATTTAGTTTCATAGAAAGGGAAACTAAGCTATGCTAATTAAAGTAAAGATTAAGGATAAATGTAATATAAAATCAAAAATTAAAATACTTTTATTAGTTTATATATTTAATTTAAGAGAAATAAAACGAAATAAATACAACTCAGAATTTCAACTGAATCTAAAAGTTACAACTATTAAAAATTAATTAATTTTGCATGAGAAAATTTGAAGAATATAGTTGTATAAATTTGATTTGACAGTGATTAGCAATTATAAAATTGCAATTTAAAAAGAAAAGAAAATTTATATATTAGATAGAAATAACTGAACATCAAAAACAAAAGCCAAAAAAAAAAAATATTAAAAATTTTAATAAAAGAATAATCTTAAAACATTATTTATATATTTATTTATTATATATTATTATAAATATTTTTATATATTTATTTAAGCTGTGTATTCCTAATGATTCAAGTACTTACTATATACTTATAAATTATTTTATTGGTCACTATATACATGATAAGAAAATATTGAATTTAAATTTAATTAAAACTAGATATTTTGAAATTATAATTAGTAAAATTAATTATTAATTAAATAAGGCTTAGGTTATTAATTAAGACTTTTTATGTTTAATTGATTGTTGCAGAATAAATGTCGTATTAATTATAAGATTTTAAATTAAATCAAACAAAATTTGAAGGAAAAAAGAATAAAAAAATATATATATATTTTATTAGCTACAGCTATAAATAATAACCCTATTCATTAGGAATAACTATATAGATTTGTATATATAAATTAAAATTATTAGACATCACTATGGTATAAATTACTACACTACAGTAACAGTATACCATAAAAAAAATAATAAAAATTTTATATTTTCACACAAAAAAAACAACTATAAATATTAATAACTCTAAATTTAAATTGTTCTTAACCAATTGAATTCATCGACTCAAGTGTTTGTTAATGCCCTAATCCTGCAAGGGTATACGAAACTGACAGGCGCAGAAAAATTATGACTGTCGAGCATTTTTGCATATGACTCTGTATAATTTCACAATTAATTATGAAATATGCCATACAGAGACAGGGGCAGAGGGAGGGAGGGAACGAGAATAAAACATGGCATAGAAAGTGTGAGTTGAGCAGGGGAACAGGAAGGGGTCAGCGGGAACAACTACAAATTGCTGCAAGAGAGAGGGGCAGATGAACAGAGAGGGGAGAGAGGGGGAGAGAGCTGCGGCATAACTATGACTAAACAAAACGATACGAAATGACACGCTGTCAACGTGGTTTGGGCCCAAAGTCATAGCCAAGTCGAGTCGGCAGTTGGCAGTTGGTAGTTGCCAAATTACAATAATAATAACAATAATCATAATGAAAACAGTAGCAGTCACACGACAATGCGACAAAGTGCCAGTCTCAGTTCCAGTTTCGGAGTAGGAGTAGGAGTAGGAGTCGGAGTCGGAGTAGAAGTCGGAGTCGTAGTCGGAGTGTTTTCGAGCTATGCCATTGTTGGGCCTACAGCGAACGAGTCAAACGACGATTAACGCTTGGCTGATTGCTGAGGGAAGTGGCAGTAAGAGGGAGGCTGGGAAGAGGGGGGAGTGGAGTGGGAAGAGTGGAGAGCGGGGAGCGGGGAGGAAAAGTGCTGGTCATAAATTACACAATGCAATGAAAAATGCCTGTTGGCCAGCGCAGAGTTGGCTTGCGGCTTGTGTTGGCTTTTAGTTTAGTTTGCTTACCAATTTGTGCCGCCTAACTTTATGATTTTACAGTTATAGTAATATATATACATACATATGTACCTATGTGTGTATGTGTGTGTGTTTGTGTGTGTGTGGCCAAAGCAATTGCGCTGCATGTCATGCAATGCGTCATGTGAAGGTGGCCACTTTGGTAAGTCGTATTATTAACTAGTTAGCAACATGCAAAGACCAAATGGCTGCGCTTTGGCCATGTAGTATAAGTACTTGTACTTAGCCAGCTGGCAATTACACACTGCAAGAAATATACCACATATAAACAGCATAAATCACATAATTTAACCAATTATAAATATTTTACGTCCAAGTGGCTTAAAGGATACCATAACTCAAAGTTTATTTTTTGTTTAATTTAAATTTTTGGCATATCAATAAATATAGCTGCTTTAAAAATATAGAAAATGCCTTTCAATATAACTCCATTATATAAATTTAATTTTTAATATTTTATATACATTTTGAAAGTTTTGAAATTTTACGTTGTTTTTAATGTAATCTGAAGTTTTCAATAAAAAATTTAAAATAATATTGCAATACATTACAAATATGGGTAAAAAATATTGGTTATTATATTTATTTTTATTAGATTTATTCCACATAATACATATATTTTGGTTATTATTTATTACTACTACCACTACTCATAAATTTATTCACTTAAAAATATTGTGTGTTTTAAATATTTAAATAAATATTATTAAAGGCAATACATATTTATCCAGTAATTTTAATTATGAACCAATTAATATTTTATATTTTTTAAATAATGTTGAGTTTTTTGTTGTTTATTTTTATATAAATTTTAATGTAATGACATTTAATTAGCTGTTTATTAATTACATTTGAAGAAGTGTTTCCAAACAATTTTAACTTTTAATAATGATTAATTTATTATAAATATACATAAATATTAATACTAAAACACATTTTCCTAACCGTTATAATACAATATAATTCAGAAGATTGTAGATTTTTAATTGTGCAATTTTTGACCTTAAATATATTTGTATAATGTCTAAAAATGTTAATTAAATATTTGAGCTTTGCTGTTAAAATGAGGCATGTACACTATTTTTTTGCAGTGTATTTTGCGCGCTGATCATCGTCGCCATCACTCGTAACCCCGGTAGCCATTTCATATGTCGCCCATTGCATGTCGGGAGGCATTTATGATTAAGTGCGCTATATATTGCGACTTCACCTGGGCTTTCAATGGGCTTTTCTGGCAGACAGTTTGTATGCTAATTTGCGAATACATACTCGTATAGAGTCGTATTCACACTCGCACTCACACTCGTACACCCAGTGAATGCTTTATTTTACTGTTATTTTAATTTATGGCAATTTTATGCGAGCGCACAGCTATGTTGAAGTTCTCTTTCTCTCTCTCTCTCTGTGGGTCGCATTCATTCAAAGTCCCAACCACATAATAATAATAAAAGCGGAAACTATTGTATTAAGTGTTTGATTTATGTTTTTAGTCAATTGTTTTATTTATGAGCTTGCAACTGAGCCATTGTTCCACTCAGCCATTGTGGCAACCAGTTTAGGGTACTCCAAACTCAAACCCGAACCCAAACCCAAAACTCGACTTCAACTTCCAACTGCGGCTGAACTTTGCTCTGGGGTCGCAAGTCGAACAATTGAACTTTATTTATTCGCTTAGCCAAACATGTGCAGAGCATTACGAATACGAGTTCTGGTTGGTAGTTGGTAGTTGGTGTTATGGCTTAGAAAAAGCTGAGGAATTTGTTCGACAAGCTGCTGAAAATGCTTCACATATTTCCGCTCGAAATGCGAACTCTATAATTGAGCTATATGGCATGTGAATGTGGGCTAGTTTTGTAGTTGGTTGGCATGTTCGGGGAATCTTAACTGCCGAATATTTGGAGCAGGTTTATTTGAAATATTCCCGATGCAGGAAACCTACTAATTACTTTTCTTGGCCATCATCATTCATCATTCGTTGCGGAAAAACCTTAGCAATTTTCTCACACTTTAAATTGACACATCACGGCTAGAAAATGAGCCCAAAATGTGCCTGATAAATTAGATCCTGATGACTTGGCATACTCATATGGCCATATCAAAACGATGGCCAAAACTGACTAGAGATAGATTTATCTGGAAGTCGAGAACCAATCGCTCATTGTCAAGCCACATTTCGTCAATTAATTATACAAGTTTAGAGCGAGAAACACACAGAAAACAAGCAATGAGCCGGCATAAATATGGCAAAACCAATGAATGATCAGTCGGACGCGCTCGACTGATTAATAATGAGCACCCTACATTTTAAGTATAATTTAAAAATATTTATAGAATATTGGAAGAAATACAATGTTTTTCTTACTTGTTTGTCTCAACCATGACTAAACAGGCTCGTTGATGGCAAGGGCGGGGTATAGTCTGCAATATTGTATCTTTAATATCTTCTGTGTTTATTAACCAATTTCAATGCGCTCTTCAGAAGAGATAAATATAATGGAAGTGGGTATATATTCCGAATATAAACTTTCTATCTTCAATATTACGCTTTATTCGGTTTTTATTGCTTAAGGCGTAAAGGGGAAGTGGCATGTAAAAAATAAAAAATGGCATTGGAATAAACTTGATCGGTTTATAGTGTACAACTAACTATATTCCGAAAATGGCTGCTCTAGCTTTTAAATGTTCAAGATCTCAAAAGAATATATATACTTTATGCCTGTTACACACATTTGCACAATGTTATCAACCCCGTATTAGCAATTTCATGGGTACAGGGTATAAAAATATGGATAGATGCATGGCATATTTCTGCGTTTTCAACTGATGTGGCAACGTCATCAAAGTAATCATCCCGAGACTCTGACGAGCGACTGTCAGCCAAAGTGATAGAGCAGCGAACGACGAGTCCAAATGATTGCCTCCATGACGTGGCATCCACATCGTGCTCTGCTCTGCCCCCATCCAACAACCAACAACCAACAACCGACGACCAACATCAGCGACATCATTTATCATCAACCTGCCTGTCAGTCAAGTCACTCTCTGGCTACGAAAAATTACCGCCCCGTCAACCCAAGCACCGAGTACCGACTACGGCGTAAGGAGTACGGAGTACTGAGTTCGGAGTGGGGAGTACGGACTCCTGATGACTTGCCTGCTGCAGTGTGTTATCCTTGGGCTGTGCTGTCAAAAAATTATTATGCCTATTAATTTTACCCATGCGGGCGCCCTGCCCTGCCCCTCGTCCCTTCTCTGCTCGCTGTGTTGGTGGTAAATTACACAACAAAAAATTATGTTTGCCTTTTGCCAGCACCAAAGTGGGCGTGTCCAGACCACCCTCCCAGCCCTCACCCCCGCCGCATGCGTGTGTCGCTTAAGACTTATTTTGCCTCATTCATTTGGCAGTAATTTATCCTGTCATGCTGTCATTATGACAAACAAAAAAATATACACAAGTATAAGCGCTTAAAGCTGGGGAAAAAAATTATTTATTGAAAATGATTATGCACAGCGAGTGCGGAGTACGAAAAGGCTCTGTGGGTGGATGGGATCTGATTGTGAGGGGTTTTTGATGGTTGCTTTATTCTTTCCCTCTTTCTTTTTTGCTTTGTTAATGATTCGATGACGCCTTGGACTTGACACATCGATCAAAAATCATTATGACTTATTTGGGTTCTGTGTGAAGTGCCAAAATGCGACCGCAGAATACACTCTACCAATAATTTTCATAAAATAAAAACGGAATAATAATATACAAAAATAATATTTATTAATTAGTTACAATTTACATAAATATATTTATTTTTAAATTAGATTCTTTAAACTATATAAATTTCTTTTTAAAAATTTTGTATCAATAAATTGAAAGGCAATTTGACTTATATAAATAAGATTTTATTATCATTTTGGTTCCCATTAACTAATTTTATATACCTTTTAGTTCGCAATAAACAAATCAATTTTCTTCCTTTAAAAATTTAATTTTACTCTCAATTAAATTGTTTTATTCAAAATATTATAGCACTATTTTAATTATTATAATATTATTTAAATTAAAACTGTTTGAATTTAATTCAATTTTATATATATTATATAAAGGGTAAATTTATAAATATATTTGTTATCCATAATACAGTTAGGAAATCTTTTGAAAAAATATTATAAGAATCTTTATTATGAAGGTAATTATGTATAAACTATTTAATTGTAATTTTTTTTTAAATTTTATACTTAAAAAAATTGATCTGATAAAAGGTAAATTAAAAGTTTAAATTATTCAACACATTCCAAATTATTCGGAAAATAATGAAATATAAATGTATTATAGTAATTAATTTAGTAATTAATTTGTTTTTAAGAAGTAAATTATTTTTTAAATGTATTAAATATATTAAGAAGCAATTTACGTGGTTGATATTTAAATTGTATATTTAAACTAATTGAACTAAATACAAGGTAAATAAGTAGTTTACATTTTGTATTGATATAGTATAGTATTGATAAATAAATCTTTATATTCAAACCAGCACTTAATTTGTTCCTTATAATTTAAATACTGTGACAAAAATAATTCATACAAATTTATATGCCTGAATTTTTGTTTAGAATGAAATTCTATAAATTGTTCTAGATCATTTACAGGGTATTTTCATTAGCCAGTAAAGCCCGCAAGTATTTCATTTGCCTCGTTACGATGTTTTCAATAACTAATCAATCTTAAGTTTGACTTGATGTCTGCGCTGCACGCGATGACTTATTTCGGCGAGTGTTTTTTTTTATTATTATTTCTGCTTAGCTGGCATAGAGCAGAGGAGCAGGAAAACATCCAAAGTTTTTGGGGAGCTGTGTTTTGGGCTATGTGTAATCGACAACAGCAAAGCAAGTGCCAACTTTTTTGCTGGCGCACATCAATCAGCCCGGGGTGGAAACGTAAGCTCACGTCACTCAGCCAGACAGTCCTTCAACCGGAGAGGGACAGAGGGGGACAGAGAAAGAGAGAGAATGATGGATGGAGAGAGAGAGGGAAACAGAGTGGGTTTTGGGAACTTATGGCGTTGACAGCCGGAATACAAAATGCGGGCGAAATATGTCGATACGAATCAAGCGAAAGTTCATCTACTTGCGTTTTTTATGCGGCATTTTTTCTGTTTTTACAGCCAAACAAATGAAAAGCTTGGAAAATATGAAAAATTCACAAAGAAAGAGATAGGGAGAGAGAGAGGAGAGAGTGGAGCTTACATCCTTTGGCCAGACTGAGCTGAACTATAAATGCCAGACAATAAATAACCGCAACTTAAGCATATTGCGGTCCGTCTCTTCCTCTTGCTCTCTTCGAGCGTTCTACGTCTGCCATATTTCATTTTCATGCTCCCAATTGTTTTGCTTTTGACAAATGAGTGAGCTAGACACAGCAGAAAGAGACGGCAGACCGGCAGATTGCCAGAAAGAAAGAGAGAGAGAGAGAGCGTAAGAGTTATGGAACTCATACACTCTGCATCAAAATCACGCTCAAGCATCGGGCGTAAATTTCAGTTAAAATTTTGCCTTGCACAGTGGTACCTTCCATATTACAAAAATTACTAAAAAAAAAAAAAAGAGCTTAATCGAAATTTTACAAATTGAATCATGTGCATTTTTAAATACAACAAATTGAACTTTTAAGTTAAACGCCATCTTAGCCATTTAATTCATATAAAGTTATTATTAGATTATTATTTTATTAAACTAAAATGGAATATAAGAAATTTTAGAAACTTTTTATGGGAGCAATTTGGCCAATTTTCTTATTAAATATTTCTAATAATTTTTTAGATATTTGTTAAAAATTTCATAAATATATTTTCATTAGAACTATATTTGTCCCATGCTTGCATACAAGTATGACCACTGTGCGTTGTCAGTGTGTGTGTGCACACACACATAGAGCATGATCATTGCAGGGTGTAGGGGCTCCATTACCAGAAAGAACTGAGCGTCAGTGTGTACAAGGCAAGTCATCAAAATAACAAATAACGACGACTAGCAAAATTGATTGCATGTCATTAATTTTCATTTCAAATTACGCTGCCACTATGTCTTGCTCTCCCCTCTCTCTCTCGCTCTCTCTATCTATCTGTCTCTTTCTAGTTTTTGCCGGTCTAGCCTGCAGCTGAAATGTCAGCAGTCAGCCAATGGGCCAAAGTCAAAGTCGTGCCAAAGTCAGGCCACCGGGCCAAATGTGTTGAGCGTAAAGAAGTCAAAATGCCATCGCCTTTTGCAGTCTCAAGCTGTATTCCATATTCCTGTTGCCTTTTGTCCGTCAGACTCCAGACTTCGGGCATCAAGAATCAGGCATCAGGCATCGGGAATGTGTGTAATGCAGTTGGCTATCCCATTGCCCATTGAGCAAGTGATTTAATGCATAATGCTGCACGGCAATAAATTCCTAATGCAAACTGCATATGGCCCCTTAGTATTGACCATGTCAGCAATGTTTCCTTTTAAGCTTCCAGGCAACTGCAATTGTTTATGCCAGCATTAACTATGCTAATTTCGTACTTTTACCAGGGTCTATAAAGTAGAATAATCAATTTGCAGCAGAGGACTACAACAGTGGAGACAACACTCCATTTTCATCATGTAATTACCACATGTTAATAAAATGCATCAATCAAGCATATAATCAAATCAAAAATAAAAAAAATAAAAACACAATCAATGAAGTATTTAATCATCTGTTAATAAAACTATATGTAATATAGATAAAATAATATATGTAATATAAATTATTCAGCCAACATAATTTTATTAAATGTTCAAAATGTTCCTTTTAATACACCTTAAATTTTGGTTCAAATATTTTAATAATAAAATATTTATTTGTTATGATGAACAACTTTTCGTCAAATTGAGAAAATTCCTATTTGAAAATATTTGTTTGTATACATATTTAATTTGAACTTCATTGAATTTAAATAAAATTTATTTAATTTTAACATTAATATTCGTAAAACCGAATAATAATAAATAAATAAATAAATAAAATAAGTGTAATTATTATGATATATGTTTTGCAAAGTTTAATTAAACGAAGGTAAATGTGTTTAGTTTTTAAGCTCAACTAATTGGGAAATTAATTACAATTATATTTAATTTAAATAGTAAATTCGTAATGTAGTGTAACATATTTTACATTTAACATAAATATTTATTTATAATGAATAAAATATAAATATATATTTATAATTGGAAAAGTTATTACAATTTGTTTGATTATTTTATTATATATTTTGAATTGGGAGTTTGTTTAATTATTTATAAATTACATATAAAAAAAATATTTATTTAATTTGTTTTACATATATTTAAGTTGATATTAATATTAAAATAATTATCTTTAATTTTCAGGAGATATTGCTGAGCCATTTACATGGTATCTCATCGTCGACTCTCACCTGAGAGAGCTCTGCTGTTGTTACTGAAGCAATTGCAATTGCGAGTATGCACCGACATTACTGCTGGCCGATTTGTAAATTATGAGCAAAGACGTCAACTGCCAACTGCCAACTGCAGTTCGAATCGCAACAAGCTGCAACAAGCTGAACATGGCCAAGACCACAGCTGCAACTGCAACTGCAACAGCAACAGCAACAGCAGATGGCTAGCTAAAGCTCTGCCTCAGTTGCTATGCAAAGAGAGTGCTGAGAAAGAGAAGGAGAAAAGGGAGAGGGGAATAGGTGGAGAAAGAGAGAGAGAGACTGACAGTCCAGGGCAGAGCACAGCAGCTAACTGACATTTGACTGTCAGATGCTGTTGGCTCTCATTCGTTAATGTCAGAAGCAAGAGTTAATCTCGCGTGCATTTCAAAACAACGAGCAGAGACAGCACAGAGAGAGACAGAGAGACAGAGAAACCGAGAGAGAGAGAGGGGGATACAGAGAAAGAGAGACAGACAGCTGGGAGTTGCAGGTTGGCGGAGATGAGTTGTGGCCTTTTGCCTAGGTACGCACTGGCCAGGAGGATATATTGTAATCAAGGCATTTGTTGGTTTTGTTTTTGGCCCGGCTAAAAGAGCAGCAGCAGCAGCAGCAGCAGCAACAACAAGCTGAATGACTGCCTGACTGACTGACATACTGCCAACAACAACAACAACAACAACAACAGCAACTACTGATGAATGCCTGAAAGCCAGGCTGCAAAATGAATGAATGACATGGCAGGCATATGCAGCCGGGTGGCTTCAGTTCAACCTGCGAGTTGTGCCTGCACTGTCAAAAATAATCCAGCAATAAAATATCCATACTAAAATAATTCTGCAATAAAATATGTTGTAATATATATGACAAGTGAGATCAAATTAACCAATAATTCAATACTTACTTTTAACCGTAAGCCAATACCATTAAATAACTTTGAATAATTCATTCATTAATTCATTATTTCTAAGTACAACTTGAGACATTTGTAATTGTGTATCGCTGTAAATCTCAGATCTTGCATATAACTGGATAGGTTTTTCCCTTTGCGATCTCTTAAATAATAACTTTTCGAAATTTCAATTAAACAAAACAAAATAATTTAAATAGCAGTTACTTTATTCCTAATTGGGCAGATCGGTACAGTTTTCGGTCGAGAGCTCAACCCGGCAACATCAAATTTCAAGGTTTCAATATAATATGAAAAACAACAGAAGCCAGTTTCAATCCAGAGCCGAACCGGGCTTTGGTCCATAATTCAAACCTGCCCATCCTTTGCAGTGACTACGCCTACAATGCGCCCTTTTGACTAACCCAACCTTTTCGTATATATGTGTGATATGCTCAGCAAGAAAACCAATAGTAGGGGAGGGCACCAATAGTGATGTCTATATCCTTTGTGACCAGTGATATTATCCTTACATTCGGTCATTCGTCTGACTCAAACGACAACTCTTCATTTTGGGTAACATACTTCCATAACTTCTATTATCACAACTCGTTGATCTGCATCCTTCTATATTATCCGCTCATAGTCTTTATAAACATAATGGTCCTCATCATTATAGTCATCATTCTTTGTAGTCATCATTCTTTATAGTCATCATTCTTCATAGTCATCATTTTTACCAATTTCGAAGTTATCATCATCGTTTAATCATTATCATTAGCCAAACCATTCAAGTCTTTCAAATCCTGATCCCTTATCCTTATCGCTTCTTTTGCACTATCATATTTGGATCACGGAACTTTGTATTTCTCCTGGTTCTGTATGATAATTCTTGGCTTCTTCACAAATTTTTGTAGACTTTTCCTTTCGGACACTTTAACCAATTTCTGCTCTGACATCTCCGTGTGAATGAATAATTTTATATATTTAAAAAAAAGTAGATTAACAGAGTACTCTTAGTAATTATTAATAATTCTTTAAAAATATTTAGATCAATAGGCAAATAAATAATTAATATATCTTTGAGTACTATTCTTATTACATGGTAAATACTTATAGTGCTTATCAATACTCTGAACTTAAGAAAAGTTAAATTAAGACTGACCATAGGAAAAGTGCATTTAAAAAGTTAATTGATTATAGAAAATGAGTCAGTTCATAATTGTTTTCAGTGTATTTCAGCGGTAGTTTGAGCCGGAGTCGCACTGCCAGCACGCAATGTGTTCAATGCTGACCAAACACACACAGAGTGCAGTCCAAACGCGTGATAAGTTGGCCTGGCCACTCTGGCCAGCAAGGGTTAAGCGGCTAGAGAGAGATGGAGGGAGAGAGAAAAAGAGAGAGAGAGAGAGAGATAGACAACTGGCTGTCAGCTGCATTTGCATATGGCTCGCATTTTGTGGGAGCCGGCATGCAAAATTGCTTTATGAATTATAAACAATGGCAGGGAGCGGGATTCGGATAGGGATGGGATGGGATGGAATTGGGGATCGGGAATGGGGCAGGCTCGTTAGTTGCTTGTCTACTTCATTGCCTGAACAGGGAAATACGGACAGCTCCAGCTGCTCCTCCTCTGCCCCTCCTTCTGCTACTCCTTCTCCTGCCCCTACCCTTTCTCTGTCCATCTCATTGCGCTGACAGTGATTATGTCGCCAAGTGACATCCATCAGCAGCTGTGTAATTTATTGCTATTTTCTGTAGCTGCCTGGACAAGATTGCATTCAGTTTATGTACATGCACAAACCTGTCCAACAGTCCCCCCCCTCCCTCCCTCCCTCTGTCCCATCGTGCGTTCCCTCACCTGACTTGGGTGTGGTTAATTACAGCTGCCACATGCCCATTGAGGCATCTGGCCATATGCACTCACATTCATTCACTCGCTGCACAGACGGGCTCGATAGGCCAGCTTAATTAATCGATTAATTTTACTTGCACAAATATTTGCAGTTAGCATCAACTCTGAGCTCTGTCCATAAGTACTTTGGCATACAATCAGCATATTTTAAATCAGAAATTAATGTAACTTAAAGCATATTTCTGTGCGATTTAATAGATATTTTATTTACAATTCATATGATGAAACAGAACTTATTTTATGGCATATTTGTAATATTTTAAATTAAATTAGTCTTTCTACAAATTCTTCTGTAAATTATTCCAAATTCTATTACTAAACGATTTATAAGATTTTTGAATTAAAATGTAATTTGTTTGCTTACATCGAAAGTTATAGCAAATTTATAATATTCTTTATATTTTTAAGATTTAAATTGTGTGTCTATAAAAATTTGGCGTAATATTGTAAGTAAAACTGAATTTAATTTAATTTTTTCACATTTCTGTGCGTATAATCATTCACAATTATTAATTTACAATTTTAATTAAATTTAAATATATTTTATTTAATTTTATTTAAGCGGCTTTTAAGAATTTTTAATCTTAAATTTAAATGGCTTTGATTTTAAAATTTAATTCACATAAAAAATTTATTTATTTTGTAACAATTTCAATAAGATTTTGCAATTCAAATGGAATTTGTCTGCATTCAACCTATTATGAAACACAATTTGATTGAATTGAATATCAAAATATATTTCTTTTCAATCTATTAAATTTCAAAGCTATGTTTTAAAATTATACAAATTGTTTCCTACAAATAAGATGAAAAGAAACGTAATACTTGCAAGCAGTTTCAAAGGATTTCCTTGGCATTCAAAGCCAATATCAAGTCGTACCTTTCGAGAGGTTTACAATATCAAAGAGCTGAGTGAATATTTGCGAGTGTGCACTCATATGACACATGAATAAAATGTGAATAAAAGTAAAACGCATTTTTTTGCTTTAAAGCAATTTCCGCACTCTTTATAGCACTTGAGAAATGCTCAAAATAGGATTTCTTAACGTACGACAACAACAACGAGCATGAGACGCATAACAAGATGAAGAAGTAGAAGAGAACGGGGTGGAAGGAGGAGGAAGGAGAGAGAGAAAGAGGAAGCGAGAGCATAACAAACGCAATCAAATCGCGAGTGCGCCGGCAGCTCTTGAGTTAATGATATACACTCACTTCAGGAGCATTATCAGGCTGATGATGGTGAGGTTTAGCACGGCCCTAAGAGGGTTTCAGGCATACACTCAGCGAAATAAAGGTGCCGATCTGTACAATATCATAATCAAGGGTATATAATTTAAATAATAATAATATACCATTAAAAGCAAAGGAAGGGTTTGTTAAAAAAACAAAAATAAAACTATAAGATATTTAAAGAAAATAATAAAATTTAAATTAAGCATTAAATTAAAATAATAAAAATAATTTAAATTCTAGGAATGGTCAATTAACTCTAGAAAATGTTTATCAACTATAATCTATACCAATTAATGAGAATTTAAACCCTATAAATAACTGTAGAATAGTTACAATTATGATCATTTTTATATCATTATACTATAAACGCAATAATTTTTCCCGGAGTCGATGAAAACTGAAGAATTATAGAGCTATAAGAGCTATACAGAACTTGACTTCCATTCAAGGCTTTTCTTTTTAACTGCATTTGTTTCTCGCAGTGTACTTGCATGCACGTAGCAAACAAAGCCTCTTGTTTGAACGTCTTTCCAGGCAACATTGTGTCAAGTTTGCAATGCTTTAATACAGAAATTGCAAAGAATACGCGGTCGACCCATTGAGAGACCTCCATCCATCCAAGCCTGCGATAGACCCGTTAGGGACACACCCTTTTAAATACTCGTTCACGCACTTGAGGGCAAATCAAAAGCATTCCCAACGCAGGGGTTACAAACAAACAGGGTATAGGAGAAGGCATGAATGCCGGCACTTAAGAGCGGTTTTCAATAACTGAAGTGACTGACAAGCTTCCCCGGGTTTTTTTGCCCGGCTCTAAAGTATGATTCAATTTTGAGTTGCAACTGTGAAAACAATTAAACTCTCTGGAGTTTTGATACAAAATATTTGTGCAGAGTTTCAGCTCAGTGTTTGATGTCATAAATCCCTCTAACAATGCCCTAATGCTACAGTTGACTGACTGCCAGCCCCCCAAGGCTTATTCCTTTTCGCATTAGGTCTTTCTTTACTCCTTTTTTTTTCAAGTGTCGCATTATCTGCGCATTTATCAGCTACCCTGAAGCTCAATCCCAAAGCCGAATCGGCAGATGTACAACTTGCCACTCTTCACTCTTTATAATGATGTATCAGTTCACCCTTTTATCTAATCTCGCAGCCATTTAATTTGTATTAAAGTGCATTTCCATTGGGATTACCAGTCAAAAAGTACCGAATGCCACCCGCTCCGTGCGATCATTTCCCACGCCTGGTTATAAATCTTTTGGCTCTTAGTCTTGGCCCTGTCGGCTTTTTGTCAAAAGGCAAACGGCAACTGGCACTTCCGAATCGAAGCTTCCTAGAAATATGCAGAGTTTTATAAATGGCACAGGCGAAACAATAGTTTGCACTGGACCTTGAGCGTTTGTCAACAAGGTAAAAGATACAAAGAGGAAAGAGAAGGAAGGGAGGGAAGGCACACAACGGGGTTCCATCGAAATTCGTACTAAGAATCTCCGAACTTCAAAGCAACGGCACCGCCCAAAATCGAATGCACTGAGAACAAAACTTTTGCGTGTCATTCATGGGCCCAAAATGTGCAAATATTTTTGCCTCACAAAACGGAAATTTCTTCATAATTTTTGCGGCACCTTTTCTCTGATTCTTTTCGTTTTGTTATCTTCTCTGCTGGGCGACACAAATTAGCAGAAGCCGTAGCATCTACGGATCCTTTTCGGGTTTATATCTACCTACCTTAACAAGGGATAATGACCATACAAGTTGTCAAATAAACAAATAATGTCCCAATGACATTTTTATTGTTCAAATCCTTGTGTACGTGCTAAATGCCGTATTATAGTAGGTTTTCCAATCTCTCTTCAATGCATTTCCTTTGAAATTATAGGACAAATACTGGGCGTTGAAAGTCTACTTGTTGCATTTCTAGAATTGTAGTCTTTAAGAATGAAATCAGAATTTCAATTGGAAATATTTGTAATTTATTTCCAGCAGAAATTAATTACATCCTCATTAGTGATAATATTCTTCTTTTCGAATATCTATTCTTGATATATTTTAAATATGTTTATCCAAAAACGGATAATCAAAAACAATTTTATTAAATTTAGATCGTTTTATATTAACATTAAAATAATTATAGTAAAATATTTATTTATTTTTTTAAACCAATTAAAACGTTAAATTTATAAACCGCAGATAATATTATTTAATTCGGAATACCCCGCATCCTTCTAATCAAATTCCGAACTATTTTATTACATTAAATTTTATTATTATTATTATTATTTATTAAAATGGATAATATTAAATTTTGTATGAATTATAAATCCCAATACGTTGTCACAGTAATTAGCCAGCAAACTATGTCTTAATCCAGGAATGCCCCACATGCTTGGAATAAAAATTCAATTGGTTGCCTCATTTTTATACCGAAGCGTAGCTGGTTCGCTCCATATACCACTTGTCACTTATAGTTACAGTTATGTTTGGGTTTCTATTTGTGTTGGCTTCGTAGCACTCATTTGTTCAGCTGAAATCCAACCATTTTGAGGCAAAAGCTAACAACCAGCAAATGATGTTGCTCTATGGAAAAACTCGCCATGTGGAACTGCCGTGATTGACGTGACATTAAATGACAGCCTGACACATAACTGACACACAACTTTATATGACAAGCACACACACACACACACACACACACACACACACTTTGATACCCACAACAATAATAGCAAACATATTGAATGAGAAGTTGATGATGGCTCTTTCCAACGTCTAATCAATGCCACACAATCGGAATGAGACTATCTGTAGAATTTATATTGCTTCTATAGAACTCGTACTATCGGCAGGATATTCAACCTATTGATAATATTTGCATCTGATTTAAACTTAATTTATATTAACAAGCAAGTTACACGTAATTGACATTTAATTAATTTAATTTTTAAAATAAGTCCCATAGATATATAGCAAATATAATAAGTCCATAAAGTAACTAAAATTTTAATATACATACGTATGTGATATAGTTAATATAAACACTTATTTGAATACAGGAAGAATAATTTTAAAACAACACAAAAAAATTTAAAAATAATTTGTAAATTATTTAACACATTTATGATCGGCATTTATATTGAGAATTCTCCAACCGCATAAATTGGCAGCGTTATCTCCACTTCTCCCTGCAGGTAACTGTAATTCCGATCTGTACTCAATTAGGCACACAAAAACAATCGGGATTTGAGCTTTTGCTTAGATATAACAAGAGCGCGCAGGGAGAGAGAGAGCGCCCAAGCTCTTCATCTGTGCGTATGCTTGTGCAGGCTATGCCAGAGAGAGAGCGTCGCAGTAAGCGTCGCAGTCAGCAGCGCTCGTTGCATATGTATGCGTGCGCTATGCTCGCACAGTTTGATGCTCATCCCGCAGTAAAAGCTCGATGCTTGGTTGAAGGAGAGAGTGAGGGAGGGTGTTTGTGGCGCTCGCGTTTTGACAAAGCATGATCAAAGAAGTGGGGGCGCAGCCCGATTACATCAGAGGTGCCCACTCCATAGCTCTCGCTGCTCTTTAGCATATGGGGAGAGCTCTTGCTTATGGGGAGAGCCTCTCCGTTTGGGCACCACTGGATTACAGCATAACAGCTGCTGCGTGCAGTTCTTATCATCAGTGCAGTTTCTGGAGCGGGGGCATTCAGACGTGTGGTGCAGAAGTCAAGTGGGTGCGTGTGATTGCTTATCAGTTCAACATAACTGTAACAGCAATGAGTCATCTGCGAGAAGGGCGGACGTTGCGTACAGCTCGGTTAGATGTGTAGGTGCAAACGCTCTTGCGCTGCCTAATTCTCTTCCGAAATCTCGCTGCCTAACTTTTGCTGCCTTACTGAGCTGCCTAAATCTTGCTGGCTCAACTCTCGCTGGCTCAAATCTTGTTGGGCGCACTCTCGCTGGTCTAACTCTGCTTGGCCGAACTCCGGCTGCCTAACTCGTGGCGATCGAGTTCCCGCTGGCGATCGAATTACTCTCGTAAGCGAAACTCTCGCTGGCTGAACTCTCGTGTGCCGAACTCACAATGGCCCAATTCTCGCTGACCTATGTCTTGTTGGCTGAACAAGGTTCTAGAAATCTATATATAATTATATTATTATATTAATTATATACATTTATCGATTTCGACCGATTTCAAAATTTATATTTTATTTTATAATTGTATTTTATTTATTAATGTGTATTTATTTTATTATTTGTGTTTATTTCAAGAATTTTGTTTATGTATTCATCATTGCAAATCTAGCAATTAATCTGCTCAGGCAGCTCTGTTTTGGATAGCTCCTTAACAGCCGATAAACTATGTTGGTAACTTGTTGTATTCTGTTTAAACTCCACAAATCGTTAACTTGCCTTCACAGGTGTTTGGGGCTTTCGGTCGAGATTGGTTTAAACCGAACGAGAGACAAGGCTGAGTCATTTGTTATTCTTCTGGTAGTTAGTGGCGGCTCTAATTGATAGGCTGCAGTAGGCAGAAGAGATACCCAGGAGGGAGCCGGAGAGACAGAGGGAACGAGGGTAAAGGGTACGTTTTGGTAGCGTTGCATTCACAGGTGATAAATTCAATGATTATCAACACGTTGCCCCGCATCACTAATTAAAAATGCATAATAGTTTTCGGGGCGGCTAAAGTTCAAAGTGTATTTTACTAATCGCTCCGATGCCCTGGCCTACGAATTCGGATTCGGATTGGGATTCATTGCAATAATCATAAACTATCCGAACGAACGTATGTCGAACTATGAAATTGTTGGAAGTCTTTATGGGCCGATCCGCTCCATGCATAGAAATGAATGAATTTCGTTTGGGAAACGTGCCCCTTTTTTATGGTTCTTTGATATATGAAAATTATCAGACTCAGACGCCGAAAGAGATAGCAATGGCGACAACAACGCCACCGAAAGAGATGGCAGACGACAAACCACTTTGTCGGCACATTTTTGCTTTCCTTTTTTTCGACTTTCGTCCGATACGTTTGTGTTTTTTGTTTTTGGTTCGTTTAGGTTGTTAATTTTGTTGGGGTTTCGGTTCGTTTAAATGATTGTTTATATTTTGCATTTAAATGTATATATAAATAATAGGGCTATGCCTCTTTGCTTTGGACGCATTCAAAATGATTAACCATAATTCTGTTTTAATATTTTGTAATTGTATAATTTTATGGGCATTTGCATTTGGGCCTTTTTGTCTTCACCATTTTTTATGGCTCTTTTTCATAAATTATATGCATAATTCATGTGGCGAATGAGTGATATTTGATTGCCACTTGGGTGTGCCACTCACACACAAACACTCACACACACGTCTCTCTTTGGGTGTGTGGGTGTTTGGGTGTGTGTACCCCACTAATGACTTGTTGAAACAATTCTCGCATTCAATTATTTATGGAACTGTATTCAGCTGACAATTTGCCAGCTTTTTTGATGAGTTTCCCATTCAGAGACTGACTGCGTCCACCGGAAGAAATAAAACTGTGAATAAAATACACCTATAAGCAATCAAAATTTCATAAAAACTGAAGCAGCTAGAGAATATTAACAACACTCAACAAAAAATTATATAAAATGATGTACACGTATGGAAATACTCAAATCTTGTAGTTTCCAAATGCAAATGCAACTTGAAGACAAATAAAATTATTTCTGTGAAATTAATTCAAAGCAATCAAAATATCATAAAAACAGTGGCAGCTAGGGAATACGAATTAAACTAATAAAATTTTTATTGTATCACATATTGTATGGTTGGGAATGGACAAAAATCAAATAAATGAAATAATTTTAGTTAAATCAATTAAACTGTATACAAAAACATCTATATTTATGATACCTATTTATGTTTCCAAGGATTTCAATTGTATATTAAACATTCAATTATGCAAACAATATTTAATAAAAATGAGCATATTAGTTTATCAAATAAAAGTTATTTCAATATATATATTGTTATATTATTTCTTATTAAAAATTTCCAAAGAGCTTAGAGATTTATAAACTATTGCATTAGTCACGTTACTTAACTGAAAAGAAATTAAATTAAAGTATATAAATAAAGTACATTAAATTAAAGTAAATTTTGAATTGCTAAATATATTAAATTATATGTTTAAATCCTTGTTTCTAAATGCAGAATCTAAGCCGGAAGATACATGGAATCATTTTTGTGAGAGGTAAACAGTTGGAAATAATACTAGGCAACGCTCATATATTATTGGAACCGAGACATGTGTTTTTGTGGCTTCTCAGAACTGTCACAAGGTCAGCTGACATTGTTACCTTTTGTGGTTTTGGCTATTGTTTTAGGCTGCGGTACCAAAACAGTCGATTCATGCTGGCAATATTGGCGTTTTGACTGCCTAAAAAGACACATCCTTTGAAGTATTGCCGTATTGCCGTATTGCATTTTTGCTGCTGAAAGGAATGTGTGTCAACTACACACACCGAGAAAAGTTTATGCCTGGCTGGCTGAAAAGAGCCAAAAAGGAAATGACGGCCTACCAAAATTGCTGACTGTCTCATTGAATGACTGACGGACTGACAGACTGACAGACTGACGGAATGACTGAGATTTAAGCTGCTTGCTGAAGCTATGCTGACATGACAAAGGCCGAGAAGACGAGCGACTGATGGCCAATATCGTCAACTTCAAAGTAGGCCCGTCTAGATGCCACGCACTACACAGTAGCTGTCAAAGATATTTGTATTTCATTTTGATGATGGCATGCGGCTGACTGACTGTCGAAGTCGCAGTCGCAGTCGAAGTGAAGTCGAAGTCGAAGCCGATTCAAACGAATTGGAAGCCCAAAAACAAACAGTAGCTGCTGCCTAAATAAACGCAGACCAATCAAGGTGCAACCGAGGAGCAGGAAGGGGGAGACGAAGTGGTTTTTGGGATGCCACATCTTAAAACCAATGGGTACAGAGCAGATCAGTCGAACGTAATCGACAATAAGAGATACCGTATATTGTGTTTCGATAATACACTCACAGTCGATCAATTGTCTGTTGCATATCTTTGATGTTGCTTATCCGATTGTAAGGTAATTCGCAAGCATTGGTGGAGAATTTGATAATCTTTAAACATGTATAGTTATGAGTCGAGACAAATTGATAGACAGACATGACTATATCAAATCAGAGAGTTACAGGGAGTAACATGAGAAATGTCTCATTTGCACTAACGTAATAGACCTTTTTATACTTTTTCATGGGTCTAAAAAGCAACGGCAGCAACAACAAGAGTTGTCGGTGATTTAAAATAAATATTGCTGGCTGTCACATTGACAGCAAACAAAATGTGATTGTTCGTTGATTGTTGACATTCTGTGTGCTACCGTTCGGTGGCTCAACGGTGGTGCGACTGTGGCTCACAAAGGGATATTCAAGATATTAAATTGTCTGGCGGCTTGTCGTTGTTGTCGCATTAATAAGCCGCGTCTTTCAATTGCCAAAAAAAAAATCAAGCTAAAGAAAAAGAAAAAGAATACAGAGGCCATACAGAGGCCATAAAAAGAGAAAAGAGCAGCGCTGAAAAAACTGCCAACAATGAAAAATTTCAAGCTGTTTTTAAATGTTTTATTGGCTTTTTAATAATGTTTGCACATCAAAGCAGGCCGCACATGCGCCTTCGATGCCTCGATTTGTAGCCCCTCTCTATCAAGTTCTACCAAGTTACGCGCTCCATATCCCAGTCAGAAAGGAAAGGAAGAAATAAATCCTCAAGTGACATGAGTCAAGCTCTTTGTATGCCATGCCTCTTGAGTAAGGCGACTTATTCGTAGTTCGACAGTGTGCAGTGTGGAGGGGGTCTGAGGATGTGGGTAATGGATTATGCCTGGATTGATTTATGTGTTAAAACCGTTATAAATTATTTTAAATTAGCGCACATGTATGAGAGAGCGCCAGTTCCAAAAACCAGCTAGACTTTTACGCAATTTATCGCAGTAAGTTGTATTATTTTTGAACTCTTCACAATCGCTGGCTAATTGCCCAAGCTTTTGAAGGCAGAAGAATGCTGCTAATTAATGGGAAATATAATATTTAAATATTATTTAAATGCCAACACAATGGGCCCTAATTCAGTTATCATGCTAGGGCGATAACTTGTCGGAGGTTCAAATTGTTCAAGCTGTGAAGCCAGGCCTACAAGAATTAAGATTTTGAATATTTATAAGGTGAAAAATAAATATATTTACAAATGCTGAAATGAATATGTAATTAAACAAGACTCTTGCTGGGAATTTCCCTTGATCTCGAGATTTTCTAATTAATATATCAAAGGGATTTTAAGGGCTTATTCGCTCTATTATATATTTCCATATATGTTCAATATTTATTATATATATCAGTTTCTAATTTACAAATAGATGAAGAACTATTAAAAAATGTTCTCTAATCTGAATAACAAAGTTGTTAAAGATCTTTAACTGAAATTGGCTACTGTTTGGCTGTATTGAAGTTGAATTTCCCACCGACTGTACTTTATTATTTATGCGCAATGTGGCCGTATATTTGGCCAGATTGGAAAGGGAGCAGATAGAGGAATAAACACATAGATAAGTACAAAACGTTGCCAGGCATTTCATATAACATTTATGGTGCTGCGTGCTGTGTGTGCCAAGTGTAATAGAAATAGTTATTAAAAGCCCCAGCCAAGGCAAGACGACATCGTTGACGACAGCTGGCGACTAGAAGTGACAGTCAGGGTTTATGGCCATTCGGGATAAGATAACTGAACAGGCTACGCTTGCTACAATTTATGTCCTGAGCACAGAGCACTGAGCACATATGATCCATGAAATGTCATAAAAGTGCAATTGTGGCCAAAATTATCGAACATTTAGCAAAAGCGTTGGGGCTTAGCCATGGGTGGTTACTGTTTTTATAACTTCAATCCCCCTGAGAAGCCCAAACGACAGACGGCAGGACCAGGACCTTTTGTTTTTTACGACCGCCTCCTGTCAGCAGGAGTCAACTCAACATTCCTTTCGACATCGACATCGACATCGTCTCATCCAGCCATTCACACGTACCCCATTAGGGGCACTGATATACACACTTTTAATAGAGCGTAGCCAAGAAGTGCCTCAAGAACCAGGATAAGCAACCCCTCGAGACAAAGCACGTACTCGCCATGCTCGTAAATTTCGGTTGCTTCGTTTTTCGGCCACTTGGTTTATTAGTGCCACCAAAAGTGGCTCATAAGACGGCCGAGCACAGGAAGTACTATATGACAGAACCTTTAAATGACCACAAATTCAGGGCTGGGGAAGTATATGCGGATGCAGCCACTTTGGAACTCGACAAGTGCCTTGGAAATCGAACCAACAAAAAACACATGCACTTCCACGCACTTGACTGCAAAGTAAACACGATGATTCAACGCACTTAGACTGCCAATTACAAATTTTTAAAACGTCATAATCGTATTGTAGCACTATTTGACAGAGCACAGAACATGCTCTATTCAGAGAATATTCATTCGACTAGGGAAGAGCTCTGGCAATCTTCTTTATTGTTGTGGTTCTATTTGTAGACTTCTTCAAGTATTCGTCAAACGTTTTATTTAGTATGCATTAAAACAAGTTAAAAAGGTTCGGCTTCCTTTTATATACATCCATGTGTTTTTAAGGTACAATCTCATGCCGTAAGTATTTTTCACTTAATAAAATAAAAGATTTTGAAAATTACAATGAAGATCCTGCATTGATGACTAATCTGTTACTTATCTGATTGTTCGTCGTTCAGTGAAGGCAAAAGAGAGAGCGCAAACTTGCGATGAAAACAGCATGCAGGCAAATGTTTAAGTCAGAAACTCATGCAACCTATCGATGTGTTGCCAGAGAAAGGGACCACTGATTTAAAGTCACACTTTAGTAGACTACCAAAGCTCCCTAAAGCTAGAAGCTTTTTAGAGGTAAAGTAGCTCAATAAAGTGTCATGCGAATGGGCAAGTGTGAATAAAACGCCGTCAAAGAGAGTAGGAGCTACAATGGTGTTTAAGTGTAAACCACAAGGCAAAACTCATTTAAATCAATGCCAGTTGCCATTACCTCAGTTGACCAAAATGTCATTGATAAACGTTGTGTACGTTGTATATGGGGGGCGCGAGAAGGTCTCAGAAGGGCGGGGCATTTACAAAGTGTTTTGTGGGTTTGTTGCGTGTTAGACGAGACCTGTCAAAAATGTCATGGGAAATGTTCAAACGCGCACGATGAAAATGACGATCGAAATGACGACGACGACGGTGATGATGATGAGGTGACTTCTAACTAGCTGTGAAGCTCCTGTTAACAAGCTGCCCTACATGCAAGCCCCCTCCGCCCCTTCGCCCCTTCGCCCCTTGGCCCGTCGTGCTTAGCCGCAGAACATGAAGCAGTCATGTGTGAAAAGTTAGCTGCAACTCAGGAGGGAAAACCAAACCGGTTCGCTGCTGTTTACTCTGCTTGTTGCTGTTGTTGGCGCCTCACATTGAAATTAATTTAGCTAGCTTTCAATTATGTGCCACAAACATTCATGCATGAAACTAAGACACGTTTAGCATTGGGGCATGTTGAGGTTTGCTGCAGCAGAGTGAAGTGAGGGGAGGGGCAGGGGCAGAGCGCCAGTGTGACATGACAGGCCTGACAACCCCAACAACATATTGACATTTTTGCTATACATTCCGCTCGGCAGGGTGCCCCGGCCTCCAATGGAGACAAAGGCAGCGGAGAGCGAGCAAGAAAGGCGGCAGCGCAGGTTGGGGGGGTTGGGCTGCAGACGTACACTTAGAAAAATGAGCAAATAATGAAAATTATGCTCATGGGTAAATAATAATTATTATTATTATTAAGAAATTGAAATTTAATTTAATAGCATTGAAGGTTGTAAATAATAAAATAAATGTGTTTTTATATTAAACATTTATTTCAATTCTTAGAAGAACAAAAAAATTAATTTGAAGTAAATAATATAAATATTAAACAATTATTTTCTTTATTTAGCACTATTTTTCAGACAACATATTTATTTATATACAATAATAAATTATTATTTATAATCACATAAATTTCTTACACACTATAGTGCACTTAATTTTTTTAATAAAATATAATTAAAATACTATATTTTTTTTCTATTTTTAGATATTTTTTAAAGTAAGTACACATAACAAAAATTTATTTGATATTAGTAATTTAATTATTTAACTATTTATATAATAATTAGTTAAATTCACAGAATATTTTCTCTGCGTGTAGACCGATAACGAACTGTAGCCCCAACATGTGTGAGTGTTTATGTCGGCGTGTCAATTTTCGTTGTTGACGTGTTGCCCCGTACCGCCCACAACGCCCCCGCCCCGCCCCCGCTCTATCGACAGTCCGTCCAAAAGCGATACGTCCGTCCGCCTTGTAGCAGAGCCATCAGTCTCATCTAACGACTCGTCGCTGTCGCTCCGTACCCTCGATGCCCCATGCCATATTCCGTATTCCGTTTTCCGTATTCCGTATTCCGCATTTCGTATGCCGTTTTCCGTATTCCGTACTCCGCATTATTATTAAATTTTACTTTCGCCACTCAATATGGGAAATGTCATCTGTTTATGATGGCTTTTTGACATCTCTCGTTATTGAATATGTTCTTCTTGTTGCTTCTACTTCTACTTCTGTTTCTGTCTCATTCTATTCCTCCTCCTCGGGCCCTTCTTCGTGGTTATACGTCCCTTTTTCGCGATGTTTGTTGTTGTTGTTTTTTGGGTCTGGCTTTTACCGCAGACAACTTTGATGTGTTTTCAATTCTTGCGGTTTTTTTCGTCATATTTTTCTTAGCTTGTTGCCTGCTGCTACAAAACGTCTTGTTTTGGCTCCTTCGGCTTCATCTCTTCGCATTGCCAAAAACTTGACTCGGAGCTTAACTCAGCTACCTAAGTCTTTGTCTGCCAAATCTTGAGGTTTTCATTTCGCAGTTTGTAGTTTTATTCGCCGTCTGCCCCTCACCAATTGTGCACTGCTTGATGCTTCTGACAAGCCCATCACATTTATATTGATTTGGCTTTTGAGCTTTCGGAAATGCCGGAAACCAGCTGAAACTTGTGGAAATTTATCTCGTTATGTTTCGTTTATTTTTGGCGCATGTAAAGAGTTCTGAGCGGAAGTTATTATCGTATAATCAGGCAAAATATATGCCAATTAGAATAAATAAAACATTTCAAGATCAAAACTTTTTACATTTACCACGTAAATTGAACTGCTTTTGTCAAGACAATCTTCTGATTTGTTTTGTTTAAATAATGAAGAGAGAAATTTATATTTTAGTACAGTTTCCATGAAATGTGAATGTGAACGGGAATTATAACTTTGTATGTAAATGACAGATAAAAGATATGATGTATCAAAGTTTTGCTTATGTGATAAGTAATCATATTTCATTAAATCTTCAGACATATTGACAAAATAAAATGCATAATTAATTTTAAGTTAAGGAGGATTTACCGATGTAGTAGCGATAATCCACTGTAAACTAGGCATATTACTAAAAACTACTCTATTATTCAATCAAGTTTATGCCTCTTCTGGGAGATACAAATATCAGATGGTAAGTGGGCGCTTAGCCTAGGTGCATGCGAGTTTCCAGCAGAATCCAGGGGAACTCATAAAAAAGGTCAACGCGAACTGACAGTAGCCGGCTCGAGAGCCAAAGCCAAAGCCAAAGCAGAAGCAGAAGCAGAAGCAGCTACTTACTGTCAAGACGTGTCATAAACACATCAAGTTTACTGTCGAAACAAATAAAAATATAAACTTTGACACACACACACACGGAGTCAGAGGCGTAGAGCAGGAAGAGGCAGAGGGGAGCAAATAAACGATATAAAATCAAAGCGAAGATAAAAGCAAAACACAGTCATAATAATAGACAAGAGAAATGAAAGGCAATCGTTAAGGCTGACAGGTCTCTCTTTCTGTCTCGCTCTCTTTGTCCCAGGGGTGCACAAAAAAGAGCCATAAAAAATACATTTTATTTTAGAAAATTGCATTAAAATCGTCATAAAAGCAGGGAGCCAGAGACCAACACAGAGGCCACTGTCTCAACCGAACCCAAATCAAATACGGGAAGCTGACAAAATGTGACAATTACTGGGAACAGTTGACACAATGACAGAGTCGTAAAATCTGAAAAGAAAACTAAAAAAAAAAGAAGATAGAGTAGTTAGACAAGTGCTGGAAGCTGTCAGAATTTTAACTACATAGTTAGTTGGCTTTGCTAATGAGCCATTTTATGCGTTAGTCTTACGATTTGGGTCGATTACTTGAACCTATTAATACCTGATTTTGAAATGCCATTAAAATTATTTGACTATAAAATGTAAATGACTTAAATGGTGTTCCATTTCCATGCAGGCCATAAATAAAATCAGCCCGAAAACATTTTCTATTTTTTCGGTTCCTTCTACAGATTAAATGCGACATTTTTAGTGGCAGTCGAATTCAATTTTCATATCGTTAATCTTGTAAATTATGCTTGTCGGATGTCATGTCGCTATTTCATTGTATTCCCATTCCCCAGTGGCCATTTTCGAGTGTCTTTCGTATTATTTTTTCAAGTGGGTGTTTTATGAACCTGTTTCGTCTACCAGGTCTCGATTTCAGAGATACTTTTTTAAGTATTTTGTTTTTGCCCAGACGGAAACATAATTAATTGCTTTTATGCATTCGAACAGGTGAGCCGTGAGTAAAAACACTAAATATACATGATAATAACAGGATATTTCAATAAATAAGTTGTAAAATCAACACGACATCAAACCATATATCGTATTGCTGAATAAAACCATTTGACAGCCAAGATTTAAGTTTCCTCTAGAGTAAACCGAGTATCGAAATAGGTAAAATTCACTATTCAGGTTAATCGTTGAAATGGAAAATGTTATGTGGAAGAAATTACAAAATATGGAGAGTAAATAATTAAATTCCTTAGCGGTTTATAGGGTATTTGCAGAATAGGTAAAACCTTTACATACGAAACAATGCCAACTTCAATTATGGCTAAGACAAAAAAAGAAAATGCAGTTGTCGGATTGTGCAGGGTATAACAGACAAATGGGCATGCACACTGGTACATGCAAAAATTGTTCAAAAATAAAAATGAGTGCAAAAAGCGAACCACAAAATCCGCACTCACGTAACCCCCTCCACCGAAGGAGGGGGAGTGGGGTGAAGGGGCGGTTGGCCGGTGTCAGAGTACACAGGCCTGTGACACATGTAAATGCGTGCTGACAGCACTAAGGGAAACAAGTACAAAAGAGAGAGACGCAAAAAAAGGAAAATAAAAGAAAACTGTCAACAAAATTAATGTCATGCGTGTGCAATGCTATGAAAAATTTTGGGCCGGCTTTATGTCAATAACAAAAGGCAGAAATGGCAAAGAAAAATATAAAAACCAACGTATAAAGCAAAAAGAAAAAAAAACCATAACTGAACTGAACCCAAGCAGAGAGAAAGACAATGATTGATTTGACAGGACAACGCGGCAGAGCGCAGTTCGATGCGACACGACAGACGAACACGACGCAAACCCGATATGACGATGGGTTATTGAGGATGGCCGGGTTATCGTTATCGTTTTGCTCATGCTTAAGGTTATGCAAAGAAATTCATATGTAATCAGCAAGCAAGATTGCACTGCAAAAATAATTCCAACATTCGAAGCCTAAATTGTGCAAAATTCAATTTTATATTAATAATTAAAATAACCGATTAAATATTTAAAATTAAATACAACAATCAATACAATATTCTTAGAAATTAAATAATGAAAAATTCTTCTCCGAAGCTTCTCAGATTTTGAATTTCAAAATAAATTAAAATACCCGACTTACGACTTACTCACATATACAGACAAGTTTGACATTTTTCGTTTCTAAGGTCACTGATGAGAATGGTTGGCAACCATTCGAAATAGTACTATCTGAGCAAGCCAAATTTTTCCATTAAAAATCTCCCATTGCTAGACGTCGAACCCGAATTTCTCACATTCAGTTAAAAAATAAACGATATTTATTATTGGAAGGCGAAAATAATTTTAAATTTTAAATTTAAATACAATTACAAATAATAATCAAAGCAAATATATTTGCGTTAGTTTTAAAAATTAAATTTTAAACAGAAAAACAAACTGGCAAAGAATTTTTAAAATATTTTATATATAATATTAATATTTATTAAATTAAGAAAACTCTTTCATATTAATTAATTAATGTCTATTCATTGCATTAATTGAATGGTGTGTTAAACCACAAAATGTATTTAATTTTAAAACTTATTTGGCATGGATTCATAAATTATAGATTTCTCATGGCTGTCTGAGCTGCTTAGATTTTGTTCAGTGTACTTTTGAAATGAGTTGCGGCGCCTCAGGTTACACACACTAATGAACGCAAATAATATTAATTTCCCTAGCTATTTCGACGTCTGCTCACATACTCGTATAAGACATACTTATTTTTGCGTGGCATTTGTCAACATTTGTCTACATTTGACAGCACACGCCTGCTGGTGTTGCCTTTGGCCCAGCTTTGCACTCAGCCATCATACTTCTAACCATTTATCCGTTCAGCCATTCATTCATTCATCCCATCCCATTCATCCGTCCGTCCATCCATCCATCTATCCATCCATCCATCCGCCGCAGTGACATTGACAGTTCTCGCCCCTTTTGCCTTTACGCGAAATTAATAACATGTACAAACAACAACTGAGCCAAAGTACTTATCATTGCCAAAAGGGCAAACCCGGCATCAGCACATAAGCCAGCCCTCAGGGCTGCAGTTGGGGGCGTGGCAGAAGCACCTCACACATATGCAGATAATATTTACACACATGTGCCAAGGGCCTGGCCCATTTGGCTTTGTCCTGACAAGTGACAAGTTTTTGGCAACAAAAAACAACAATTCTCTTGGCTTTGGATGGCATAAGAATCAAGTTATTCTATGTCTATATACACATTGGATCTTGGAAACTTTAAGAGCTAAAGCAGCCATTTTGGGAATTGAGATAGATATATAACATGCGAAAATCAATTTTACTTTAAATCTTAGTTGTAAGGGCCAGTTTACGCCCTTATCGATAAAACAGAATTTAAAGAATTTATTAAGCCTAGAAGGTTGTAATTGTGAATAGTTATTCTCTATTATTATATTTATCTATCCTGAAAAGTTTATTGAAATCGGTTAATAAACACATAGTTATTATTATAATATAATATTTTTATTCATTTATTTATTTACCTTTCACGGTATATATTTTTGTTACCTCCCTCCATTGTTGTTGGTTCTTCAAAGAAATGCCTGCTGCTATTTATGTTTTTGTGGCTTGTGCAAACTGAGAAATCTGTCAACTCTCAACACTTTGAATTGTCATTTGGCCTGCCTGTCTGGGTGTTGCCAATCGGTAAACCTATAATAAACGTAACTCCAGGTCTACGGCCGTGTATTAAAAACCCACACACATATCATATTTTGTACGGCATATCAAATTTCAAACAGATTTCAATTTGATTTTATGTGCCTCCGGTGACGACAAGAGCCCTGGACCCCAGACTCGTGTTATGGGCATAATGCTGTCAGCCCTTCGCAGGCTGGTGAGGATGGTGAGAGCAGGAGGGGATCGTCTGACAAAGGGGTGTTTGGGCCGTAACGCCCTGCCCTACCCGGAGGTGTTTTCCATGGTGGCTGCGTGCATAAAGCGATTTGTCTTCTTTTGCTGTTTACGTTTGGTGTTATAAATTTTGTGCCTTAACTGTTTCTGTTTCTGTTTCTGCCCATCGCACAGTGGGCGAAAGGGCTCATTTAGCGAGAAAAGTCGAATATTTCTTAAATAAATAAAGATTTCTCAGATCTGTTTTTTGATTTTGATTGGTAATTAATTAAAGCATAGTCCTGCTGAAAAAAATTGTTTGTTTTGTAACAGGTATTTTTTTTATGTGAGTTCAAAGTTGACAAAAAAACAGTATTTTTAAATCATGTTTATATCAATTTTTTTATTAGGTAAAAGTAAAAATCAAATATAAAAAATTAATAGAAAACATTAAAAATAGTTATAAAATATCTAAAATTTAAAAATTACTTTAAAAAAATAAAATACATCATAAAAATTTGTCATTATTCAGAGACTGAACTAGTGACTGAATAGTCAGAACTAGAGACATCTGACTCGAAATGTGAAAGTAATTTTTTTACCTCACTACTTAATTTAACATTTTTTTTACCATACCGGGAAGTATCTTCGGGCAACGAACTAATTAATGGGTCAGATGTATATAATAGTGCATGCATGTGTGCCTCAGTCGAAAATTTCGGAAATCTTTGTTTCGTGCTTCTAGCGCTTCTTCTGACATCATGCCTATAGGTAAAATTACAGAAGATATAATATCGGCTCCATGAATTAAAATTTTATGAAGCGAAGATGGCATATAAAACCATGGATAGGCATCCACAAATATTTCTGCAGTTTTATAGGCATAAATACGAAACGCATTTGTATTTATTTCATGCCCAGAGGCCATAGCACGTAATATCACGCCAAGTCTGCAGATAAGTTCTTCATTCACACCTGTTATTGAAGAAGACAATTGAGGATTTTCAAAAAAACGGTCTAGCGGTATTACCATTGTTTGTATTTCCTGTTCCAGGTATTGGAATATCAACAAGTAATGCCATTTGGGTTCTTAACTTATCTTGAATTTCCTGCTTTCTCCTGTTAACGACTTCTTTATCAGAACCTCGAATTTGCCATTTTTGTATTGGAAGTCGATAAGCTATGGAACAATACCACGTTGTAGCTTACTGACTGTTACAATGCAACTAACCTCCGGATTCAACATCGAATTCCTTTTATAGGATAAGAAGATAAAAAAGGTTTAGCAACATTTTGGATATCACGTGATAATAAATAAAATTGATCTTTGCCATATTTTTCGCATGAATAACATGTGGAAATGGTGCAGGTCATAAATGTTGTTTTCAATGGGTTCCTTAAAACAGAAAAATGGAAAAACCGATGAGCAGACATAGTTTGATAGAATGGGTTTTTCATTTCATTAAAGAATATGTTTACTTTTTGGGAATTACCACGCCTCCGAAAGTGTGTAACATGCTTTTGCTCATGAGGGTATATGGGACGCATAAGAGATTATATACGTCCCATATACCCTCATTGCGCCCTTTTTACCACGTTGACGTTTACGAAAAGTGGCCGCAAATGCAGGGTAGCGCATTGAAGCAGATCATTTTACACTTTTTGGAAAGATAATTGATTATGCTAACTAAATCAATAAGATTTGAGCCGAATCCACCCGAATCCCATTTTGTAAGCTTACCTAAAGTCGAAAAATAGTGTCAAAACGGAGGTACTTATGTTATGAAGCCTCTAGCTCACAAAATTATCGATCAGATCACGGTTACATTTTCTTTTATTTATAAATATATCAAAGTTACCAAAACAAAAAAAAAATTGTGAGAAAAACAATTTTTTCGAAATTTGCGAGATTTTTGAATTGCGTGAAAAAAAACGGTTAAATTATATGATGCGCAATTTTGAAAAAAAATCCCCTCTTTGAAACCCCATAACTTCTAAAATATCCAACCAATTTGAAAACCAAAACCCGTTTTGAACGAAGCAAGCAAATGTTTATCGAAAGCGAACAAAAAAAATTCAATTTTCGAAAACTCAAATTTGTGACTTTTCCTGCTAGATGGGTCGTTTCGCCCACTGTGCATCGCCGTGAAACGTATCTAGAACTGCCCGAAATTATTTGTGCATAACAGGGATAATCATAAATCTGGCTAATTGCACTTTATTGGGGGTCTCTGTCCGCTCGTCTCATCTGATCCCATTGTATCTCAACACGTCGTGCGGTGGTTGCGTTCTCCATATCAATCTCAGGGGTTAAATTGAATTTGACATGCCGCTCATAGGCATTAAATCTCAACATTTTTATAGCGGACTCGACGCGTTGCCTCACAGTGCAGGGCAACATATAAATTTGCAGCTTTTTGACGATGCTGTCATTTGATAAGGCTAATGGTGTCATGCCTCAGCCCCGTTTTAACAGGTTTTGCTTCACAGTAAATATGCTGCAGTTCGCATTAAAAGAAGTAAATAACTTTAGGTTTATCTGTTGAAAAGTAGCATAAAATATCTAAACAAACAAACTACAGTAGAATCCGGTTATAACGACGCCGCTTATAGCGTCCGTCCGGTTATTGCGACGAAAACTCGATGGTTTGGTTGGTCCCCATACAAACTTATATGAAACGGCCTCCGCTTATAACGACGCCGCTTTTAGCGACAAACCGCTTATAACGACGAGATTTTTCAATTTCAATTCAATTTTTCATTTCAATTCAACCGGATATTGCGACGTGCCGAACAAAAAAAAAACTTTAAAGAGGAAAATTTGATTTCTTTAACAATGCTAAAAGAAGCAAACAAAATCATGGATTTTGTGTTTTTTCAATACGAAAAAGAAACAAAATCATGGATTTTGTCTTCCGGATATAACGACGTCGGTCCCTTGAAAGTCGCTATAACCGGATTCTACTGTATTAAATTTTTTGTTTTGATTAAAAAATTAATTTGTTTTATTTTTAAACCTATTACGAACATGGCATCCATAAAATAAAAAAAAATATTTTTTTTGCTCCTTTCGGATAGTGCGTCTGCCGGATATAACGACGTAAAATCGTCGGTCCCTTGAATGTCGCTATAACCGGATTCTACTGTATATTTAACTTTTTGTAAATATAGGCTTTCCAATTATCAAAGTATTTTATAGAAATAAAAAATATTTACAGCTTGATCGCTTATTACAATTAATTTAAAATTAAAATGGAAATCAACGACTAAATTTAAATTTGAAATCAAATATATAAAATAATATTACGCTAGTAATATTAATGAAAAAAAAAACAATTGTATTATAAAATACTTGTGCCAAAATAGAAATATTTTTAATATATTTAATTTAATTTATTATTTTTAAATAATTTTTTAAAATTATTTAATATTTCTGTGAAATTAAATATAATGACATTTATATAATTTAGCATTGACATAGTAAAGATAAAGAATACTTAGGAATTTTATCTTTTTAAATAAATTAAATTTAACGTCAAAATTAATAAAGATAACAATAAATGTATTTATTAAATTATTTATTTAATAGTTATATTATACGATTAAAATAATTTAATTATCAATTGTAAAACAGGTAGGTTTGATAACTTCATTAAACCTTATTAATTTAATATGAATATACATATTTCCAAGAGCACATATTGATCAAGTAGAATTTTTCATAATTTTCTCAGGACCCAAGCTGTTGGCACTTAATTAGCTGAGCATGAGTGAAGAGAAGAGCGGAATATTCTAGCACAGGAGTGCAGTTGAAGAGGCATTTTCCCATTTTCCCATTTTCAATTTCCATTTGCCCATTCCATGTGTCAGCGTTTCCTTCTCAATTTCTCTCTGGCCGTTGAAAGGCAACTCTCAATTGGCGGTGTTCAGCTAACAGATCTCATTTAAATGAAAATCCAAATGAGAATGTGTGTGAGAATGTGTGTGTGTGAGTGTGCCTGTGTGTGTGTGTTTTTAAGTGTGTGTGTGTGTGTAGGAACATGGCTTTTGATCTTTGCTGCGTTTGTTTGTATACAATTTGATGGCTCGTGTTGATGGATCGTAAACGTGAAATGATGTTCACAGTAGGCCGCCTGCCTGTTCCGTCCCATCTCCAACCCATCCCCAACCCATCTCCGTCCCATCTCCAACCCATCTCTAACGTCCCATCTCGACTTCGGGCTGCGCTCGGTTGATGACGATGATCAACGCAACGATGACGGCACAAAATGTCTTTGATCATTTGCCGCGCCAGTTGGCAGTCAAAATGTTAATTTATACGTTTGCTCCCCGCCCACACATCTAAAGCAGCTACACTGCAAAAAAAACCTACAAAATGGAATTAATATTATTTGCATAAATTATGAGTTTAATCTAAAATTTTATGTAATAGTTTCAATGTGTCTCTTTGATTTTGTATTATAATTTATACTAATAAAAATGTTTGAACAAAAAAGAATTATAATATAATAATAAGTGAATTATTATATTATTTTTGTTAAATGTGATTTATTATTGTATTCAAGTTATTTTATATATTTTATTTATATTATTTATTTATTTTATTAGTTTTATTTATTGTATTATTTTATTGATTTTAATATTTGATTGATATATGTTCTATTAATTTAATTTATTTAATTTATTTATATTTTTCATATTTATGTATTATTTAATTTCTTCATACGTAGCTGTCTGAGCATGGCCATTCAATATAATAAAAAAAATTGTCTCAGTGTACAACTTAATGTAGACACATTCTCACATACATCTCCACATGGCCAGCACACAGCAGCAGCACTAACAACTTTACAAACATGTTTGAGATTTTTATTACAGTGTGAAAATGCCCGATTCTTCCGAGTAAAATAAAAGCAGGATCAAACAAGTTTATGGGTGGGCAATCAGCTGCTGTTTCGATAGCTATATGCTATATATGCTATTTGCCGATACCTCAGCCGATACTCATCGCTTGAACGATTGATTGATGCGCTAACAACAACAAGAGCGGCCATAAACCGAGAAAAAACAACAGATCTTCATAATGAACAAGTTGTCGGTGAATTTTTATTGTTGAAAATCGATCAAACCACTTGACGGCTGATCAAAGCCACAGGAACTTTAAGTCTGTGTATTTTATGCGATTTAATTAATGGTGATGCTGTAAGTTATTTTCCTCAGCTCTTTCAATTGCTGAACGTTTTCGAATATTTCTGCAGCCTTTGTAAATAAAATAAAATAATTGTTTACCCAAATATTTTATGGATTTTCTTATATTTTGCGTAATTTATGACGAGCGTGATGGAAGGGGCATAAATATATAAGATACGCAAATTATCAAATTAAATTTGAAATTGCACCGAGAGACGAGAAAAAAATACAGGGTATAAAGAGACAGAAATAGCTTGATTTACAAGATATAGTATTTAAAAAGTATCTAGAAAAAAAAATAAAATATAATATGCATAAAAATAATTAATAAAAAATGCTATAAAAATATTTGATAAAATTAAGAGCAGATTCAGTAAATATTTTGAGCAGTTTTTGGGCGCTGAAAAAATCTGATTTGTATAAAAAGTACTCCAGATAAATATGGACACGATTCTAAAGGACAAGAAGATGCTCTTCGTCCGTCGAATTGGATGTCTGATTGGGCTGCCAGAAAAGTCGGTGCCATGGGGCAAAAAGAAACATTTGTCTCGCTTAATTTAAACAGATTTGTGAGATTATTGTCATGCCGACGTTAAAGCAGCAATTTCAATTTTGCCGCAAAAACAAGCAAAGAAGGAGAGGCAGAGGAGAGGAGAGGAGAAAGAGTGTGAGAAGGAGGGAGATTGCGCTGCCAGTTGACGAGAGACAGGAGCGAATTAACAACCTCAATCTGTGGCAACTTCAAGCTCTCAGATGGCGGGCGGGAAGATAGCAAAGAAAGTTTTGTGGCAGGCAAACGCATGCGAAACCTGACAGCCGGCAACTTTTAATGTTGCGCCCCAAAACTCAAACAAGATCCAAACAGACAGAGACCACAACATAATAAAAGATGCAACAACGAGACAGCGACAGAGACAGAGACAGACTACAGCTCCAGCTGCAACGCCAACTACAACTTCAACTTCAATTCCAACTGCAACTCCGAGTGGGTTGTTTGATGCCAGAACAAATTTGCAATGTCGTTGTGATTTTGCGGCAGGCAGCGTGACACAAGACAGCACTACAAACAGACGGACGGATGGAGGGACAGCGGGACAGACGGAGATTTTGCGCTTAGCGCTGGCTGGAATGCACACCAGCCATATTTAAAATGCTTTGATGTTGCACCGACTGCAAATTCCAGTTGCAACTTCGCCAGGCGTCGCCATAGAGAGCCATGGGGCGCGAAACAACTTATGTTGAATGCCTGTCCGCCTGACACGATCAGAGCAGACACAGAGTCGCAATTGGAGAAGCAGACTCTCCACTCTGCACTCTCCACTCTCCACTCTGCACTCTACACTCTCCAAGTCCGCAGCTCAAGGCCCCCAAGTGCCTACAAGTGTCCAGTTTTAATTGCAGCCATCAATGAATGAAATGAGCTAACGGACACTTAACAGTTGACTGCCGCCTGACAACATGACACTCTGACACTCTGACACTTTGACAGACTGACAGACTGACAAACTAACTGACTGACTGACAATCCGACAATCTGGCTAACTGAAAAGCCCGACCAGCTAGTTAGCAGTTAGCCAAAGCGCTGCTCACTTCCGGAAGTTGGTATTAAAAGCAGCCATGTCTATAGTTTAGCTTTATCGCAGCTGCTCCAAAGTCATTAGACTCTGTCCATCTGTCTATCAGTCTCTCTGTCCATCTGTCTGTCTGCCTGTCTGTCAGTCCATCCGTCTGTCAGTTTGTCAGTCAAGTCTGTGGCTCAGCAAAGTCTTGGCTTTAAAGGCGGACATTTGATCTCGGCTGTCAGCTAGACTCATGTCAAACTATTTGGACAAGCTGTTCGAGTACATAATGTCAAACAGATGCGATACAACAGCAACAATTAGTTAACAATATGCACAATCATTGGAAAAAAGTGCATAAAACAAAAAACATTTCCATGAAAACAATTTAAGGCAAAACGAATCCAACAAGTTTGATTAGCATTCGATAAAGCTCTCGAAGATTGCATTTTGGTTTAGGTATACAGATAAAAATATTTCTACATTGAAAAATAAAAGTAATTTTTTTTAAACTAAATACGCAAAATTTTAAAAGGTATAATTAATAATATATTTATAGTTTTAAATAAATAATATGTATAACATATTCAAAACTTATTGTATAAAGGATTTAAAAAATCTTTGGTTTCTGAATCTCAGTACGCTACTTTATTTTATAATTGTATTTATAAAATTGCGTCACTGTATTGGCATTTTAAATTATATAGTTTGATATTAAATTAACAGTAAATTATTGTTTCTTTCAAATAATTACGATTAATCTAAATTTTTATATTATACAAAATAAGTATTCTGGGTCAGTGCATTTATAAAATTTTATTTTATTTGTCGAAATTGTATGTATTGAATATTAAATATTACACTATTCAATTAAATGGTATATTTTCATTAATTAATTAATAATGAAACTTAGTGCACTTGGATTTACAAATCATTGACAAATCATTACTAAGCACAATTTAAATCGTTATTGATTTTAGGAATACTTTCACATATTTTAACAACACAATTTTAATGTTTTATTGACGTACCCAAGGTAAGTTACCTTCATGCTAATAAACAGCTTTTAATAAAAATGTTCCCAGATCTTCAAAATGATGCCCGTTGCACGTGGCCTTTTTCGGCAAATTCGCCTATTTCCTGTAGGAGTGCGTTGCCATACTACGAATTTGAACCCAATTGGCTTAGAGCAAATAGAGCCTGCAACGGAAGAGCAGGAAGTCATCATTGAGAAGAAGAAACCAAGGCAACTCAGCGAGCGTTATCTGAAATTCCAGGAGAAGCTGCGCTCCACGGCTCCAGTAATGCCCCTAGCGAAGGGAATACCTCATCCGGCCCATGAGAAGGAGCCGCTGCCTCGTTGGCCGAATAATACCAATCCGTATACAGGTGAAATCGGTGGACCAAGAGGGCCGGAGCCCACACGCTACGGAGACTGGGAGAGCAAGGGAAGGGTTACGGATTTCTAAACATTAGCGTGAACTCTTCTTTGAAAACTTTTGGTTGTCTTCTTTGATTTATCGGGCCTGTTGACAACAGAAGCACTTACGATTTGTAATACTTCAGGCCAAGGCATCTGTGTGGAACGGTAGCTGGGAGATCATTCAGCCTACTTTTATCACACCATGTTGCATCTATTGTTGTCTTTTTTTTCTGGGGCTTCTGCGAAGGCATTACATAAATTTCCATTGTGTGGTTTTTCAGAATTTATGTTGCACCAACAATAAAATATAAATTGATAGCCCTTTTTCGGGCTACCACCTAAAAGAAAGGCTTCTTAGAATGGCCCAGCTCTCATTATTTATGGTTGAGGGCCAGAGAATCGTGCCTAAGTCCAAATACTACTCTACGTCTCTGCTGAGTGCTCGTTTCAGTATTCAATTCATTCGAAATCGAGGCGACACTTTACGTGATTTTTATTCGAAACACTCTGCTCTATGGCATTTTCTAATTCTGTAGCCACAGTGCGTATCCATAGTTTGTTTGCCTGAATTCGAAAGGGGTTTCAGAATCACATAAATTCAGCGCAGACAGTTTGGAGAAATTTGTGTGGTGGCCCTAGAAGTTTTTGGAAGATTTGCAGCTGTTTTCGGTGCTCAGTGCTTCTGACATTTTTGTGGCCTTTACACAGATTTGTTGGACTCTAAACAATAGAGTCATTAATTAGATAAATAATGCGCTAAAGCCACTGGATGAAATTTATATGTGAGCCAACTGATTTAATTGGGATTAAGTATTATGGTTTGGAAAATTGTGATAAGACTAGGGCTTAGACTTTCCAATTGTCTATGAATATATATTGAATACTGGTAAATTGTTTATTAATCTTGATCATTAGACCCTGTACTTTGAATAAATATCAAAGGATCTATTAATTTAGTGCAAATGAGAAATGTGTGTAACACGCTGAAGGGTGTCTGTAGCCTTGTATGAACACCTAGATTTCGTAAACTATAAGAGCTAGAGTCTCCATTTTTTTGGTATTTAGGTTTTCCTTCATTGTAGGCTTTTGTTTTAGAATTTTTAATACCTTTCGCCTTCCCGCACTAACCAAGGAATTCTGGCACGTACGTATCTTACGATATGCTCCATATATGCTGTGAATTGCAATACAATCGGATAAGAAACAGCGAAGATATGCATCAGACAATTTGTATATTATTCATTTTATGTCTTGTTGCTTCTTCAGTATGCTTGGTTCTAATAAATATTATTATTTGTTTGATAAATTCATTAGAAATGCTTAATCGTTTCTAGAGCTAGATCAACTTTATTTTCCTGTAATGGAAACTCCTCGCTTTGTCGGATGACAACTTGAAATGCAAACAGACACCTAAGTAAGGTGTTATAATACGTTCTCCACGAACCCGTAAAGTGATCTAGCCAGTGAAATCTCTTAAGTAGGCGCGAAATTGCTCGTAAAAATGGTACAAGTGTGATGCTAGAAGTACATGAGAGCACCGCACATTGGGAGAACCGAGAGCAGTATGAGAGACAGCAACATACAGAGCGAGAAAGAGAGAGATGCCTGGGGCGCTCCAGATCGTGCAGTAAACCGGAAAAAATCAAAGGCAAAACAATGATCAAAGCTGTCATTACAGATCTCGGGGCGGTCTTTGATCTTGGGCCGCAATGTGGCAAAGGCCGTGCATAGTTTAATGTTTTGTTTTTTATTTGATTTTCACTTTGTTCTATCAATCAGCGCCTACTACTTTGCGACGCGGCACAGCAGGAGCCTGTCAGAGGCCGAAAGAGATAGGGTTTGGCCCCATAAAATGAACTTGAGCATTCTACATTTTTTTGTTGTTGGCATTTTCCTCTCTTTTCACGTAATAAAAACACATTAGCAACAACAAGAACAATGCGTTAATTTCCATTTAAAAATAAAATAGACGAAATAATTGGTTGCAGGCAGCCAAAATCACATTTGATGGATGACTAGAAGGAAATCTCCTCTTAGTACATAGCATGGCCATATAATCTAGTTGAGTAAGTTGTCGATGTCGATGTCGATGTGAAGAGCTGTGTGCATTATTTCACCTTCCATTTATTGTGGATTTCCTGGAATTTATGCGGAATTCTCTGGTTGTTTTTGATTTGGATTTTGATTTGGATTGATCTTTGATTCGACTGCGCCGACAAACAACTTTGATGGACTTTCAAATATATAGGTTTCTCAGCTGAGAATTGAGTCAATACAGAGCAAAAGCAAAATAGTGCTTATTGAGCAATCTGTGGGATTGTGGTATTATCTCTCTGTTAATATTATTTAATTTCGCTTTGGCATGCAAATATAATTCCCCTCATGCCCAGTGTCTAATTGTTGTGGCATCTTAATAGGCTTAGCGTCGTATCTGCCTCCAGATCTAGCTGAATTTCAAAGTCACGCAGCGTCCATTAGATGCACATATTAAGGACTCACAACGTATGTCTATGATGAGCTGCCAGCTGGTTTCTCCCTCTGATATGACTGCCATAGATATTCACAAATTCTTGTGGTCATTTCGGTTTCCTGGGTTTGGTTGCGATTGGGCGCAGTCATCGGAGCGGCACATAAAATGCACACCGAACATGACAAACGAATCTCTAGGATGTGTCCACGGCGAAAGTGATAAACGATAACGAAAACAGACGAATCAAAAGAGCACCAAGAAGCTGCAAAAGGGAGCAGTCTCCCTTTTCATCTCCCTCTCCATTTCCCTCTGCTTCTTCGTCTCGGGTTTCTGCCTGACACTTGGATATGGATATATGCGCACAAATAACACTTAACACAATAACAAACAAACTTTTCGACTAATGACAGTCCAAGTAGCAAACAATTTATCCAATGCCAAGCAGCATGTCCTTTTTGCTCCAGAGCTGAACTACAGCTCTCGCTGCCAAGTCATTAATCTTATTTCGTTTTGCTCGACGCTCGACAGACGGCAGGGGGGCGGAAGGGCAACGAATCCCTCAGCTCGGGCGCAAGCCTTCGTGAGTTCGTCTGTCCGACCGTCCATCCGTCCGTCCGTCCGTCCGTTCGTCTGTCCTCGTTGTCGTTATCCTTTCAAGCGTGAACACATGCGATTACGCGTGGTGTGTGTGCCAGTTTCCGCATTTTCCTGTGCCAGGCGGCTGCCATGATTAAGTGCCATTTTGAAAAGTACTAAAATCCGGTCGGTCATGGCCCGCACTCTGACTTCGCTCTTCGCTCTCCGCTCTCCGCTCTTCGGTCTTCGGTCTTTGGAGTTGAGACTTTGACTCCGACTCCCCAATCGCCATCACCAATGTCAAAGTGTCAATGATATATGTTATACGCCCCGATAAGACGCTCAGCAGCACCCGCTCTCGTTGCCAAAACCTCGACCGGATGTGAAAAATATTGCACGTGGACAATCCTTGCTGGCGAAATCAGTGCACGTTCACACAATAACATAATAGTTGGCAATATATTGTAGATTTTCCGTTTGCCCATTGCCACATACGTGTTGTATTTCCTCTTGCTTTCTCTCTCTCTATATATCTCTCTCTCTTTCTATTTTCCCTACGTTTTTCCTTACTATTGTGCGCGTAATTTTTCTTATTTTTTCCACATTTCTGTCGCTTCTCGCTCTGCCATCACTATCGTATCGCCTGGGTAGCTTTATGTGTGAAATATTATTTGGCAATGACATGACACAATGTTCACTCGATTCTTTCCCTCGTTTGTTTTTATATGACTAATGCTCACCACACAGGCAGATTGCTCAAGGTGCCTAGCTATTTATGTGGGCATGCCGATAAAGAGGCAAAGAAAGTTAGGTAGTTAAGGTATATATGAACAGAATTCTAACAGCAAAGAGCAGACAACTTTACAAACAACATTTATAAATAATAAAACATTAAAATAAATAAACAATTCCATTCGAGTTGTAAGCATGAGCTACAAAAGCCATCTGTATTATTATTTTAATTTAATTTACATTTAATTTTTTTCGTATTATATTTTCTTGTTTACCTTTTCATTTATAGTTACACGATTTATTTAAATAAGCTTATTTATTATCTAAAGGATGTGCATTATTTGGACAAAATTAAAATGCTATAAGATTGATGAGAATAATTTTTGACACGATTGTTTGACATAATGTTAATTAAGATATGATAATCCCTCTAGCCTAAGTTTTTATTTGTAAAGAATGTAGTAGCTAGCTTAATAAATAAATATTTTTTGTCAGAATGTCTCCAAAAATTTGCGAAATTCTCAAAATATACAATTTTTTTATTCATTTTATATCCATATATGTATTCTTAATATATTCTAATTATTATTGGAAATATATGCATTTAATTCCATTTCGGTTTTCTTTTGGTATTGTGAATAATAATGTCTGAAAATTTTGAAAGGTGATGCTAATATAAAATTGACTTTTTATTTAGAAAACTTTTAAACAAACACTTAAAAGGCATAAACAATGAGTTTATTATTACACATCTTTCACAATTAAAAAAGATATTTATTGCATATATTAAGAATATTTTAAAACAGTCATAATTGGAGTTAACTTGATCAGTTCTTTGTTTTTCATTTTCCTTTTAATACAATTTTGGCATATGGCGTTGGCTTCGGACTGGACTGCCTGATGTGTGCTTCAACTGTCTGCAACTAGGATAAGTAATTAATATTAATAGCCGAGTAAATCAATTCACTCGGAGCTGGAGCTGGATAAAGCAACAGCAGCAGAACTGCAATAAATTCATTAGCGAATATTTCGGAGTGGAAGCGAATAAAAAAGCAAACAGCAAACATAAAAGGGAAACAAATCAAGAAAATGAAAACAAACGAAACTAAGCTAAACGAAACTAAACTGAAGTGAAAGAGACTGAGACTAAAGCGAGTGGAGAGAAGTGAAGAGAAGTGAAGTGAAGCGAACAGGAAACGCAGACATGGCCACAATATACAACAATTTACAACCTAAATCAAATGCAGTTGAATGACCAACACAGACACCATAAATCACTGGCCAGTTGAGCCGTAGACGGAACGCGGACGCGGATATGTTGGATGTGTTGGATATGGTGGGATGTTGAGTCTGCGGAGTATCCAATATTTTAGTTAGCCAGCCCAAAAGATTCGAGCAGGGCAGCAGTGCAATATGTTATCAAATAAAAATGTTACAAGCGACGACAGGCCAAGGCAGGACGACAGAGAAAGGACAGAAGGAATAGAGAGGGGAAGGGGAACGGGAATGAGAATGAGAGAGCAGAACAAACTAAAGAAATGTGTTGCACAAATTTATTAGAAACCCTAACTAACGAGCAATATCCTTGTCAGGGGCTAAGTAAGTGGATAGGGGCGGGGCGGATCGATGTGGGTCGGGTAAAATCCAAGTGATGTGTCAAATGTTAAGACATTACAAAGCACTAAAGGCAAGGACATGGCAATAGCAACAGGAAAACAAATCGAACGTGTGCCCAATGCCATCAATCTTTTGTTTTTATTGCCGCCTCCCTTTCGACCGCTTTCTCTCTCCCCTCTCACTGCCAGCCCTACATTATGGTCCCCGTTGAGTATTTCCTATGAACGGCCAGGACATGTCGAAGACTCTCTACGTGCATGTGCATGTGTGTGTGTGTGTGTGTGTGTGTGTGTGTGTGTGTGTGTAGCCGACATTAACTCGACAGGATAACAAATCTGTTAAATGTGACAAACGAGCTGTGCCGTCTTTGACAGCCTTGTAAGATGCAGGCTGGCAGACGTCTTAGAGTCAACTTCGCTCCTGCCAATCTGCCCCGTTGTGTGACCTTACACTCGGAGAAATTTAGCATAGGTCTTTCTACAAAATAAGTCTCTTAAATCTAAATTGTTTTGTGGTTGAATTCAGGTACAAATAGGTATAGAATCGTCAATGAATACAAATTAATTGTGACATTACCAAAAGCTTAAAGAAAGAGCAGTTTTAATATTATGTTATTCTCCAAAATTAATATAATAAGAACTATTTGTACTAAATCAATTCAATCAGCGATACAATCAATTAAAATTTTTAACAAACGTCTTGATTAAAAACTTTAGTTCTTAGATTCAGTATTTTCTGATTTTATTAAGTTTCGCCACCTTTCCTTTCCTCATTTCTCATTCCACATATCGTAAGTGTTTTTAATTTTTGCGCAGTGTAGCCTTGCCTCGGCTTTCTCTGTGTCATTTTTCATGAACCTTTCTTTCGCCCCGTCAGGTAAGTCCTTTCTTTAGGGTTGCTTGGCTCTATTGCATAGGCGTGTTAGTAGGTGCCTAACGATGATTTCATGGTGGTCAAAATGTAATAAATTTTTATTGTCGCCTATTATTGAGCGATAGTTAAATTTATGACCTTCTACCAAGTCCAGCTGCATTACGACTCTGACAGTTTCTGCTATAGAGAACACACACAAACCTATAAATTCTATACAGCCTCACAGCATGTCCTTTAGGCCTACCCTCCCTCGCTCTATTTGCCTAGTTCCCTCATTGTGCATTCCTGTCACAGGTTGTGGCAGATTCTTGACCTCTTGCCGTTAGGTCGAGCTACTCCTGGAAGAAACTGAACTGACGGCATTCATAATATATCCAGCTGAGATGAGCATTTTCATGACAATTTTATTAACAGGCTTAACACAGAATATTGAAAGGACAGGTGAGAGTCAAAATAATCGTAAAGTGGCAACAGGGAATTTAGTGAAATGATTTAGAAACCCTTCTTGAATTGATATCTTGCTTGAGAACTAAGATATGACCTTCGTTTTTACAAACCAGATCAACCCAGTTGTTTTACTTAAAAAACATTTCTTCAAAAAACAAAAGAAATGCCACAGTCTGCTCCTCAAAGCGCACGATCCGAAAATAAAAGTAAATTCCACTGAAAATGAAAACTGTCATAATTTTAAATGTTCTGTGTCATGTTGCAGCCCATGCAGACAGTCGCGTTAAGATGAGTTGAGTTGTAGAATTTACATTTTAGTTTAGTTAAGCGTGTTATGCACACTGTGAATTCCATTCTGAAAGAGTTTTTATGCTCTTTGACGAAAATAGCGCCACGTCATGGAACATTTAGAATTGAGGAGGCGTTTCGTGGGCCTCACAGACCTCACCTACCCTCGGCATCACCCCAATCCGCCCCGTGTGACAGGCGTAACCAAAGTTTTTATGGGATTTGGGCAATATGCTGTCTGTAGTCTGGTGTCTAGGGGGTTTTCTTTCTTTCTTTCTTTCTGTTCGTTTATCGCATGCCCGACGCTTTGTACTCGCTTTCTACATAAATATGGATATATATTCTCGAGCAGTGGCTGCCAGTGTGGGATTTAATATTGTTTATGAGGCGTCGCCGTAGTCAAAGCGAAAAGAATTAAAATCTATGCACTGGGCTGAGGATGAGCCATGGCGTTGAATGCCGTTGAAATAAATTATGGTATTTAGTGTGAAAAATGAATGCATAAATTAGTCGAGCCAAGTAGTTGCGGAAGATTAAATGAATATCGAAATCCCCTTGCCATTAGCCGGCGTGTAAATATATTCCTAGAACAGATCACATCTGAAAAGATGAAAAACACAATAATTACACACATAAATCACAATAATTCCCCAACGGAAGGGTTGCTAAATTTATAAATCAAAATAGTATAAACATATATTTCTTTTGGGTTGCTAAGAAAAATGTGTATTTGTAAGTGGGAAGCGCTTAAATATGAATTAGAAGCGAAGGTCAAATAGATATAAAATTTAATTATTTTTAAACTAAAATATTTATCAAATAAATGTCTTATTAATTATAATTTATTTTTGATTAAACCGACAAGTTGATTCATATTCGAATATATATCTCGGAAACTCTAAAAGCTAGAGCACCAATTTTTGGAATATAGATGGGCGTATACAATACGCAAATCGAATTTACTTTATATTTTTAATGCCACGATCCCTTTACGCAATAATCGATTAAAACCGAATAACAAACGTAATAAAATTGTTTTTCAGAATTTGTATTTTTCGAACATTATATTTATCTATCCTGAAAAGCGCTTTGAAATCGGTTAATGAACATAGAAGTTATTAAATAATCAATATTATACGATTTGCATTAAAAGAAACAATGCCGCTACGTTTCATATAATAAGGTTTAAATAGTTTTAAATTATATTTAAAATATTTTACAATCATATTATATGTTCTCTTTTATTTTATATATTTTTCCAAGCAATACAATACAACATCTAGATACTTCATGCTGACTTTTCTTTCACTTTATCTAGTACAAAACTCATCGTTTTCACTCCATTCTCCATTTGGCTGTCGAATATGCGTTTAACACAATAATTTTGTTACAATTTGCAATATGTTTTGTGCGACCCAAATCGAACTGAACTCGAACCCAAGTCTGAGCCAGATATCCTACCCAAAGGGAAGCTCATGACCCGGACTCCGCCCCTTCCCTCCCCTCTCTCTATCATGCCCTTTTACCACTCAGGGTACATTGATTTGTCGCCTGATTGTAAATTATTGCTTTGACCATTTTGTGTAGCTGCCAACATTTGAATGGGTCTCGTTTTTCATGGCAGCGTCTTTATATTTATTTTATTTTCTTTTCTGCTCTATTTTGTTGTTGCTGCTCGCCGTTGTTGTCAGGGCGACCATTTTTCAAACCGGAAGTTTGCATTGTGTAATTGTTTATCTAAATGCTGGCAGTTGCCGAAACGGAAATGTGGGTTTTCCAGATGCAGATAATACACTGAAATTCAATTTGTATCATATTGTGATTATAACAATGCAGAATAGTTGTTCATTTGTATAAATTAATGAAAATAGTAGCTAATAAAACTTAATTTATATTAAGAATATATTCGTTAAATGAAATTAAATTTTATTATTATTAAATCGATTTATATTGAATTAAATTAAAGGCTTATTTAATATGGAGTTTATTAGGCCGATATTCGCAAAATTATATTAAATTAAATATTTTCAAATATTAATAATAAATTAAATGAAATTAAATGCTTGTTCAACAGTATATTAAGTTTATATTCGTTTTATTAGATTAAATTAAATTAAATTATATTAATATTAAATTCTATAAAATAAAATTATATTCAACCAAATTATGTAAAATAAAATTGATATTTGTGGGTTTAATTTAATTAGGAAAAATTACAATAACATTTTCAGTGCATTCATGCACTCAGTTGCTGATGACGGCCAGCAGTTTTCGTAAAATGTGGAAGGTATTATCGCAAATGATTTATGGGACATTTTTAATATGTCCGGAGTACGACGATCGGCAATTGGATTATACGAGCAGAAGCCAACGTACACATGTATTTGGCAAAAGTACTAAATGAGAACAAGCCATTATCTGGGCGTGCAAATGTCAAAACTGGGAGTGCAATCGAGTCGAGTTGAGGCTCATAAGAAATGCAGGAAAATCAAAAACTGGGATGCACACACAATATGGAAATTGAGTTCTATTGTCGTTTTTATTGCCCTTGCTAATGGTTTTAGGCTTGTCAGGCTGAATTATGGCTGGACAAACACACAGGACGCAATGTGAGGGCGGTCAAGGATAACGACAGGGCAGGGCACAAGGGAGATATATATATACATATATACTATATATATGGAGAGGTAACGAGAGCTAACGATTGAAACAAAAGCCTGAGCCTGGCAATCGTCTCATTGCCCGGCAGGAGGCAGAAGTCAAGCGAATTTATAATTTATGGCCTTCCATTTGCTGCAGTTGACCGTTAAGAAACCGTACCGAACTGAATCGCACCAAGGAACAGACCATGGAACCATGAAAATTATTGTTTTCATATGGTTTGCAGTTTGTCAGCAGCAGCGGCAGATGTGCAGATGTCTCGATCCCAGCGGTAGTTCTCCTGGCAGGGGCACTGTCCTGCTGAGGGCGGTTCCAGAAATGCCTCTAATAGATTTCAGCCAACAAATCAAACGCCTAATTTGATGCGGTGAATTGAAAAATATATCTATTTCATGGAATCGTGCTAAAAATGGCAAAAACAATACAAAGAAATTTTATCGGACATGTGACGAATTAGGTATAATATGGTATATTATTTGGCAGGATTATAGAACAAATTACACTAAAATAATTTTAATTTTTCCAGCATAACATACTGAAGCTAAAGTAATGATGAAATGTTTTATGAAAATTTGTTAAGTTGTTTTGAATTAATTACGTAATATAGCGCTAGGATCTCTACATTAGTATTACTATTACTTTTCAATAGAATATTCTAAATTTACTAATTTTAAATGCAGAAAAGAAATATAACGAACAATCATAAAGAGCTGGCATATTATTAAGATATTATTGAGATATTATTTGGGATCTCAAGACTTATTGTAGTCTTCTTAAAGGATAGTAGATATTCAACAATTGAATGTAAAATATTTAAGGGTTTTTATTATTATATTTTAAAATAATGTGAACATTAATATAAATTAGTTCAATTTTCTATTTTATTGGCCCAAATTATAGAAATAATATTATTTTTAATGTTTACTTTATTAACTTATAATTAGGAATTTGCTTTTTAAATATTCATAATCTATTGTTATTTGTTTCAAAATATAATTTGCTTGAATCTAAAAAACCCATAAAATTATAATAAATGTAATTGATTAGATTAATTAGAGTATAAATCGCTCAACCCCTCACACTTTACAGTAAGCCTAAGCCTTCTTACGACTTGTAGGAATTGTCATTGTGCGCTTTATGCCAAGTTGTTGCTTGGTATTAGGGCTCTCCGGTTAGTCTGGGTTACTTGTAGGGTTTTACCGCTAATTAGGCTTTATCCGGATATTGAGAACACATTAGCAGAGCCAAACAGCTCACTCGATGCACTGCATGGTGAATCGATTTGGCTCGGATGGGCTTAATGCTCTCTGGGCCTAAGCCGATTCGAAGCCCTAGAATCGTGAAGAGCCAAAGGCGGGAATGGAAGTGGGGAAGAGTAACATGTGTAAACAGTTGTAGGGTATACACATATACCTATATATAATTTAAAAGGGCAGTCTGTATAATTTTCATTTATCACCTTTGTCCGCACTTTGTGCTCCTATCTGCAGAGCCCAACAAACTAGACCCGCAATTAAAAGTCAATTAGGTTAAGGCCAAAGGCATAAGGAGCAAGCAGGACAGTCTGCGGGAATAGGGGCAGCTGACGATGGGAACCTCAGGTTGGCTAATTGTTGGGTACACCTGATGAGTGCCAAGTGAAAAGAACCTACAGCTAAGCGGACAAAAGCAACTGACGAGCACACAAAAAATGCGAATAAAGATGAGATGAAATGAACAAACGGTTTTTACACCTTGCAGATGTCAAACAAAACAGGGCGATTAAATTAAATGAGGGTCGAATACCGTATGCCCTACAAACGGAAAATTAAACAAGTTTGTTAATAAATACTGCACTGAGAAAAATATCAAGGATTTTCGTAGTTAAATTACATTTTTTGGGGTTAAAAATTCTTTTGACTTGGTCGAAGTTCTACATTAAAGAATTTATTTACTTTATTTGTTAAATTTTATTCCAGCTGATTTATCTTTTATCTAGATACACTAACGATTTTATGGCGATTTTTTTATTATTATTTAAATTTAATAAGATTATTTTAAGAATTTCATTTGGAAGAACTTGCTGTACCTAATTTTTCCGAGTGTTGTCGTAGGTGTTGCACTTTTCGACAAGTCATCAGCTTGAATAGAACTAAATATAGTATAGCAGGAGGATTGTCTGCCAGGTGCGACAGGAAATGGCAGCTAACAAGTAGGTGTGACCGCACTGAACTTGCAAGGGCGCTCGATTTTCAGCTGGACAGCTCCCCATGTGAATCAGGCTAAAGGGACACACATGTGACAAAAGTGGGCGGGGCGGGGAGGGGCCTTGGGGCATGACCTAAAAGGTGTGCTGGATGTGACCGTATGCAGGGGCTGTCAGCGTCTGTCGATGTGCCGAGCATCGTTCAGCAAACTGTAAAAAACATGCCTCAACATGTGTATGTCATTACACTTACTATGTGTAGTATATATTTGGGGGCCTGTACTTCGAGTTGACATAAGTGTGCACAGAGAGAAAAATTAGCTCAATTTTAGAAATTGCAATTTAAATAAAAAATTTTTGAAGTGCGAATGTTTATCTATCCATCTATTCACAAACATAAATCAATAAAAATGAATTGATACTCCAATAACTGGTATTCTCGAACAAGTAACTAATTGATATATGTATAATAATATAAACAAAAAAAAAAAAAAATAGGTAATTAATTTATTTAATTATTATTAATTAAATTCTATTTTATTTTATTTATTTATTTTATTATTATTTATTAAAGTTTTTATTTCAATTCTTAAATTAACCTAAACTTAAATGTGGAATAATTTATTATTTCATCAATATTTTAAAATAATTTTTAAAATATATTGTGCAGGATGTGCCACAGTCGAACGCGTCTGACTGATCGGATTTGCACTTGCTGGTTTTTCTCTGTGTATGCGTTAAGGTTCAGTAAACCGCATTAAGTATTTAAGCAGTCGACACCCAGCACGCTCTGACCAGGGTTCTACGCGAAATCCAGCTCTATCTTATTTCGCCTTCTCTTCCTCTCTCTCCTTCTATCTCTCTCTCTCTCTCTCTCTCTCTCGCTGTCTCTCTCACTCGCTCTCTCTTGATTCCTCAGCAATTTGGCATTTGCATCGCTTGGTTAGCAGTTTTCCACAAGAGCGAGTACACTTTGAGGTAGCTTTTCCGCTAATGAACGCATTAGGCCTAGGCTCGTACTGCTCGTAGTGCTCGTACTTGGTCTAAGTATACATCGCACTAAGCACTTACACCTTGTTCCCGGCTTAGTTCTCCTTTATGCACTTTTGCTTCTTAGTGCCCCCTTCCATCCCCTCTCCTTCTGCCGCTTTTATTAAGCACTTTACATGTGCTCGAAGCTCAGGTCTCTTTTCTGCTTCTCTTGCTTTTACCCCGTCGACATATTTGGGCCCACTTTGGCTACAATTAGAGACATGCTACAGTTATGTGCAGCTACGCTGAATTACACAACGTTTGAGGTTAAGCGGATTTTGTAATTATCCGACTCAGAAAGGCGGGCTTAGGGTAACCCGAGCCCTACACTAGAGTCCTACCCCCTACCTACCGCTAAGCTCTTGAAACCGACACTGCCACTGGGTGCTCGTAATGCCCGCCTTTGAGCGCTCTGGGGTTGACGAACGAAGGAACCAAAGAATGTGGAATTTATACAAATAAATATTTAAATTAATTGCATTTAAATAGCGTAGCATTTGTGCATACGATTAGCATGCTTTAAAGTATATTTCCATTTAAAGAATATATAAAATAATATAATATAATATAACTCATTATTTGTTTAACTAAAATATTATATTTTTAATGAGTATCTTATTTAATTTCATTTAAATTAATTTTATTCAAAGTTCATTTAAAGCCAGCAATTTCATTTAAATATAAAGAATATTATTAAATATTTAATATTCAATACATTTATATTTATTTAACAGTTATTTAATAATTGATAACTTGATTTTAATTAATTCATATCAAATTTAGAAATGGATGTTTCGGTTAATTTTATTAAAATTTATTAAAATGCAATTTTTTACTTAAAATATTAGGAATAATATTTAGTATTTATTTAACAGCCATTTAATAATTGTTTAATACAATTTAGAAATGACTACATTATTATTCATTTTATTCAAAAGTTATTTTAAAGCAATATGTTTTTTTAAATACTATGAAAACTATTTAATATTTATTTGGTATATACTTAATAATTGATAAATTGATTTTAATTAATTCAAATCCAATTTAAAAATGGGTGTTTTGGTTAATTTTATTGAAATTTATTAAAGTGCAATATTTTCCTTAAAATATTAGGAATTATATTTAGTTTTTATTTAACAGCTATTTAATAATTGCTCAATTGATTATATATAATTTAAATAGAATTTAGAATCTACTATTTCATTTAATTTAATTTCAATTGATTTTATTCAAAATTCATTTTAAGGCATTATCTTTTTTAAACATTATAGAATCTATCTAATATATATTTGGAAGATATTTATTTGCATAGATTTATAGGAATCATGCCCAAATAAATTTTTAAAATATATTTAAAATATATCTCTTACTGCAACTCTCTACACAAGAAGCCCAAATCCTCATCCGATAAATTTGATATTTATAGTTTATCAACAGATAAGACTATTTGGAATATTCGAGGCTAATTTGGGATGTTTGCTGTCTGTTTTACCAAGGGATGTTGCGTGTTTAACACTTGCTTCCATGCCCCTGCCCCTGCCCCCCATCTGGTATTTGGTATTATTTGCTGTGCACATTTCCATTTGCACGTGCGCTGAGGCATTTGAGTGGCTTTGGGGCTGGGGAACTAATACGACAACAGTTAATAAAATCTAATATGCCTGCCACAAAATGGCTGTTTGGGGTTTGTAATTATGTGCGTTAATTTATACTCCCCCCTCCCAAGCTCCCCCTTCATTGTACTCCCCCATATTATCATGCTTTCAGATTTACCAGTAATTATATATGCAGCCCGAGGAGTCGGTTGAACAAAGTTTAAGCCAGTTGTACACAGATATTGAAGCTCCCAAACTTCTCCTCATTGCCTGCCTGCTCACCTAGCTCTCTCGCTCTCTCTCTCTCTCTCTGTCTCTCTCTTTTATTGTCTCTGTGTGTGTGTGTGTCTGCTACTTATGAAATTGTTCATTCCATTTGTGTGGCCGCATGGAAATTTTCATTTTATTGGCGCCGGGAGCGCTGTCTCGTTGATAACCCCACCATATAGTACTGCTCGGCATACCAAAATCCTATAAGTAATTGTCATCGGCGCCTCTTCTACTCCCCTCCCTCCCTCTCTCCCCCTCTGTCTGCCTCTTGTTCACCCTTACTCCATTTGCATTTATATTAATTAAGCGTCGCTGGGGCTGTCTTCCTGTCGTCGTCTGCCTTCTTATCTGCCCCATGCCATCGTAGGCAATGTCTTTGTCGTTGAGGCTTGTTTTACAAGTTCTTGGCTTAGGCCTGGCTTCTAGGCGACCCCTGCTGCTCCCTGCTGCTCCCTACTTGCCCCTGCCACACATTTTAATTGGTCAAAATTGATGATAATTAAGCCAATATACATATTTGTAGTTCATCTGCAGTGCGTAAAGTTTCTGCAGGGGATAATGTGCATGAGTTTGCGATTGTTTTCAGTGCACGTGGAGGGAGTTTGTTGGCATATTGATTATGCATTTGTTTCCAACAGCATAATTATGTCCTGTAGATGAGATTATGCAATTAGCAGCTTCATCTTGCATTGCACTGAGCAAATATTTGCATTTGCCCATCTGCTTAGAGCCAATAAATCTCTCATGGGTAATTATGAAGCTGCATGAATATTAAAATAATATCCATGATTAAATGCCACAACTAATTTGAATTCGGAATATTTATGGCTAATTATTGTTGAAAGAATTGCAACTACAGATGCTAAATGGAGCTCAAAACAAGCTGAAATATTAATCGAAAAGGCATTCAATAGTTTGCTATGACTTTTTCTTCAAGTAAAAATGACAATATTTATTAAAAATAAATTAAATTTATTCACCTGCATATTCTAAAGTAAAATTTAAATAGAAAAGTTTAAGCTGTTGAGTATTAAAATTCCAAAAGTTTACAAACAAAGTTCCAGGAATTGGCAACTATCTCGCCTCGGAATCCCTACATAAATTCAACACCTTTGGAACACCTTGGCACATTAATTAGTATGAGGAGCGCGCAATAACTACAATCATAAATAAAAATGCCCGAAAATATTATTATTCCTGTACAGGAAATCTGGCGCTACACGCGCCCTCTGTTAGTTCTGAAATAGAAATTGCCACATAAACATATCAGAGGCAATAAAACTCAACTCATAAATTGTGGAAACTCCGCACCCACGACCCAACAAGAGCAACAACAACAACAACAAGCGCCAGACAAATACATAAAAATTGTGTCATAATAATAAATTAATTTTACAACAATAAAAAAATATATAATGCTCAACTCGCGACTTCCTGGGCCAGCAAAAAGATGCCTCTGCATTTTATGATGTATTTTATGGGTTTTTATTGTAATTATGCACAAATTCTACCAAATAAATAGGTGCTCTTTGGGGTTCTACGCTCTTCCACGAAGCCATAAAAATATGAAGAACTGCGATAAGTCGGGAGTGTCGCACGACTCTCGATATCTGCCTTATAGACAGGGTATACTCCTGGTTATCACGTGCACTCTTCATCTGCATAAAAAGCGAGCTCTTCACACTCTCAGCTCGCTGAGCGGCGCCAGTCTGTTCCCTGTGGTTCCCTATGGGTTGGGATATTAGAAATTATGCTCCGCACACGCTTACTGCATTTAGCGCGGAACCTAAACGAACCCTACATAAATGCACCCAACTCAACCGAACCAAGGCATAATAATTACATGAAATTTTCGTGGAAATTTAGAACAGTGCAGTGCACAGCCCCCACTTGCCACACTACGTGGCATAATTAAAATAAAATGCACTTTTCCTAGCAGTGGGAGTGGCAGTAGGAGCTGGAGTAGAATTCGGAGTAGGAGTAGCATTCGGAGTGGGAGAGGCTGGCGCATTGCTCGGCACGCTTCCATGGCTGGTTTAATAAATGTTAATGTATTTTATGAGCGTTTTTTTCGTTTATGACAAAGCTTAAGTAGTTGTAATTTCTGGAAATCATAACCATGAATGAATGGCAATATAATGACTTAACTTCCGCGTGAATTACCTGCACTTCACCTATTTTTTCAAGTAGGAAAAACGCAGAGGGAGTTGAGAGCAGCAGAAATGTGAGGATGGATTTTAATTAGGCACAAACATTTGCTAGGCTTGCTAATGAATAAAGCCATTAATCAACTCAATTGTAGTTTAATTTAAATTGTATCATAATAAGTATTAAAATAGATGTTAAAATTTATTATTAAATAAATAATATTTAACATTATATCTATAACAATTTGTGTTATATTTCTTATATACAATATTTGAGTATACATTCAAACTAATCCAATTTTAGCAGACGGATTTTAAAATCCCCCATTAATCGAGTTTTCTCAAAACACTTTAAAACATACTACCTAGAATAAATATGCTTGAAAAATTATCTTTGGAACAGTCTAAACCAAGTACATATAACTAAATCTATACTCCAATAAAATAAATGCATTCTCATAGCTGCATTAGGCAAGTATCAACCGAATGATTAATCATTAGAGAGAAAGGAGAAATAGCTGATCTTCCTTGATTGGATAGTCCACAAATTAATTCGTGGCTATTAATTCTAATGTCGCTTTAAAGGGCAACCATTTTTGTTAATTTTCAACCTTGAAATCACGTGGCAACTCTGTCAGTTGGACTTGTATCTTTCCGAAGGGCAGATAATGGGCAGGGAACCATTTGATAAATGGCACCTAATTGGAGAGCGCCTGGAGAGTGTCCTGTTATTAACCGACTGCCTTTCACTTTAATCAATTCCAATTCCAATGCCATAGCCAGAGCCAGAGCCAAACCCGTTATTTGAGCAGGCCTAAATGCTCAGTAAATCCCAAAAAAGGATGCCATTAAGGCCAAGAGTCGGCAGTGAAAGGCGTTCAAGGCAAGCTGGGAAACGTGTGCTAAATCGCTGATGCGATGATGACTATGCGGCGCCAATGGACCAATTCGGTCTTAGCTGAAAAATTGAATGGAAAGCGTAGAGATTGACTTCCGTTGCCAGAACTGCCAGACATATGGCGTGGAGTTCTCAGACGGCCATAATTCTTTTTGGGGATGCATGAAATTTGTTTGCATAGAAATCCAGTGGCATCCTTTGATGTGAACGTCTTGGCCGTCTTGGCTGTCTTGGCTGTCTTGGCTGGCCTGTCTGCCAATTTGGCACGTAATTTAATATTAATTTGTTAAACTTCATAAAGGCGCCTCCCACAAGAGCCCAGGCTGCACCATCAAGAAAACAGATTACAGCTCACCGCTCGTTAGTTGGCTTAAACGTTTTCATTGTTATGCGTTGCGGCAACGCCTCACCGCATCCTCAATCTCCTCTCCGATGCAGGTTCCAAAAGGGACTATGCGTTTTTAGCTCTGAGTTCTCAGTTCTCCGTTCTGGCCTCTTTGGCGCAGCGTCTCTTTCATGTTTGCTCGATATAATTACGTAGCAAGCCCACTCATAGCTGTCTGAAATGATCATCATCGCCCCATGGGATGCCAAGCTATGGCCAACTTGGCGTCTTCGTCGTCGTCGTCGTCGTCGTCGGCTGCCTGATTGTTATGTATTTTGATAGGTTTCAACGAAATCAGCGCCCTAATCGCTAGTTGCATGCGAGCCCAGCTCGGCCCCCATTGCCTTTAATTATTGAGCAGAGTTCGACAAGTGATTATATGGCATTTGTGTCGTGAGATGAGGGCGCTCGTCTCAACGCCTTGCCCCAAGGCCTTGCCTCCTTCCTTTCTTCCCTTCCCTGCCCCAATGCACCGCAAATGCAGACACATCCACATCCACAACTCTCAAGGGCAATCTCTGCTCGGTGATTATGCTTTTAGCTCGCCTAAACGCCATAAACCCATGTTGAACGAACACTTTTCCCAGAATGAATTAGCCTCGACAATGGGCTAAATATATGTGCATAAAGCTGGTTAGCTGTGATGGATTCTACAGTCTTGTTCTCTTGCTTGTACTTGCTTTCCATTTTGATTAGAATTCGATTAAAAACATAAGTTCCTTGAGTGGCAGAATAAATATTATTAAAAAAAATATATAATATCGATTTATATTCAAATATTCAAAACACTTTTAAAGTGCAGAAACAATACAATATCAATTCCTGATTAATTATAATTAAATCATAATAGGATTACCTTTTTTTTTGGGTGTAATATAAATATTTGGAATAAGACCTATATCAAGTTATATACAAATATTCGAAACACTTTAGAATTTCACATATAATAAATTAAATAAATTTGAAAAAAAATATTAGAATTAAGGAAACAAGATTACATATTTTAGTTTTAAGGAACGAAAACATTTTAGAATTTCAGAAACCAAATCCATATTTTAGTTTCTTATTAATTCAATTTTTATTTAAAAAAATGTATAGCTTAAATTGAATGATAAACAATATACTGGTCGCGATATTTTCGTCTCTCAAGGTATAAAATTTTAAGAAAATTAAAAAATTATTGTTTGGAGAGAATAAATATAAAAAAAATTACAACTTTCAAATTTACAATATTTTAGAATTGTAGAAACAAGAACCTATATTTTAGTTGCTGGAAACCATCCTCTTTTGACTCGTCCGTACGTATTAAATGTTGCGTAAGGTAATCCTCTTGCCGAGACTTAATCTAGCTGGGAGATCATCTGAAGGTTATGTAATTCCCGTGAAAATGTTACCTGGAAACCACAGCTTAGGGTAAAATCCATGGCTACCGTTTCCTTTGAAGGCCAGACAGTTGGACAGGCAATTGGCTAAACAAACAACACGCGTTCGGGTTTGGGAAACTGCAACAAATTGCATAAGAGTCTGCGAGATTTTGGCAAGGACATGCCCACCCAAATGACAGCGTCGACACCCTGTAAAGCCAGAACAAAGAAAGGAAATCCCAGCGGAAACAATGGGAAAGGACAAAGCACACAGAAGAGCAAAAAGAAGCAGCCATAAAACAATTGTGAGCAGAGCAGAGAGAAGACGACACATAAATTTTGGTTGCGAGTTTTTGTTTTGCCTTGGCTGGAAATAAAATCCATTTATGGTTACGCTTATGGTTCAATTAACACTTTCAATGGCAATAGGCAAAGGAGGAAAAGAGAGGGAGAGAGAGGGAGAGAGTGCCAGACATAGATGGTTATCAGACGAGTGTGTGTGTACGTGAACATGTCTTAGGGGAAAGTAGAGCTATAGAGCTATAGAGCCCAGCAGGGTAGACAGACAAAGACCAATCATTAAGACAATGCCAAAGACGCTGAGAGGATGTCATAAATTTTAAGTGTAACACCAAATGTCCCTCTTTCATGCTCTCTCTCCATCCCTGCTTTCTCCTCCCTCCAACTGCTAATCTAGCGCGAAGTTGATCTCCCGTATTGTGTAGGTCGTAAAAAATATACCCGCAAGTAATTGAATATAATGCAGGACTGTAGTCTGAAGTAGTTTTCATGACAACGGAAAGATAACGCAGACTAATGCAATGTGAGTCAGATTGTATCCGTCTGATAATACAGGTAAGCCATCTAGAGATGTGATTTCGTTAGCGATAGTTTCTACGATAGGCATACGATACAAAAAGCATGGGGTGAAAATTCTTTCTTAAATACAATTTGTTAAAATAAAACACTTATGCTTGGATTTTATGGAAAAATCGGATTTTCAAATAGTTTGAGATTTTAAGAAATAATTTATGGTCGGGTTCCGAAAATACGAATTTATTGCTCCCTAAATTTTGTAATTAAATTAGTTTTATTTGATATAGATAATTTTGCTACAATAATCGTTTAAGATCAATATACTTGATTTGATATTCTCGGATTCTATTAAAAATGTTCAGATTACATATTTGCTTATTTGAAAACACTTTGTTATATGTTAAGAAAATATATTTGATCTATTTGTTAGTCGCCTGAGTACGCTTTGCCATCACCTGCTACAGTGAATTCATGCTAAGATGCCCCTTCGAAATAAAAAAGCGAACGTGCCGGCGATTACGAGACAGATTATTGATAGCACAAGTAGTAAAAGCAGAAATGATGTCTTCCTCAAATGGAGAAATTTCGGCGAATCAAGCGAAACACGGAGCGGAGTTTTCCGAGCAAATACGTGCAGGGCTTGATATTTTCTACGATTCTATTACCGAAGTAGTGCTACACGTTTAACGAGTTCCCCGAAGCAATTATCAAAATAAGACAAAAAACACAAATAGAAGAAGCACAGAGCAGCCAAAGAGATAGCATTCAAATTATGTAGTAGTTATGAATGAATTTGTTGACCAGACTCGAGAGATATGTAGATGGAAAGAACGGCGAGATAGTTTCGTGGAAATGTGATGGAGAAAACGCATAAAAGTCCAGAGTGTTGTTGGTCTGTGACTACTGCGCTTCCAGTAGTTGAGAACCTGTTCGAAATTTATAGCTTCCGTTGGAGTCGAGGCGTATGTGACCCAAGCACTTTGGACCAGACTCTCGAGTTGAGCAAACAATGACAGCCACGGAACTAAATAAACAATATAAACGAAACCACTCGTGTTGGTTGAGAAAATATGAATGAATATCAAAGAAAGTGGCAAATGGGAAATGGGCATTGGGAAATGGGAAACCCGAGCCCAAAGCACTGCGACAACAAGGCCACAAAATGCGCACATATGTGAGGGAGACGAGAGAAATGAGAAATGAGAGAAAAGGGATCAGGATAAATAACAAATACTAGATGGATTGGATAGTCAGCAGGCAGCCACTTGAAAAAATAAACACAATGACAAAAATTTCACAAAGTACTTAAATGCAACAGGAATAACAACTGCAGCTTGTTTTGTTTAATGTACGCTCTCGTTCTCTAAATACAAAAGTACTTCTCGATTCTCGGTTCTCCGTTCTCAGTTCTCGGTTATCCGTTCTCTGTTCCGGTCCAGGGGTTGGCTCTTTATTTTCTTAGGATGCGAGAAGCCAGCGCATCAGGCAGGCCCAGTGTAATGAAAACACAACAAATGCCAAATACAAAATAAATAAAAAACAATAACACCCAACAAAAAAAATACAAGAAAATTAAAAAGATACCCGAAATGCCACACGTTGAGGCGCTGCACAAAATGGCGGCCGTCAGGAAGGTAAACGGGTCCATGATACGTATTATGGCAGACAGCCAATTAAACCCTCATGTTGGTTAAATTTATGTGAGAGCCGACATCTGTCGGGCTCAATTGATGAGCTGAGACACAAGCTGTGACGTGTTGAGAGGTTGAAGGTCCATTGCAGTGCCAACTGCACTTATATTTAAATAACACACATACGCAATAAATGCGGATTTTTCTTTTTGTCTTTCTGTATCCATCTTTCCCGCCCTGTCATTCTGCTGGCTGCTTTTTTTTGCTAAGCAGGATCATCATAATATTCCTTTAAGAACTTGGGCAGGATAAACACATAACGCACAAAAGCCAGTTCCCGGTAAAACTTGAACAGTTTCGCCCCTTGCCAGAATTTGTCAAACTGACAACACAGTTTGACCTTTTTTATTTGCAGATAAATTCTAGACTGAAAATGCTTACAATTTAATTGCAGATATATTTAGTAAAATTTACTTTGAATAAATATATAAATATTAATTATTAAAAAGGAAATTAAATAATATATAATTGATAACAGTAATAAATAATAGATAGAAATATTTTTTAATTAAAATGTTAAATAATAGGAAAATAAATAAATGTTTAAGAAAGTGTTTTTGGTCAAATCTGTATTTATTATTTATTTATTAACAACTAAAGAAACTTTAAATAATTGTTGATTATATTTTACCACAATTCTAAAATTATATTCTATTTTATTAAGCTCGAAACTTTTGCTTTTCTATAATATACCTATCTTATTCATCCTGTACATCTGCATTCTATTTAAACAAATTCAGAGTTCTATTTGTATTAATTGTTAAAAAACCAGAGGCAGCAACTGGGATTAAATATATCAACAATTCTCAAATTCTTACTCACTTAAACTGATTTATTTATTCATTGAAAACTAGAAAAAAGTCGTATAAAAATGCGATTTAGCCCAACTTAAGGCAGTCACTGAAAGCAATCGGTTTATACTTGAGTTTTGAATTTGAATTGAGCGCGGTTTTATTGCCCGGATGTATTCATCGGATCAATTAGTAGAGTATAAAAGTTTTTATGACAGTCGTTAAAGTGAAGCACATCGTTTTCTATTTTGGCCAGTTTGTCAAGTGGTTGAGTCCACAGATCATTCGTATGTGCATGTCACACATTATGAATGAATCAATCGAAACAGCTCGAAACAAGACAAAGCAAAACGAAACGAATTGAATTGATTCGAATAGAATTAGGAATGCAAAACGCGACTTGAACGTTATGGGTCATTAAATGAGGAGCTTTGGGCACTGGCAGATGCGAATGCTACGGCGAATAGACTCGTAAAAGTCTGAATCCGAAAGAAATAAACCCAAAGTCCGATTCAGATGTTATATGGCATGCGTAAACAGTAAATTGCTTGTAATCGTGCATCTCAATAAGGCTAATTTATGGACAGAGCGAGTGGCTGGGCGGCATTATCTGATGGTGTCACAACTGGTGGATATTTAATATGAATTTTTATGGCAGCTTGCAAAACGATATGTGAGCTGCAAACCAAGGAGCAAAAAGTAAGAAGCACGCCTACTTTGGGTCAGTTCTTATCTGATTGTGGCCCCTCTCTGCTGTTTTTTTTTTTGTTTTTTGGGTGTGGTTGTAGTCGCAGATCGTATTGTAATGTACTTTGACTTTTTATTTATTTTCATATTTGCGTAAACGTATTTTTCAAACAAATCAAAATTCAGACGGCGCCAGCAATTTACAAACCAATTGGGAATGGAATATACAGCCAACCGGCTGCCTTTGTCGGGGAGTTATGTAAATCGAGGCGATCAAAGAAAACCAGAAGCAACAAAGAGCAGTCTGCAGATCTGAAACGGACTTATGCAAACATTGCCTGGCAGCTGGACAGCCAAAGAGAAGAGTGAAGAGAAGGAGAGTAGAGGAGAAGACTGGTTAACTGACTGACTGACATATTGACACGTGATGTTTGAACTGTTTGTGCAGAAAGCGTTGTCGATGCTTCAACAAAATGAATGTCAAGAACTGTGTCCATGTCAATACAAGCCATATATCAGTCATGCCTAGAAATCAGACAACCAATCGACCCGCTCCACCAGTCACTACGTCATTCCCTCTTTCATCTCTCGGTCCTCTCTCTCTCTCTCTCTCTCTGTTCAGCCTCCAGTCTCTGTCTTTGTATCTATTGTTGTTGTTGTTGCTGTTGCTGTCTGGCAATGCATTTCTGACATTTTATTGATTGAAGAGCCAGCAGCAACATTGACGCACACAATGCACAGTTGCATCCTCATCCTCATCCTCATGCTCATTCGCATCGAGACCCACATCCACATCCATAGTTATAGCCACATCCTCAGCAGCTGCCTCGTATCCCCCAGCTCCCATTACCATATACAGAAATGCAAATATTTAACAACATTTTTTCTTTATTTTCGATACGAATACGCAATACTTGCACCCATACACTCGGAGAAACTGTAACAATTATTTAAATATTTATTTTGGCAAATCTTTAAGAATAAATTAGCAATTGGCAATATTATTTGCGTAAGTAAATATAAGCATAAATCAATTTTAATTAATTTAAATATGGTATATTTAAATTTAAAAAATATTTAATATTATTGTTAAAATATTTTATTTTAGTTGATTAAATTAAATGCACTTACATTAAAAACACTAAATTTATTAAATTTAATTACAAAATCTTTGATATACATATATATTATGAATACTATAATATATTATTAAAATATTTTATTTCATAAAATTTAATTGAGATTACCTTTATTTTATCTTAAATATTTTTTCTTGGTGTAAATTCAATACTAAAATATTTTATATTCAATTTAAAATTGTATTATATCAATAAAATATATTTTATAATTTATATATTTATAATTTATAATAATTTTATTTAATTTAATTTCTTTAAGTGCACTCACTTCTTAAACTAACGAAGTAGTACGTATATGTGAATACAGCATTTCGTAAACATTGGATTTTTATTTAAATAATACTCATTCTCATACTCGGACTCACACTCGCACTCGCACTCAGACTCATACCCATACTCACACTCCCTACTGGCATGTCCAGTACGCTGTGCTCAGTGCATTGAATACATGATTGAATATGAATATATGCCTGACTGAATGCATGCCTGAATGACGTATGGTTTTATATTCCCTACCTCTGTTGTTGTTGTTGTTGTTGTTGTTGGTGTTTTTCGTGCCACACACGAATCCAATTCCCAATTTGTTGTTATTATTTGTTGATTGTACATGGGCATGCATAAGTCGCTATATATGAATTCAAAATTCATATACTCCAACCGAACAACTCGAATTTTCATGCAGCTGCTAGATAAATGCAAATAAAGCTCCCAGGTGTGAATAAAGCTTTAACGATTAAAAGATACAAATATATTTCAACGATAAGTTATTTTGCACAGCTTTTTTGCTACACGTAATGAATTTGTTAGTTGTTAAAATTAAATCAAAATATGCTACAGTAGGGCGCAACCGACAGTATAGTAACCTGCTTCTTATTACATTCTTTTTTTATAAGAAATATATATACCCCGTGGTTGCCACGCCTTCTCTGGGTGTGCCAAATATTTTTTGTTTACTTTTATTAACTTAACTTAACTGTATTTGCTTTAAATCATCTGCTATCGAGCTGCTATCATCAATATCTTCTAACTGCCTCCCACATCCCGCCTTCCGTCTGCACTCCCCAGAGGTCAAAACGCAACTGATTAAAATAATATTGATAACCGCTGTTAATTCCCTACTGATCGCTCACCCGTGTCTCTTTCTCCCCCTTTCCCGACATGTACGCGCTTTGAGCGCAGCTTAAGAACCGATTTAAGCGAAAGCTTTCACAAAATCTCTCTCTCTCTCTCTTTTTGGAGATGCAATGCATGGGAGCTAAAGAACGTGACTCACCCATGATATTTAAGATATCGATATTAAGGGTATCAGTATTTATATTATTAATAAATGTTAAGAATAACTTATTGCAATGTAATAACCAGAATGGGGAGATCAGTCGGACGCGCTCAACAATAATTAATTAATATAGACCGTTTTGCATTAAATTTACAGAATTGCTAGATATCAACGATCTCCACCAACTGTTAAAAACAGAATTTACGTACATCGATTTGAATCTCTTATATAGATCAATTTGTATACCCTGTGCACAATTTTATATTTATGCTCATTGATGGCGAAAGGGGAGTGGTATCTAAAATTTAATATAAACTTAATATGTGTATGGTAAATCATCAAAAACGGCTGCTCTAGCTTTTATAGTTTCGGAAATCCAAGTGTTCATATAGACAGACAGACAGACAGGCAGGCCTAAAGCGACTCAGCAATTCACCCTGATCAACAATATATATATTTTTGGGGCCTGCCATGCCTTCTTCTGCCTGTTAAATATATTCTTCCAAATTTATTAGCCCTGTTTTTGCACATTTTTCTATGGATACAGGCTATATATACATTTTAATATTAAGTTATTTGGAATACCTTTTTTCTGTAACGAATTTGTTTTGATTTTAGCCTGTATACCCAAAACTATTTACTGTATCTTGATCTGGCAACGCCAAGGCAGCCGTGTCGTATCAATCAGCTGCTGTCAGCCACATTTGCATGTGCTTTAAATGGCCTCAAACGTTAAACACCCTTCGCTCATTAATGTCACTTGGCTTTGAGCAGAAAATTAAATGACAACTGCAGACGTCTGTGATCAATTGACACTAACCACAACTTCGACCCCGAACCCTGAACCACAGCTCGAATACAACCATGTCTCTCTCTCTCTCTCTCTCTCTCTCTCTCTCTCGCCCTCTCGCTCCAAGTCTGTCTTCTCTTTCTTTTAGGCTGACGCAATGAGCGCCCTACTGTTCAGCTTCTGCTGCTGTCCAGAGTGTCAAATTACCCAGAAAGCCGTAAATTTTGGACCTTCTGGCAACTGTCATTTGGTCAAGCCGCCATACAAAATTTGCTGCTGCTGTGTTAATCTCTATGGCAGAGATTAGCGCCCCCATATGACGGGGAAAAGGAGCCAGAAAAGCAAGGGTCTCCATGACATTTTAATACCCTTCCTTTTATATTGAGTGTAGCGTTTTCTTGTAATTATATTTATTTAATTTAAGTTTAATTATTAATATTTTATTTAAACCTATTTATTGCCTTAAAATTTAGCGATTGATTTATTTGGTAAATTTTGCTATATTTATAGTTATAATTTTAGACAAATATTTAAAAAGAATCATATCGATCTCTTCAAACATATCAATACAATTTCTTTTCTATTTGTTTTCCTATATAAATATTTATTTACTTCACTTGACTTATAAACCAATATTCTCATATATTCATTTAATTTAATTTTACCCAAACATTATTTATTTATTTATTTAATGGAGGTATTTTATCCTAATGCTACAAGTATAAAACTTAAAATTTTTTGCATTAGTCACTATAAAATAAAATAACAAAATTAATTAATTAGATTTGAGTTTAAATTACAATTAAAATTATTATACATTCAAAACTACCCGCTTTATTTTATTATTATTATAAAGTATTTAATTAAGGTAATATTTAATTAGTATTTAAAATTAATAGCTAACAAATTAAATTGATATTTAGTAATCAATTCTTATACACATTATTTTTGTCGCATTTTTCCAATTTAATTAAAGTAATTTTGCAATTTATTTAATGCTTAATTTATTGCAGAATTTTAGTTTGTTAATATATTATAAATTATAGCTAATTTAATATGCAAAAATTGGCCAAATGCAGTAGCAATCGAATCGATCTAACCCATTCGATAATAGATAGAGTATTGATTCTTTTGCCTGGCCAATTCGCTTCCTGCGTGTCTACCATGGGCATGATATACATACTATATACATATATGAGGTCCGATGTGTTATCCGATGCGAACTGTGGTAAATTGATAGCTTGTCCAGTCGGTCGGCAGCTAATTAGGTGCCTGGCCAATGGCGGAATCAAAGGGGATTGTGGGGTGTTGAGTTTCGGCGATTAAGCAAATGTAGCAAAAGCGCGCTGCAGGTAATCCGATTCAAAAAGGAACTGCTGCTGGACGAGCCTTTTAGGATAGCAGATACTCAACAACAAAAACCAAAAAAAATATCTCTTTAAACAGAAAGGAAAACAGGAAATCTCACACGTATGTACATGGGCTTAATGGCAGTGTTTGACTTGTATTTATGGTTTGGGAGAATGTAAATATTTTCAAATAATTAGCAATGCACAAAGCAAAGGAAACATTTCCAAATTCGTTTGGAGAGCACTAAAAATATTTGCGGTTTTCAGTTTTCATTACTCGGAACATGCATTCTTCTGCTGTCAGAGTTCTTTTTGCTAATCACAGGGCACACATAAATCCAGTTTGAAAACTCAGGCAGGGGCAGGGGCAGAGACTGGGGAGGGGCGGGGCGGGGCAGTGCAGCTGTTGCAGGGATTTTCAGTTGAACTGCATACGGAATTGTTTGCTTTTGTCGACTTTTTGTTGAAATCCTGATGGAAATAATTGTTTATGCATTAAATAAGCCGGCGCAAAGCAATGCAGAGCAGAGGAGCTGAGCCGAGAGCTGAGCACAGTTCAACCATGAGACAGACAACTGACAAAATAGTCCTCTATATATACATATATACATAGTGTATATCTAGGACAATGGTTTTGGGTTTTCGGTTTTGGTTTTGTCCGAGAGAGAGAGAGAGCTGAGCTGGTAAAACCAACAAGTGAGAAAAAGGGGCGCTTAACATGCTGACAGCCATACAATGGTACTTAGTGCTACCTAGAGGGTAGATTTGAAGAGCTCTCGGTTTTCCTTTTGCACATTTATGATCATATCTAATCCCTTGATGGACAGCATGGAACATTCCCTATTACCTCCCAGCCCCTGTCACATGTCAGGGATGTCGGGATTAGCTGTAGGGACTGACTCAACTTCTGATTGTTATCACACGCAATTCTGTAATTTGATGAAAACAAACGAATTAAGATAAACATCGCACAAAATCCAGCAGTTGCCGATCCCTCTCCAGCCTAATCTCCTGCCAAAATCTGCCTAGGCTCAAACAATTGTGAAATTCGATGTGAATTCCCTTCACGTAACCCGATATGAATCTGCTGGCATTGCAGTGCAGCTCTTCGCTTCTCTGGCTTTGTAGATCATTTTGCACAGTTTCTAGCCACTGTTCTTTAAATCTGTCACAAAAGTATGCAGAATAGAGCCTCTGAAAGAACACGACTTAGGCACTTTGTCACTTTTATTGGGTCTTAGCTAATTGTTCAACAAAATGTATTGTGCCACAAATAGAACGGAATAATGGGACAAACTTTTAGCTGTCAATTTAACTAATAATGCACAAGCTATATTTGAAAACAAAAAAATATTTTACAAATAAATATATAATATTATATTTTATTACTCAACCGACACACATCGAAAATATCAAAATTAAATTTTTTTTTATACATTTTTTTGAACTTTTACAATATCCGAACTTTTACAATATATGATGTAAAATATATTCCATTTTTGGCTCTAGAAACCACGTGTCTTCCCGTGATGATATGGAGATATCGCATCCGAGGCTGCAGTGGCGAATAATGGTGCTTAAATACGAGATCCGGAGAAGAGGTTAAATTTGCTATTTTCTTACCTGTCCATTCTCAAGAATAATCATAATCGCGTTCCAATTGGTTCGATAATAGAAGAACCCGATATAAGACAATGGTCATTAGAACAAGTATAACGATCTCCGCCATCTCCATTTCGATATTCTAAGGCGGAATTATTTAAAAATTAAGTAAAGTATTTATATTTCAGTTCAAATAACTGACCTTAAAATATTTTGTTTTATATAATATTTCTCGAGGTGCGTTCACTGCGAACTTCGCTTACAAACAAACTATATTTGTTGCACAGAATCGTGTCATAGATTTTTAAACTTCATTGCCTACTTTGATGTAAGAATGTGCATAAAAATGTCACAATCTAAATGCAATTTTTGTGTACACTTATGATTTCTCGCTGTGTAGCCAATGTTGCCGCAATCGCAGACGCTAAATTGTCTCAAACTCAACGATTTCAGCTATCATTAAATTCAAATTTGTTTGTTTGGTGCGCTTAGTTATGATGAACTGGATTGGATTGTCCCCATTGATTTGGACAGGCTCTGCTGGTGTACGAAATCCAATTTCCTCGTCAGATGGACATCAAGCCGCAAATTTTTCAAAAGTCGAGACCTTCAAAATTTTATTTTCGATTCGGAAGCGTTTTGGAGCGCTGGTTTCAAAACTGTTAAGGTAGTTTATATGCACCCACCATCGACCAAATATATATCGCCCGATATCTGGAAAACGTCGAGTTAAAAAATTTTTTAATGTCTATTTTGAAATCAGCGCTCCAAAACGCTCCACGAAACCAGCGTCCATCCGTTATAATTTTTGTCTTCCGTTATTTGCCGTGTCTTCCCGTGATAAGGAGATATCGCATCCCAGGACGCATTGGCGAGAAAGGAGGAGCAGCGAATAATGGTGCTCAAATACGAGTATACGAAATGGCACTAAATTGTTTGATTTGTTTATTGAAAGTTTAAATTAAATAATTTTTTGGAAAATTGTAATTAGTTGTGATTAGTTGAAAGTTCCAATTACGACGATTGTTGGCCGTACGTTTTCATTTCGGAGTTTAAACACCAGATTCTTGGAGAATGGAATATAAGGCAGAGAATGTTACAATTAATCCTCGATTCGACAACGTGCGTCCCCAAGCACTAGTTAACTGGATAGCGCGAAAGACTAAGAGAAATATCACGGCATTCAATGATGGGACAATTTATTGCGAATTGCTTGACCAATTATTTCCAGAGGCTATTCCACAAAATCAGATATGCAAGAGATCAAAAGCATATACTAGTGCTAATTGGTCCGATAATTACCTCGACGCGATGCTGGCCAAGGCGCGCCTATTCAAGGATTTGAAATTATATAACGAGGCCAAGCATATGGACATGCCCACGTGCAAGAGCTATGAAGAGTACGTGTCTCGCATCATATGATTTCAGCTATAAGGCGATGTGCAGGGGACTCAACCATTACTCATCAGAACAAGTAAAGATCTGGAATTATTTAAAAATTTAGTAAAGTATTTATATTTTAGTTCAAATAACTTACCAAATAATATCTTTTTAAATAAAATTTCTCCTGTTCACAGCAAACTTCGTTTACAAACTAACATTTGTTGCACCAAATCGCGTCATTTTTAAACTTCATAGCCTACTTCGATGTGAGAATATTTATAAAAATGTCAATCTAAATATAAATTTTATCTACAATAAGTATTTATATATTATTTCAAATAACTTACCAAAAAATATTTCTATTTAAATTATTTTCTCCAGACGTGTTCACTGCGAACCTCGATTACAAACTAACAATATTCGTTTCACAGAATCGTGTCATAGATTTTTAAACTTCATAGCCTACTTAGATGTGAGAATGTTTATAAAAATGTAACAATCTAAATGCAATTTTTGTGTACACCTATTATTTCTCGCTGTGTAGCCAATGTTGCCGCAATCGCAGACGTTCAAACTTAATGATTTCATCTTTCATTGAATTCAAATTTGTTGGCCCGCAGGGACATGCACAACTTGCAACTTTTCAATGCGCTTTTCAGGATAGGTAAATATTATATTAGAGAGTATATATGCTAAATACCAACTTTTTATGTGCAACATTACTCTTGTTATTCGATTTTTGAAACAATTTTCATCTGCGTATGGTATAGACCTACCAATTACTAAAGACACAATCTGTGTAACTAGATTTGGCCAATGTATTTTATTTTATTCATTATAGGCGTCAGGGGCGTGGAATAAACTTGATCTGCGTACGTTATTTATCTACCTACATGCCAAAAATGACAGCTCTATCTTTTGTAGTTTCCGAATACAGACGGACAGACAGACAGGGCTAAATTACCTCAGCTCGTCTCCCTGATCAAAAATATAGATACTTTGTGGGGTCTGCCACGCCTCCTTCTGCCTGTTACGTACATTCGCACAAAGTTATTAACCCTGTTTTTCCCATTTTTCAAATGAACACAGGGTATAAAAAGAATAGAGATTTTCGACCCTTGGTATGGTCGAAAAAAACAAGTGTTTTACTGCGTTTTACTCCATTTTTGACAGATTTATTTATCAACTTCAAGCATATTCCGCAATTCTCATTTCAGCAAGTTCACTTTAATGAAATGGAACTGTAATCAAAGCAGTTCTCCCAGGTAGAAGACAAGATCACACAATCAAGTCTTTTTGTTGTGCCTGCCTCGGTAGTCGGGTATCCGATTGAGCTTACATTGAGCAAATTATGCATGCTGCCTGAAAAGGCTGAAAGGCTTTTGATATAAAGACGTAGAGTCATTATAAGCAATTGCCATTAATGACATTTTGGGCTGGTTAATACTCATACTTAAGACATTGAAGGCACCGATGGCGATGGCGATGGTGATGGCAATAGTGATGAAGAGGGGAGAACCGAAGAAAAACAAATTAAGTGGCATTTCCTGCCACTTGCGAGTCTCTTTCCCATCTGATCTTTGTCGGCAGAGCAATAATTATATGCGCTATAAGCGCTTTGTCATCTCGCTGGGGCCTAGAAAATGCAGATTAATGCTCGGGGGCCCCCGAACCGACTTCTTTTGACCATTGTCATAAGCATAATTTTCTCATCGATCTTGTGATTAATCATAATTTCATATGCATGTGTTTGTGTGTGGTTCATTGTGTAAAACGCCGACAAAACCACCAAAAACTCCAAACCAACAGCGAACAGATGTATTTCATTACAGTAACTGGCTTTATTTTTTGTCGGTTTTCCTTTTTTCCTCGTTTCATTCTCCACTGGCACAAAGGCACCGGCAACAGCATAAGACCATTTTAGATACATTTTTATTTCGACTTTACGAAAATTAATTGAAAGGCCACTGGGATCATTCAAGAGCACGTCTGATTACATCTGCCCGCTACCAGTGTTCCACATTTGATCGATCTATCAGTTGAAATGGCATTATTCAAATACGCCTCCATCCATATCAGGGTTTACTGTTTGCAGTTATTATGTGGATTAATAAGACAACAATTTTAAATGTTGTATTCGTTATTTTACTTTGCTTCTATTATTTTAAATAAATTTTATAATGTAATTGGTTATTAAATTCTAAATTATATCGCCATACAGCTTAGCTCCAAATACATAAAAATTAATGATACATTAATTACTTAAAAAAATTCTAGAGAATAAATATGATTCTTTATAAATTCATTATCATAAATAATAAATAATTGAGTTAATGCAATTATAAATAAATTCAATAATTTATTCTATTTCTATATGTTGCTGAGCGTTGTAATTATAAATCCAATATATTTAAAATTAAATTATTTAAATAATAAATTTGTAAAAAATATACAGAGTTCATTCGCAATTCTACTTTAAAGTTAATTTGTAAAGCTTAAATTTAATTGATCTCTTTTATTAAAAATGACTATAACTTCAATACCTTATAAACACAACTGAACATATTAAATTTATTAATAAAATAAATAAATAAATAAAAATATAAAAATGTGTTTTTATTTTTTTATGCCATAACTCAAGTATATTATCTTAAATAAGCTGCTTATTTGAGAAATTCATTCATCAAAAGTTTTTAATTGCAACGATTTTGTTGAATTGAATGCTCACCTCTTTCCATGGCATTTTTGAAACTTTAGGCATTCATTTCCATGAACTCGGCTCAAATACCTTTTCAAGTGATTTAAGTCGACGGGTAAACACAGAATGAGAAATGCAGTCGAAGCGAAAATCGAGTAAAAAACAACAACAGCAACAAACTGCGATTGCGATAAAGACGCTAAATGCCAACATGCGCAGAGTTAGCCATTAATAACTGGAAAGGCCAAAACAATGTTGTAAAGTATTTTCCGTACAGCGAACACTGGGGCAAAAAAGCCTAATTATAAAGCAAAAAGAGCGCGACAAACTCATTTGTCCATAGTGAAAAATTCGCATTACACACAACTCGGCATTGCCATCTCTCAAAGCAAAAGGACCAAATGCGATGGCGATTGCGAATGCGATGACGATGCCGATGGCGATGTCGATTGCGAATGGTGGCAAAATTGCCATGACAACAAATCAAGCATCATAATGTGTCGAGCAATGCGTCAATGCCAACTGAGGCATTGAGGCATTGATGCATTGACCAACTGCGCGAATGAGCCAATGAGAAACGTCTTAACAGCAGTCACTCGCATTACAACGTAATTGACGAGAATTGTCAACACTTGTGATGGCAGCACAGCCCACTCCAAGCCCCCCCATTCAAGCCGCATCATGATAGGGAATCGAAGGGGATTTCCCTCTCTCAGATGGGGTGAGAGGGGAATTTTAGAGACCCCCCTATGCTGCTGCAAAACACCTTGGCAGCTCTTACGGGCTACTTACTTTATTTCTCGCAATTACCGATTACAGCTAACTTAGCGAAAGAGGAACGTTGCTGTGATACCCTGGAAGTGCAGAAAAAAGTCTCCAAGAGAGGAAAATGAGTTGGCTATTTTTATGGGAATTTATTTTGGAATTTTAATACCAATCTAATGTTATGGAACATTTAATATGCATTCTATTTTTTACTTTATAGGCGAATTCTATTGCTATTTCATAAGTGAAATCTCTTATTTCTAATGAACTGTAAATAATAAATAAATATTTATATAAAGTTATTGATTTTATAAAGAATATATTTCATTTTAATTCAAATAACCAAATAAAATACCAAATTTCATTTATAGAAAATTATTAATAAGCATTTGGAGTTTGAATAATGTAGTAACTAAAATAGCAAAAAATCCAAAATATAATATTTTATTTAGAGTCATGTTACGTGGTATTCTCTAGTCGTTCACTTGGATTCCATGGTTTTTTTTTACCAGTTTTTGTTCAATTGCAATTTCTGTAATTTCTGCAATTTCTTAGCGAATTTTTTGCCAGCCTCAACAGATGATATTTTATTGTCAATGGATAGACGTATTTTGTTAAACTCTCTGCAGATTGTCGTGCGAAATACTTGAAAAGTGTTGAATCTGTGCCACAGTGGTTGTTGAAATTAAATAAATGAAGACAATAAAATATATATAATTTATTTATTTGTATCTTATTTAATAATAAATTGCTACTTAAATTTGTTTAAAATACTTTAAAATATAAGAGATTATATTTTTTCGTTTGCTATTAATTAATTATAAAATACGAATAACTTTCTTTATTCCTACTGAGAATCGATTAAAATATTTTTGCTGGTCAAACTCATGTCATAATACTTATGATTATTTGGTACTTCCTTTTGCTATTAGCCGATAAGAAATGCTGCATTACAAACAGCACTTATAAGATTAAGACCCCTGCGAAAATAAGGATAAAATGCTGAAATTTATTTATAAAACCAACTAATTTATATATTAATTTAATTTTGTATATAAGCTTCTACTTAACATCGTTTAAAATACTTTTACCTGACAAAAGCGTCATTTCGAGTTGAAATTTTTAATACTTCTCTTTGCTATTAATTGATTATAAGAAACACTGAATTTCAAACAGCATTTATAAGCTTAAAACCTCAGCCAAAAGAAGCAAAAAATGCTGCAATTTATTTACAAAACTTAAGCAGCTGCATAATGCAACATTTCAACCGGCAGTCAATTGTTAAAGTCAGGCCAAAGTAATGCAGTAAATTGCAATGATAATGAGTAATATCAAGGAAAACTGTCATACACACAAATACATATATACTGAGAGATATAGAAGGGATAAGCCATAGGATCAATTGGGGCCCTTGACGTTTACGCCGTACCCAATTGACAGTTGACGGTCTGTCAAGCGAATATCTGTCAACAAGCCGAACATCGTTTTCAATTTCGCTGGCGATTTCGATTTCGAAACTGTCAGCGAAACGAAATTTATGTATCTCAAGGAACGAAAGAACTAAGGGAACTGGGAGGGACGAAGCGATTAAGGTGCAGCTTGCGGGGGCTGCCAGAAGGAATTCTCATTGCAAATTATCGTACATTGTTGCCGTTTTTCACAAGGCTCGTTACCTGCAAGGGCAGAGCAGTAGCCGTAGCAATCAGGCAGACAAAACGAACTATGGCTCAACCTATGGCCATCAATCGCTACACTGCCAAGGGGAGCGATGCATTTTTATGCGTCTGCATAATGAGTTGCAGTTGTTGCAACTCCTCTGCCCCATGTCCTGTGTCAGTGCCACTCACAGAGTACAGCCGTAGAGCCGGAGAGTCAGTCAGAGAGGCAGTCAGTCAGCCTGCTGTTGATTATCCCTTGACAGGGCATCAAATGCGAAAACGACCGCCCAATTTACATACAATGCACATCAATCCAGCAACAGCAACAGCAACAACATCAAGTACTGTCACTGTCACTCGCCTGGCAGTGTGCACCTTTGTGGCATCAGTTTTATTTCTGCCCCCTTGTTTTTCATTTACCTTCCATTTGCTTCCTTTCGGCTGCAACTCGCTTTGGGGCCGCGTGTACTTGCTGTCCCAGCTCCAACTCCATCTCCAACTCCAACTCCAACTTCAGTTTCAGCTTCAATTTCAACTTCAACTTCAACATCAGCGGCCGGCCATGACACGAAGATTGACAGCATGTCGTCGCTGTTTGGAAACCTGATTGACATGAGTAATCAAGCAGCCCAAAATGTGACCACAAAACGCAGCCAGAAGTGACGCTGAAAAAAGCAACAGTCCACAGCAGCCATAACTTTAAACTCCAGATACAATACCATAACATTTACAGTGCGGATATATATCAAAATTATCAATTATAATTGATAGACAATTGGCATTTGCAATCAGTAAGACCTGCAGGCATTTGGTTAGCTGTTTAGACAGCTACAAATATTGTTCTGAAAATACTTTATAGAGCTAGAAATTATTATAAATTCGTTGTCTCTGCATGAATTTTAGGTATTTATGGCTAAAACGATGTAAGCCAATCATTTTATGCAGACTATTTCAACATATATTTGGTAGCAAGAGTTTTATCATGCATATCTCCAGCATGTCAGACAAAATCATGGAATTCTTATATGAATTTGAAAGGAAACTCCTAAGAAAATTTGACTATCAAATCTGCTGTTAATGCATAGATAACTTCGTTGGTTTCGATAGAACTTTAGCTGAGTCAAATAAACCTATTTCTTTAATAACAAAGATATATTGAATAGATGAAGTATCTTTATTTACCAGATTAATTTGCTAAAACTTAATTGCGTATATCACGATTTTTGTAAAGAAATGGGGAATGGACTGCGATGCTCGTAAATTCCTGAGAAATGCTTTTGAGATTGGCAGCTAATTTACGCATCAAATGCAAATCGTATGGGAACGACAGCTCCCTCGTTGTGTCGAGTGTCCTTTGGATTACAAGCAGCTTCAATTCCAATTCCAACTCCAACTGCAACTTCAATTCCAATACCAATTCCATTGTCAGCATCGTCAGCATCGCGACATTTCCCTTCTTCTCCTTTGAGGTTCTCCTTTGATGAAGGCGGCACGACATTGACAGACGGCAGCCGATTGACTTCTGACAGCCAACAGCCACTGGAAGCTACTCCATCCACTCCGCTAGGGAGAGATCACAGAAGAGAGAGAAAGAAACACGGAGAGATAGAGAGAAAGAGAGATAGAGAGAGAGAGAGGCTACAGGGTCCCGGATTGCCGTGTATCGGGCAATTCTGATGACTTTTTGTCAGGCTGATTGACGTCAACGAGTCGACATGCGCCTGGCATATAAATCTTGAGGCCTCTCAGCTCGTTTGTTGGCTCATCTTGGATGCGATGGGATTATGCCGACTGGGCATAAACAATGCCATTTTAAATTGGCCATCGATGGGGCAGTAAATTCCGCATTGAATTACAATTCGTGGATTTAATTTAAATTAATAAATGGCTTGCAAAATATGCACTAAAAACTGTACATAATTGTGGCCCAAAGCGAAAGTAAAAGGCTGACTCCGAACTTGAACTAAAATTAGGGCGTAACTAAACAGTTATTCGAAAGTAAGTTCAAAGTTGACCCAGCTCTAGCTCTATAAAAACGCATGCCTAAACTTCAGTTTGGCACAGTTCGCTTGGGTTTTACAGTTCAGACACCGCTCAGCTCAGATCAGTCAACCAAACCTTGCCACAGCACCATGGCCCAAAAGGTAAGCTACCAGCATTCCCAAAAGTCCTTGAACTACTTTAACCCTTTCTACTTTCCTCAGTTGTTTGCAGCATTCGCTTTGCTGGCCTGTGTAGCAATCCAGGCAGCTCCTTTCCACGGCGAACATCATGGACATGAAAGTGCCACCAGCCATGCCTCAGTGCATCTGGTTTCCCACGACGACCACCATCATGAGGATCATCATCACCATCATGACGATCATCATGATTCCCATGCCGAATACAACTTCAAGTATGGCGTCAAGGATCACAAAACTGGCGATGTCAAGGAACACACTGAACACCGTGATGGGCACAAGGTGACTGGACACTACGAGCTGATCGATGCCGATGGCCACAAGCGCACCGTCCACTACACAGCCGACAAGCACAAGGGTTTCGAGGCCCAGGTGCACCGTGAGAAGGTTTACCATCATGTGCCAGAGCACCACGGTCACAGCGGCTACGAGGGCGGCCATGTTGAGTTCGAGGAACACTCCGGACACTCGGGACACTCGGGATACTCTGGACACGGTCACGAAGAACATCATTCCCATGGTCATGAGCATGGTCATGATCATGGTCATCATGGCGGTTCCAGCTCCCATGGCTTCTCTATCAAACAGGAGCACGGACACGGTCACTCTCATGGACACGAACACGGACACGAACACGCACACGAACACGAACACGAACACGCACACGAAGACGAGAGTCATGGCTATGAGCACGAAGGTGGTCACGAGGTTGTCCATGTGGCCGCCCATGATGCCGGATACGAACACGCTTACGGCGGACATGAGCACGAGCACAGCTATCATTAACAGTCAGAACTGGCTATTTGATTGTTGTGATCTTTTTGTTGTCCATAGTACTCTTAACCAAATATTATTGTTATAACCTAATAAATTGAGCAATGTTTTTCCAAAAGTGAATCATCGTGTTTTAAATTGATTTTTCATGTTTTATTTCAGAATTTAATTGAAAAATATTGTAACTTTGCAAAATAGTATTTCTGTTTTCTATTCGCATTGTTTGAAATATTCAGAATATTTTATTTTAGTTCGATTTAACAACAATCTACATCTTCAAAAGGCACGTTGGTAAAATATGCATTTATTTTTTTTTTTTACAAATTTTTCTACTTTAAGAGTTATTATAAATATCATTTTTCATATTTTATTTCAAAATTTTATAATTTGATTGGTACAATATTTTAATGAAGCAGAGTTTTATTTAATTAAATCCATTTGTTGGAGTTTTTGTAGAATTTAAGAAAGAAAAGGCGAAATTGAAATAAGAGATGCAGTTTAGCGATTTAATTAATTAATGGCGTAATTCATTAGTTAATTAAATTCATGTTATAGATTTATATACACATTTAAAATTTTAGTTCCAGAAACTTATGAGAAATATAGTACATATTAGAAATGTAAAAACTTGCTTAAATTTAAGATATGCATTATAATAATACTATATATTTTAAGATAAAGAGAATGTATTCTTGAAAAAACTAACTAATTGTAGCAAATAAAAGTGAAAACTATAAGAATTTCACAAATAAATTGACCATAATTAAATAATTATTATATTCCATTTTTTTTACGAATTACAAGTCTGACTTTTAAAAAAATTAATTTCAAATAACTTAAATTTTTAAGTTAGTACTCATGAAGTAAATAAAATAAATAAAATACATTATGAATAATTAAATTAATTAAAATGCAATTTTGTGAATAACAAAGAATAATAATAGTAAATAGATTCTACTAATTTAAAATCATTACAAAATTTATTGTTGTGGAAATTAAGGCCAACAAAATTTTTTCATACATAATTTAAATATTAATGCCTTGAAAATCCAAATAAATCAGGCTATACAGAATAGGCCAATCGAACTGATTAAGCTAAGTTTACGCAATTCCATAATTTTAAACACAATTTACCATTACCGTGTACATATGTTAGTTTGAAAGTAAGGTCAACATTAGGCTACATCTAACTATATAAACTGCAAGTTGAACTCCATTATGGCACAGTTCACTTGGGTCTTAGAGTTCGAACACAGCTTAGCTCAGCCTAACCAACTAAATCTTGCAACAGCATCATGGCACTGAAGGTAAGTAGTATCTTAAGGATGGTTTTGAACCATGTTGATTGCTCCTTTTCTGAAGATATTTGCAGTTCTCGCCTTGTTGGCCTGCGTTATCCAGGCTGCTCCCTTCCACGGAGACCATCATGGACATGGAGGTGCCACCAGCCATGCCTCAGTGCATCTGGTTTCCCACGACGACCACCATCATGAGGACCACCATCATCATCATGACGATCACCATGACTCCCATGCCGAATACAACTTCAAGTATGGCGTCAAGGATCACAAAACTGGCGATGTCAAGGAACAGTCGGAGCACCGTCATGGCGATAAAGTTACTGGACACTACGAGCTGATCGATGCCGATGGCCACAAGCGTGTCGTCCACTACACAGCCGACAAGCACAACGGTTTCGAGGCCCATGTTAGCCGTGAGAAGGTTCATCATCATGTGCCAGAGCACCATGGTCACAGCGGCTACGAGGGCGGCCATGTTGAGTTCGAGGAACACTCCGGACACTCGGGACACTCTGGCTATTCTGGACATGGTCATGAGGATCACCACTCCCATGGTCATGATCACGGTCACCATGGCGGTTCCAGCTCCCACGGCTTCTCTCTGAAACAGGAGCATGGACATGGTCACTCCCATGGTCACCATGGACACCATTAATTGATACCAAATGGCTTTAAAATTGCGAATTGTATTAAGATCTCATGTGTTGACCGTTGTACCCATTATTATTTAAATCGTTTTATACTAATAAATTGCGCAATGTTTTTCCAAAGTGAAAATTAATCTCTGTGGGTTTTATTTATTTTACTAATATTTTTTAAATATAAATAGTAATGCTGAAGAAATATATAGTTTTATTGATTTTAGAAAAAAGTTTTAAGAAATCCTCTATACACGAATAATAACTTTGTAACCCTGAAAACAAAACACAAATCATAGTGTTTATGATGTTAATATTATTACTAATGAATCAATTATTAAGACTCATTATTAAGACTCATTTTATTAAAATTCATTAGATTAATGTATATAATTTGATCATCTTGACAGAATTGAAATAATTATTTTTATTTAAAATATGTTCGGTATATTTTTATAGATATATTTTATATTTTATAGATATATTTTTAAATGGGATCACGATCGATCAATAAATGATTACGTTTGCATCACACAAAATTGGTGTAATGTACCAAATTTGTGTGTTCTTAAAGATAAAATATGGACGGGGCAGATCAATCGGACGTGTTCGACTGTAGAATACCCTGTACCCCATATTTATACCCTGAAATTTAGAATAAGTCCGCACAGTGCTAAAAGATTGCAATTCAAAGTAGAATGAGAACACATGATTATTTAGTTTTAGTTCCAAACGTATAACATCTAATAAAAACTAAGCTTATGTGGTCTACCTAGTTATTATATTTATTTTAACATAGAACCTGTCGTATATAATGATGCTTAATATCGATGTTTGGTGCGCTTCTGATGAACTGGATTGGAGGAGTAGGAGGCTGCCAACGCAGTTAAGGGACCATCCGGCTCTGATGGTGCAGTAGAAGAGGCCGTCGAGCAGAAGGTACAGGTGGCGAACGAAGGCAAGGGCCCAAAGTAGTTTTGTTCTTAAAATTATTGCTCAGCTCGTTCAAGCAACACCTTTTTTTTCACAAAATATTTCAAATTGTATAATTAAAATATTTTTATTTTGAACAACCTGTCCACCACTATTTGTTATCGGCCGCCACCGCGATTGATAGGACATCGATACGGCTATCGCTCAACCACCACCGTGAGCGATCTGGAATTATTTAAAAATTTAGTAAAGTATTTATATTTTAGTTCAAATAACTTACCAAAAAATATTTCTATTTAAATTATTTTCTCCAGACGTGTTCACTGCGAACCTCGATTACATACTAACAATATTTGTTGCACAGAATCGTGTCATAGATTTTTAAACTTCATAGCCTACTTGATGTAAGAATGTCTATAAAAATGTAACAATCTAAATGCAATTTTTGTGTACACTTATTATTTCTCGCTGTGTAGCCAATGTTGCCGCAATCGTAGACGCTAAATTGCCTAAAACTTAATGATTTCATCTTTCATTAAATTCAAATTTGTTGGCCCGCAGGGGCAGACACAACTTGTAGATTTTTAATGTAGGTAAATATTATAGTAGAGAGTATATACGTTGAATACCAACTTTCTATGACAGACAGACAGACAGACAGACAGATATACAGACAGGGCTAAATCACCTCAGCTCGTCTCCCTTTTTGGCTTCTGCCATGCCTCCTTCTGGTACAGGGAATTAAAAACAGATGATATAACAGAATTTAAAAGTAGAACTATAAATATACTTTGAACAGAAATGCGTTTTAGGATATCTCTGTAAACAATAAATCATTGAACAGATAGGTATATACATATTAAAATTGATTAGACCATAAAAATTATATATGTACATATTAATTTAATAAACTTTTTAAATAAAACGTTTAAGCTTTAAGCTCAAAACCTCTGTATATTCATTATTAAACATATAATATATTTTTAATCAGCTCTATTACATGTCAATACATTTCCATCTGAATTATTAATTATTTGATCTCAATATCTCATCGCTAAGTGATACTTTGCAAAACAAATATAATAGCTAAAATAATGTTGTGAATAATTTCAAATGGTATTACCTATAGCTTAATATTGCCAATTTTGTAACAAACAAATTAAACAAGCCTAGGTTGGTACTCAATAGAGGTGGAGAACTATCGATGGCACTATCGCCACTATCGATGGTTTAGCACTATCGAGCCACCATCGATTGCAGCAGATACCTTCCGATAGTGGCCCATCCACTATCGATGGTGTAATCGATAGTGCGCTTCTTACATCCCTAAAAAATTTGTTCGCGCATTTTCTGTGTCGGCGTCAAATGCAAAAACGAGGAAAAATTTAAAAACAAGAAACAATTATTTAAATTAATATGGATCGCTTTTTAAATCTGGGTATGTTTACTATATTATATACGTAAGTGTTTTGATCTATAATTTGTTAAATTTAAGGTAAACGTCGAGTGTCTTCATCAAGAGCCGACAAGCCGGACTGTGAGTGCTCCTCCAGCACAGACTCTGAAAAAGATTTGGAACCAAATCGACAGAGTAACAAAAAGAAGTCGAAAATTTCACATGTTTGGAAATATTTTAAAAGGTCTGACGACAAGAAATATGCCAAATGTCTCGATTGTGGCAAAGAATACAAGACAATCGGCAATACATCTAACTTGCACGACCATTTAAAAAGGTTCCATCCTGGCGTGGAAAGAAAGAGCCCAGAATCGAGCACACAAGTTGTACGTGCTGAGAGGAACGTCACTACATCTACAAGCAGCAGTTGCAGATCGAGCATGAACTCTGTGGCGTCTTACTTTAAAAGAGCCGTCATGTATGATTCAAATTCTAAAAGAAAGACTGACATAGATAAAGCTCTAACTGTAATGGTTGCCAAAGATGTGCAGCCCTACAATATTGTAGAAAACGAAGGGTTCGTGGAATACACTCATGTATTGGACCCTCGGTATAAATTACCCAGCAAGACGCACTTAAGAGATGTGCTGATGTATAATTATTTTACCGAAACTTCTGCCAAGTTATCAGCAATCCTTGTAAATGTTTCGAATATCGCAGTTACGTGTGATTTGTGGACATCAAGTGCCAATGCTAGTTTTTTGACTGTGACGGGTCATTTCGTATATAACTACGAATTAAAAACAGCATCCTTAGCAACAAAAAAACTTCTAAGCACAACTAATCATTGTTCACAAAACATTGCTGATACATTGCGGGACATTTTTATTGAATGGAACATTCTGGAAAAAACTGTATGTATTGTTACCGACAATGCCAGCTCCATGCTTAAAGCATGTGATCTATTGCATATTCGCAATCTGCCATGCTTTGCGCATACTATAAATCTCGTGGTGCAAGATGCTCTAAAAGTTGATGACCCAGTGCTTCAAGCTTTATTTACTAAGTGTAAATCAATCGTTCGATTTTTCAAATAAAACACTATATCAAATGAAAAGCTCAAATTAGCTCAAGAAGGCTCAGAATATACTTTGTTGCAAGAAACGCCCACTAGGTGGAATAGTTTTTATTTTATGATTGAGCGTATTATAAAAATGAACGATGCCATTGCCAAAGTTTTACTATCAACAACGAATGCACCGCAGCCATTTAATGCTGAGGAAATACTTATGCTTAAAAATATTGAAAAAGTATTGGCTTTCTTTCAGCAAGCAAGCGAGAAAATTTCTGGCGGAAAATACGTAACGATATCGCTGATTATTCCCATGACATATGGACTTTTTCGGAAAATCGAAAGTGTTGTACCTTTACTACAAACTCTTCAAGGAAAAACTTTAAACAAAATATTGATGGAATCAATCAAGCAACGTCTTTCCGTATATGAGCAGAGAACAGTCTGCAGGATGGCTACGCTTTTGGATCCACGGTTCAAAAAAAGTGGATTTCAACATAACTCCAACGCTGAACAAGCAGTAGCATGTTTTGAAAATGAGCTGGCCAATTTTCCAGTTAAAGAGACCGCAAGTAATCAACCCGTAGCACCGGATTCAAGTTTACAGGATACTTTGTTCGACTTTTTGGGTGAGCGTTCCATGAATAAATTTGTAAACTCAAGAGTCGATGCAATTTTAACTAAGAGGCAGTATCTGGAAAGGGCAATTGTCGGACAAGATATCGACCCTCTATTATGGATGAAGGTATGCCTTAATTAAAAGTGCCGAGTTATAAATTGCATATAATTAAGTATATTAGTTTTTTTCCAGGTGAATCAAACTGATTTCCCTGCCATTGGGAGCCTTTTCGCCAAATATCTTTGCATTCCGGCTACGTCCGTGGAGTCTGAAAGAACATTGAGCAAGGCGGGCCAAATAATATCGGAGAGGCGAACCCGGCTCAAAGAAAAAAATGTTAACATTCTTTTGTTTTTAAATAGCAACTATTGGCTGAAATAAAGCATATTTTATTGTATTCGTTTCATTCTTTTTTTTTTTAAATCGTAACTTAGTTAAAATAAAGCATAATATTTTTATATTTGCTTAAAAAAAATTTTTTTGTTGGGCTACACTATCGAGCCACTATCGAGCCACTATCGATGGCACTATCGACACTATCGATGGTTTAAAATAAACTATCGTCGAATATCGATGGCGCCCACTATCGATAGTTCTCCACCTCTAGTACTCAATAGTTAGTATTATTATATATTTGTATATTTTATTAAATATAATATTTATGTATTCACTAGAATAACTTGATTGACTTTTTATCTTGAGTATTTTAATGTTCCAAATCAAATTGAAAGTTTCAAGTTTCAAAAGGATTAGTCAAACGTCCATGATGCAAAATACGCAATCAACAATTTGCACTATTGCAAATATTAGCAACTACTATTACTCTGTTGTTTTGAAAGTAAGGTCAATATTAACTTAGCTCCAGCTATAAAAACTGCAAGTTGAACTCTGTTTTGGCACAGTTCACTTGGGTCTCAGAGTTCAAACACAGCTTAGCTCAGCCTAACCAACTAAATCTTGCAACAGCATCATGGCACTGAAGGCAAGTGTTTAGGTACCCTAATGGGATTTTATTAAGTATATTAACTGCGCTTTTTCTGCAGATATTTGCAGCTTTCGCCTTGTTGGCCTGCGCTATCCAGGCTGCTCCTTTCCACGGAGACCATCATGGACATGGAGGTGCCACCAGCCATGCCTCAGTGCATCTGGTTTCCCACGACGACCACCATCATGAGGACCACCATTATCATCATGACGATCACCATGACTCCCATGCCGAATACAACTTCAAGTATGGAGTTAAGGATCACAAAACAGGCGATGTCAAGGAACAGTCGGAGCACCGTCATGGCGATAAGGTTACTGGACACTACGAGCTGATCGATGCCGATGGTCATAAGCGCACTGTCCACTACACAGCCGACAAGCACAACGGTTTCGAGGCCCATGTTAGCCGTGAGAAGGTTCATCATCATGTGCCCCAACATCATGGTCACAGCGGCTATGAAGGTGGTCATGTGGAGTTCGAGGAACACTCCGGGCACTCGGGACACTCAGGACACTCTGGCTACTCTGGACATGGTCATGAGGATCACCACTCCCATGGTCATGATCATGGTCACCATGGCGGTTCCAGCTCCCATGGCTTCTCTCTGAAACAGGAGCATGGACATGGTCACTCCCATGGTCACGGACATGGACATGGACACCATGGTCATCATTAATAGATTCTGTATGCCTGTATGACTGTTGTGACCTATTGTATTTAAATTGTTATATTCTAATAAATTGCGCAATATTTTTTCAAAGTGAAAAAAAAAAACTGTTATGAATTTTAATTTTTTAGAGCAAGCCAGTTAATATAATAATATATTATATTTTAGCCATCAAAAACAGCAAAGAAAAGAATATCTCAATCGCAAATGAGATGCAAATCTAGAAATGCCATAATTTCAAACATAATTTATTATCGCTCAACTTGGAGAGTAACCCCCATTAACAGCAGTGAACCCCAAAAGCTGACAGACACACAGACGGACAGATAGGAAAAGCAAGAAGCATATTTATCACTTACCACGAGGCAGAGAGCAAAAATGATATAATAAATAAAAATAATAGCAACTGCAATTTTCGCACTATATTTTATGTATAATGTATAAAATGCGTGCTACAAAAAACACACATACACACACAAATATACACACACACATGTTCATATGAAACGTATAAAAATAATAAATTACTTCAATAGCTGGATAACCGAGGGGTGGTCGAGGGGTGGACGAGGGGAGGACGAGGGGTGGCGAGCGTTTATTATGCGCACAATAAACGCGGCGGGCGCAGTGGCGACATAAATTAAATTTATGATGCTTATAAATATTCCACAGTCATTTGTAATGTAAGCAACAAGGAGCGCGGGCCTCACAGGATAACGCAAGGATGCAGCCTGTCTGCCGAACAAATTGTAGGCCATGGGGTAGAAAGTACAAACAGAAAGAGACGGAGAGACAACGATATAGAGAGAGATGCACATACACATAAATAAAGGAGCGTTATAAGCGCTGATTTATGAATATGGGACGAGTTGTAGTCCAAAAAGTGTCCCTGGGCCTATGAGTGTTATTAGCCAACTTCAGAGACAAATCATTTATGACACTCGTTAAGTTTTCGAAACCATAAAAGAGCAGTTATGTTCAAAACGCTGCCGTAGATAAGGCATGCCAATAATTTATGATACGCCCTGAGCTAATTTCAATAAGATCTTGCCAGATTAGATGGAAGTATGACCTCTATCTGTTACGAGTATTTGCAAGAATAACAATACGTCCATTATGGCTTTGTTAACCCCTTATTTTGTAATACCAATAGCTGCTTTCGTGAAGGAGGTTTTTTTTTTACTTCTAGCAACAACTCAACGTGTTAAAATATAGGCTTTCTCCTTCCACTCCTACCACAAAATGATTTATATTCCGAACGCATCCCTTGCCTGCATAATGGCCCAAATAATTCCCTTCTCAACATAACTCTCGGATTTAATTTGTTAAAGTGCATAAATCAGGATTTACTATAGCCAGCATATGCTGAATGATTCATATAAAAACATTGAATGGAATAACTGAAGATGAAAAGAGTTAAACAATATGCTAAAAAGCAAAAATTTAGATTTATTTAATATGCCCAATTATAAGCGTAATATTTACCTATTTATTTTTCATTTTGTTTATTATTAATTAATCTCCTAATACAAATAAATTTATAGCATTACTCACTTCAAGCAAACAACATCTTGAATTAAATAATCTTAACTTAATAAATAAATAATAAATTTAAACCACACATTTATAGTACGTTGAATAAGAATATATTACATTTCAATTAATATTTATTAAAATAAATAAAATATATAAAATATGCCACCGATTTCCTTTTAATCTTTCACCAAAAACTAAATTTCGTCAATACCAAAAAAAATTGATTCTGTTAACAATAAAAATTCAATACCGGGTTTTATCTGGATTATTCATACAGTTTTTTGTAGTACATGCTCTGAAAATATTTGGATTTTCGTTTGAGGTAGTATATAAAGTCATTAAATCGTAATTTAAACGTGCAGACACTTAAAAAACCATGTTTATAAATTGCGTGAGTTGAGACAGGAAATAGAATCTAATCAATTTATCGCAATTTTTTTACGTACTCATTTGGCCCTGCCCACACGTATTCGGAATTCAATCAATAAATTGTGATTAAAATCGAATTATACTAAATTAAATATAATTAGCGATTGTTGCTTTCGTACTGAGTTATCGCCAGAATATCGATCGGGTGTTGGGGATGTCAGTAAATTAGCTTAATTGAAAATTTACATGCCATCAAATGCATTATTATCCAAAACTCAATCTCTTGACACTTTCCAGCTAATTTATGTGCTTAATAAAATTACAAAATTTCAACTGCAAAGAGCGTAAATGTTGCTCAGATCGTGAATTACGCTGATTGCAATTTATTTTATTTTTTTTGTCTGCCGAAGCGTAACAGCAAACACGATGAATTAACAACCACAGTAGTTCAAATTTATTTATTTTTTTATTATCAGCTTGATAAATGCCGTACCTTTACAGTCGAGGAATACTCCAAGTGTTACGTTAACCGCAACCTAGTGGCGCCGCTGGCTAGAATGTGGAAAACCCCCAAGGACGCGGTGGAAACCTACATGGTGATGCGCCCATCTGGGCTTAAGCGCCTGAATTGGCATCGTTATCTCCACCTCTTTTTTTTCTCCCTTCCAAGCTGGAAATATTTAAAAATTTAAAAAAGCATTTATATTTTAGTTCAAATAACTTACTATAAAATATTTCGTTTTATATAATATTTCTCCTGTTTACTGCGAAATCGTATCATAGATTTTTAAACTTCATAGCCTACTTCGATGTGAGAATGTTTATAAAAATGTCATCTACAATAAGTACAGTAGAATCCGGTTATAGCGACATTCAAGGGACCGACGATTTTACGTCGTTATATCCGGCAGACGCACTATCCGAAAGGAGCAAAAAAATTTTTTTTTTATATTATGGATGCCATGTTCGTAATAGGTTTTAAAATAAAACAAATTAATTTTTTAATCAAAACAAAAAATTTAATACAGTAGAATCCGGTTATAGCGACTTTCAAGGGACCGACGTCGTTATATCCGAAAGACAAAATCCATGATTTTGTTTCTTTTTCGTATTGAAAAAACACAAAATCCATGATTTTGTTTGCTTCTTTTAGCATTGTTAAAGAAATCAAATTTTCCTCTTTAAAGTTTTTTTTTTGTTTGGCACGTCGCAATATCCGGTTGAATTGAAATGAAAATTGAATTGAAATTGAAAAATCTCGTCGTTATAAGCGGTTTGTCGCTAAAAGCGGAGTCGTTATAAGCGGAGGCCGTTTCATATAAGTTTGTATGGGGACCAACCAAACCATCGAGTTTTCGTCGCAATAACCGGACGGACGCTATAAGCGGCGTCGTTATAACCGGATTCTACTGTATTTATATATTATTTCAAATAATTTACCATAAAATATTTCTTTTTATATTTTGTTTTATTATATTTAACATCAATTAATTGAAAGACTCTAGCTTTTGTAGTTTTATACAGACAGACAGACAGACAGACGGACATCGCTATATCGACTCAGCTCATCTCCCTGATCAAGAATATATATACCTTGTGGGGTCTGCCACGCCTCCTTCTGCCTGTTACATACATTCGCACAAAGTTATTAACCCTGTTTTCCCATTTTTCAATGGTTACAGGGTATAAAAATTAGATATTAATAAATCTGGGGAAAAATTAAAGTAAAATAGAAAATCAATTAGTATTATATATGATATATTTTTACCGTTCTCGAATTTACTGCATGTCAATAAATATCTTCTTTAGTCATTCAATTAATTATCTATTTATTGTATTCAGTTTACTTCTTACAATGTTTTATTTTATCTTTCACATATGCAACGAACGGTACTCTACTCGTGGGCAAGGAAATAGAAGAGAACCAAATTTCGGCACTTGCTGCTGCTGCTCTCTCTTTCTGGCAAAGCTTGCTGCTGTGGTGAGTTTGGCGGGTGGAAGCTTGAGAGGGAGAGAGGCTCTCACTGAGAACATCTGCAGTTATGCTATAAGCACAAGCATACATACATATGTACATATGTTTGTGCATCCTCAGTGCCTATAAAAGCAGAGGCGAACGGCCGGCTAATCAGTTGACTTGTGATAGTCGATCTGATCACAAGTGCTTGGAGTGTGGATCTGCGCTTCATATTATGCTGTTAAAAGCCTATGTTAATGTTATTGTTTATGTTAATGTGGACACACACTGGAGTTCATCTATATTGATTTATTTTCCAGCGAGAGATCGACCAACGAGAATTCGGCCAACGAGAGTTTGGCAAGCGAGAGTTCGGCCAACGAGAAGACGGACAGCGAGAATTCGGCCAGCGAGAGTTCGGCCAGCTAGAGTTCGGATAGTTGAGCTAGGCAACAAGAGTTCGGCTAACGAGAGAACGGACAGCGAAAGTTGGGTAAGCAAGAGCTAGGCAGCAAGAGCTAGGAAGCAAGAGCTACACAGCAAAAGTATGGCCATCGAGAGTTTGGCCAGCGAGAGTTTGACCAGTAAGAGTTTGACCAGCGGAAGTTCGGCTAACGAGAGGACGGACAGTGAGAGTTCAGCCAACGAGAGTTCGGCTAGGGAGTGTTAGGCCATCAAAAACTAGGCCAGCGAGAGTTTGACCAGCAAGAGTTAAATAATTGTTGATTTATTATTAACACCGAATAATTATTTCGATAAATTCGAGCTCATTTCAATGAACATATTGCTGAAATACAGCTTTAATAAAGCTGAAATGCAGCAGAAAATCAGCTGAAATTCTAATGCTCGTCGTCTATTTTAATTTTAATCATGCCCACTAGTTAAGTAGACAAACAGCCTCTTGAATATTACGAGAACCGAAAGCTAAAGCGAAGCTAAGCAAACGGTGTTGATCATTTGCATTGCAAATTGTTTCGGCTGCCTCGCCAGCTCAGCGCAGCTCATAAAAATAAAAATAAAGTAAATATATATTTTATGTTTCACTTGTCGTCGTTTAATGCCATAAAAATGGGTATGTGTCTTATTAACTGACGAGGCTGTTTTGTTTTTTAAAAAAACCGAAAAAAACCGAAAAAAAAGAGAAACCGGTATGGCACCAGCCAATTTCAGCCACCGAGAGCAACTAAAAAAGACAAATGAAATAAAAAATAAAAAAAAAATCTACCGCCTGGGCGCCCCCAAAAAAATGGAAACGAACCGTACCGCCCCGTTACCTGGCCTGGTGTCATTAATTTTGGAATCGTAAAGCCCACAATATGTCAAATGAGACCACACAACGTCGTAAAATTCAAAGTTTATGGCACTCAGTCAGTTCGGCCCAGGGTTCAGTTTCAGTTTCAGCTTTAGCTTTAGCTTCAGCTTCAGATTCGGCTGTGGCTTTTGCCTTTCGGTTGGTCTTTGAATTTTTTATCAGTGTGGCGTTTTTAATGGCTTCGCTTTAGGTGCTGCGCTGTCTAAATGTGTTGCGTGTTTCGGTTTATAAACGCTTGCCACAAAATTAAGCGTAACTTATTTGTCAAGTCAGCCAAGATCTCGAATTTCAATTTGATTTTCGTTCGCGTTTCACTGCCAACTCCAAATGGTACCAAGCAAACAAAGCGAACCACTTATCATTCCACATCGTGCTGCCAAAACATGTTACGCACGTCTAAACTAATTAGTTAAGTCACTTCGTTCTTTATTAGATATACAAAATACAAAATAAAATAAAAAAGAAACTACAGCAAAATCGATCAATCGATTGGCAATCGATAATGGCACAAGTGTGCGACGAATAACTGCAAAGACGAATGCAAATCGGCTAAGCATAATTAAGTTTATAAATTTATTAGCTAGAAAGTTAAATTTAAGAATTAAAAAGCATATTTTTTTTAGTCATTCATAAGATATTAATTTAAATTTTTTTAAATTTTAACTTAAATTTAATTTAATTTATTATTGATTAATTGATTTTCTCCGTTGATCTTAGACAATATTACATTTTAGCCAGGGATCGTAAATATTATTTATTCATGGCGTGAAAAAGTGAGCAATCGGCCAGCGAGAGTTCGGCCAGCGAGAGTTTAGCGAGCGAGAGTTCAGCCAGCGAGAGATCGGCCAACGAGAGTTGGGCCAGCTAGAGTTGGGCCAGTGAGAGTTGGGCCAGCGAGAGTAAGGCAGCAAGACTTCGATTTTGTTTTAACGGCGTATTTGAAATAAAATAATTTTTATTTCCAACATTTATATTAAAATTGTGTTTTAAATCTTACATTAAATTTAAATAATCACAATTAAAAATTAGAGTTTTCTGTAAATTTCCATAGAATAAATTGAAAGTAAAAGTTATTTTTCGTTTAGTATTACAAAAATTAATGGTATGGTATACAAATATGATAAAATTGATATATAATACTGTAAATGTGTTATTAATTTTCGCATTATCCTAAAACATGTTTACTTTTGGCGATTGGCGATGCATAAAAGTGCGAAACTCGCCAGGCAAATGAAAAGGTTGGCAGTCTAAGCGCTATTCATTATTTTTAGCTCAAAAGCGCGGGGTTTTCGAGCGAAAGTTGTGCGCTGTGGGCTAATGGCAGCTGAAGCAGATATTACACTATGCAACATAATTACAGTGCGTATGAGAAATGAGGCAAAATGTGTGTACATGCACTATGTAAGCCAGCTGAGACCTATAATCAGCATTAAGCAGAGCCTATTATTAAGTTGATTACCATTTGGGATAAGCAAAGGCATCAAATGCAACCATGTTGTGTGTTGTGTGTGAGTGTGTGTAGTGTGTGTGTGTAGTGTGTGTGTGTAGTGTGTGTAACACTCCTCCTCCAAGTTGTAGGGAGCACCACCTACCATATTGCCAGCGAATTTAGCACGACTTGCAATGGAGGGAATGGAGGCTACCTGAGGCATAATGCTCTCCTCTGATGACGCCGGGCTGATGGAAGCTGCCAATCGTGATACATAACTGACAGCTAGGGCGTTCCGCACAGTTCTTGGTAAGTCTCAGGGTTAACGGCGGAGTCAAGTCGATATGTGAGTGTGCTCGATTCGCTGATCATTAATCATGAATCCACTCACTCTGCCAGCTACTCAGCTACTTAGACTGCAGTCGACTGTAGCAATGACCCAATGAAGGCCTGCTCCGATCTGGTATTATTATGGTATGGTATGTGCTGTTATAGTAATGCTGTTAGTGGTATGGCTGATATTGCGCATGAGCGCGTAAACAAGCATAAATTAATATGCCAACTAATTTAATTAGCCATAAATCAACGAGTTTATTAAACAGTAGCCCCCAATCATGCCAATGTAGCTGGCAATAAACTGCCGCAAATTGGCTAAATGCAAAACGGTCGACCCCAAAGTAATGCCCCCATGTGATTATTTATCTTACTTACTCAACGGCATACTATGTGAGAGAGACAGTGAGCGACAGAGAGAGAGAGAGAGAGAGAGCACGACTGCCGCCCACAAGCTCCATGCCCAACGCTGCCCCTTCTCTCCCACTGCACACTGGTCGAAAAAGCCAATTTTTTGCGTAAAATACAAATTTTAATGAAGAAAATTATACATATGACTATTATTTATATTTTTGTAAAGCTTATGGCAATATTAAAATTTCTGTAAAATATTTGTGCATCAAATAAAAGACAAATTTTTTGTTGCATACCCAAAAGGGCACTTTTTACAATAGTATTATCAATGTGTTAGCTGTCAAATAATACCAAGGCTTTGTTTTTCCACCTATGTAAACGATCTAAACTATTTTGAAAAGAAAATTGTCAAAGCTACCTACAAAAATTAATGACAAGGACCTCAACAAATTATTTTCCGACTAATAGCCTTGTATTTAAAAAAATAATAATATACAAATAAATTCTGTTTTGATTCTCTTGGAGTTTTTTCTTGTATTCTATTTGCAAATAACGTTCTTCCTACCAAATTTCAGCTCTCTTGCTTTATCATTTTATTTCAAGCAAGAAAACTGTCATTTCGACCACTGTACACTGTTTGCTTCTACTCGACGCTCGCTCTGCATGCACATTAAAAATCAGTTAAAATTCAAACACAACACCAACACACACAGCCATTGCTCATAAACAATTTTCATGCATTCAGTCGGTCAGTTGGCACAGTCCGTGCAGCTTTTACAGGGTAGCGGGCAGTGGGGGAGACCCGAGACCCCCGACAGCGTCTGTTGGCCCGGTCTGTCGACTGTCGACTGTGGCAGTGGCAGGCGAAGGCATTTGGCACATACATTTCAAACATTTATGGTTATTATAAAGCATTTAAGATTATTATTATGCCAACGGGCCATCTGTTACAATCCGAATGGATTGGCATTTTTAACCCACAACTGCGGCTGCTGGTGACACTCGAATAAAGTCTTTGACATGTTCGTTTACAGCTGTATAAATTTTCATATTCAATGCGAGTTAATCGAGGTACACAGATACAGTTGCTGCATGCGATTGCAATCCTTTCCTATTCCCATTCAATCGAAATATACACTGCAATTTTATGCTAACATCGTAGTTAAGTGCAAAACTATCAAAATTTTATTGCACCATAGCCAAAATAACAATATTATTAGTCTAAATCGCTTTGCATTTAAAGTGGACGAAAAGCATTTATAAAGATTCGCGTCTTTTTAAATAAATATAAAGTTATTATAATAAACTAGGGGAGATTTATTAATGTGAAAATCTCGCTAACTAGCTCTTGAAAGCTCTCGCTGGCCCAACTCTCACTGGCCCAACTCTCTCTGGCCTCTCGAAGGCCCAACTCTATCTGGCCTTCCGTAGGCCTAACTTTCTCTGGCCTCGCATAGAGCCGATTGCCCAATTCCCGATGGTCCAACTCTCGATGGTACAATTTTCAATGGTATAACTCTCGTTAGCCGAACTCGCGCTTGCCAAACTGTCGCTGGCCGAACTCTCGCAATAAATATTATAATTATATTTTTTTAAATTTTACAATTGTAAAGCGACGTATAATTTGATAACTGAATATGGGAAATTCGGGCTCGACGTCGAGCAATGGGAGATTTTTAATGGAAAAATTTTTGGCAGTGGTCAGATAGTACTATTTCGAATAGTGCCAACTATTCTCATCAGTGACCTTAGAAATGAAAAATGTCAAACTTGTCTGTATATGTGAGTAAGTCGTAAGTCGGGTTCGAACCTTGAACCTGTGGTTAGTGAGGCGAATGCCTTAACCAGAACGCCAGTCCTGTCCGAGCCCAGCCGCCGCTTAACTGCATTCATCAAGAGATCTTCATCTGACTATTTCTAAGACTAGCTGTTTACCCCCAAGCTTTTTTACCGTCTCCATCTATTGCTCATATTTGGTGCTTTCATTTTAAACTCAACGGTTTAATCTTTATGAAGGCGGGTTTTAACTAGAGGAAATCTAGAATAAATCGGCGTGCTGTCCGTTTATAATTTTTTATGTTTTTAAATTTTACAATTGTAAAGCGACGTATAATTTGATAACTGAATATGGGAAATTCGGGCTCGACGTCGAGCAATGGGAGATTTTTAATGGAAAAATTTTTGGCAGTGGTCAGATAGTACTATTTCGAATAGTGCCAACTATTCTCATCAGTGACCTTAGAAATGAAAAATGTCAAACTTGTCTGTATATGTGAGTAAGTCGTAAGTCGGGTTCGAACCTTGAACCTGTGGTTAGTGAGAATTCCCAATTCCCGAATTTCCCATATTCAGTTATTATAATTATATTTATAACAAAATCGTGCGTATTTCACAATTTAAGAAATCTGCAATATTCATAATATTTGCGCAATAAATAATAGCCATATTTATCTGAATTGATTAGAAAACATATCGCTCGTTTACCAGAAGAGTGTCATAACTCAAAAAAGTGCGTTTCGAGATAAACGCGTTTAAAGTTTTCAAGCGCCGTGTATCTCCATACAAGGTGGAGCGACATATTCTCTTCTCACGCTTTGTGTATTAAAGATAGGATAATGAAATTTTGACACAAGATAGATTAATATCCAACAAACATTACTGCATCATTTACTCAAAAATCGCGTTTTTTGAGTTATGACACTCTTCTGGTAAACGAGCGATATATAAAATACTTTTTGTACATATATTTTAGGCAAGTGATTTGTCGTATAATCAAAATTAATTTCAGCATGATTGATATGATTTAGTAAGCAGTAAAACGAGAAACCCTTTCAAAAAACTTGGCGCATAATAAATCATCGGAACAGCCAAAAAAAACCACCAGAAAAAAAATGAAATAAAACGAGAAACATGCACGCGGCACACATTAGTCAAAGAGGCCAAAAAGGCAACTGAAATGAGTCGTTATGAATACTATGAGTTGTTGTTGTTGTTGGAGTTGTTGTCGTTGTTGTAGCTAGCAAAACGCATAAACATTTTACAGCACAAACAATTAACTAAAAATAACATAAAAGAGTAGGCAGTGACCCAGACGGGGCCAAAGTAAAACAATAATAAAACAAAAACACTGCAAGCTAAAAAACAAAACACAAAAAAAAGAAACACTCTGAAAAATGATTAATGAATGTCACAATAGCGTTTTCGGGAAAGTTACATAAATTAACACATGTCTTTGTCATAATGAGTCGACTCGACCCAACTCGACTCGAATCAAGTCAAATCGATTCAATTCAACTCGAGTTGAGCCAGCCAGAGGCGCTAAAGATAGTTAATCTCATAAATGTGCTAGATGAGAATGTTGGCCAGCAGCAAATTCATGTTCAGCTCTCAAAAATTGTACAAATCAAAATAATTAATTAAGCTATAAAAATTAAAATAAATATATATATATTTGATGTTAAAAATAAATATGTTTAAAAAATATATATATCTCAATATAACTAACTTTAAACTTGACTATTGAATTAAAAAAGTTTTAGACTTAGGTTTCTAAAACTTAAATCTACTGATTAAGAGCGCCTTCGACAGTCCACATTAAATTAAATTAATTGTTTTCTAAATTGTTTTCTAAGCTTCCATAGTTGATTTGGACGTAGAAAATTTAGAAAAGTGTATGGGATTAAAGCTAATGATGCTAAATTTAGATGCTAACTATTTAGTATTCAATAAATTGTTTGTCTTGAATTAATTAAATTATTGAGAAGTTCAAATAATTTATTTTTTTAGATCAACTAAGTGAAGTTAATGTGGAAAATAAAAATACAATACAAAAGTGTAAAGTGTGAAATAAGAATGAAATTAATAAAATTAAATAAAATTTATCAAATTAATCAAATTAATAAAATTCATAAAATTAAATAAAATTCATAAAATTAAATGAAATTAATGGAATTAATTTAAATTAATGAAATTAAAGTTTCAATTTAAGATAAGATGACAATAAAAGAAAATACGACGTACCCTTTCTCAAATTATTCAGGAATTTTCTTCAATTTAGGAAGTTGCTCACGTCTGTCACAAATCCAATGCGAACAAGTGAATGGCAAAATAAAGTGCAGCAGCTTAGGGCATACAAACATGGGCCTTAAAAGTATTGACGAACCTAGACATACCCTGTAATTGTACTCAAAATTGCAATATAAAACAATTTGCTATTCCAGCTGACAGCTCTCAACAATAACAAGATTACAGGGTATACATAAGACAGGGGAAGCTCTGCTGCTGACAGCAACAGCACTGACCAGTGCATGTTTGTTGACACAGCTGAGAGAGAGGGCTAAGGAAGGAAAATAACAAATGAAACTGCCTAAGTTCATTCAAATGGGGGCAGAGCTAAAAAGTGCGGCAAATAATGCCATAAAAAAACGAGAGAAGGAAACTGCGAGTGTGTGCCCTCAGGACAATTCACAGATAGTCAAGCGAATACACTCATGAACACGCGTGAATAGCAGCAGCACCAGGCAGTATACAATATATATTACCAAGATCCCAGGCCCGGTTGGCAGACCCTCTCTCTGGTCTCTGGTCTGAGGTCTCAGGTCCCTGGTCCCAGGTTCGGGCAGACACTAATTCGATCTGATAATCATGGAGTCCCGCCAAAGGGCATGAATTGTAATTTCCTCTTTCGCGGAATTAACTGTCGGCCCTGTCGCTGGGTCGCTGGGCTTTGTACCGCTGTCTTTTTGCGCAAAATTTGCTGTGTTTTTTAAATACCCTATAGCTCAACGATAGGGTTGTTTAAGTTTATACATAATAAATTAAATCAATTTTTAATTTTAAAAAGAATTTTGTAGAATTTTGGCCAGTTTGACAGCTAGATTATGCAACATAATTTTAAACTGATTTGTAAATAAATTTAGCTACAGTTTGCCCGTCAAGCACTCCCGACTGGCGTTTATTAAAGGGCTTTCTTTTGGCTTTGTTGTTACCCTGTTTTGTGCAGATTTGAAAAAACATGCAGTCTCAGTCCATTGTGTTTTGTTTTGCCAGGCGCTTTGTATTTATGTGTCATATTTATTTATTTATTTAAAACATTGCGCTTTTGTTTTCTTTGCTTTCGGTGATTTTTTAGTTTTTTCCTTTTTATTTTTTATCAGTTTTGTGCATCCGTTTGCGCTGCAAGCCGAAAAGCCTGGAAGCCATTTATTGTAAAGCATATGAGGCCCTTTCTTTTTATTTTATTTTTTTTGTTTAAATATATAACGTATTATTCTTTGAAGTTGTTTATGTACTGTCTGTTAAATATGCACATTTAGTAATTTGGAAAAGAGGCTTGTGGCAATAAATCGTGGGCTTAAACTGAGACTACGGACAGTTGCTATAATATTGAATTAGTTGCGCTGAACTGAACTGATTTACAGAGCACTCAATCATATCTAAATCTAAATTTATGACATGCTAAATGCGATAAACTTTGTTCTAAAAATATTCTACTACTACAATACTAATAATAATAACTTAACAACCGACTGCAGCATTCCCTACTAACGATTTCAATTGATTTTGTTTAAAGTCTTCAAACTGTTTCGTTTTCATCTGCATAACACATAAAAGTCTAGCAAATCCATCGATAATATATTCCGTATGCCAGCTGGAAAATCTGTCAGAGTGCTATAAACCATAATAGTACTAAACGTATAGCAACAATTTTGCACAAATAGATAGACAATTCCGGCAAGAGGGAAAACAAAGGCCGAAACGATACGAAATCAGCAACACAACTGAGTAAAGTTTTTTTTTATTTTCCTTTGGAAGGGGACGAGAGTTTGGCATTTTTTGCACTGAGGGTAAAAATAAAATCAGCATTTTTAGTAGTTAATTTAATTTATTGCAGAATTTTTATGGTTGACTTTATTGCATAATAAAACATAATTTACTGCGCCATTGAGACTTTTGCGTTTGCCTCGAATCATTCCAAAGCGCAGCCATATTCCATGGCCAAGTTGGGTCGACTTGGGTCGGATTCAGCGCCTTTGCCTCACAGATTTTTGTTTACGTGCCCAGAAAGAGAACGCACAGAGAATCAGATAGAGAGAGAGAGAGAGAGAGAGAGAGGGCGATTGAGGGCGTTCTGTTGCATGCCTCCTGGGCGCAGATGGATGTTTTGCATATGTGTATGTGTGGCGAAATACATACAGCACACATATTGGCTGCTGATTAAAGCTGAAATACTGAAATATGCCAGCTGATTGCGACCTCTTAACGAACCGCATGATTTACGATCCAAAGTATCTGCCAACGAGCGCCTGCTACTGAATTTCCTCCGAATACCTTGACATATGGCCAACGATTAACTTTTAGACCCTGTACTTCAAATTGTGCAAAAGGGTATATTAGCTTACAAATAAGAAATGTGCATAGCACCTAGAAAAAGGCGTGTCAGACCAAAAAAGTACATATATTCTTCAGCAGGATGGAGCTGAAGCGATATAGCCAAGTTATTCTGTTCGAATGTGCGTATATCCGTCCGTATAAACAAATAGATCTCCAAAACTATAAGACCAATAGACACCATTTTAGGTATGTAGGTTCTTACATGCAGTACGCTGATCAGTTTTATTTTAGATTTTTGATATTTTCATCTCTTTTTACGCAAAACGTAAAAAGCTCCAGCAGCCACAATTTTAAAGCTACAGATTAGTAATTTGGCACGTAAGTAGCTCTTTGCATTTTCTAGCATTGATTTTAATTGTAATACGGACGGATAGGTAACAGCGAAGATATGCAGAATACAAATTTTTTGTATAACAGGATTTTTTTCTGTCAGATACGTCCTACTAGAGTTTTTCGGCTTACTGATCTGCTCCTTTTTTACTACTTTAACAACTGCGAGAGCTCATTGTGCGAATTATGAGTTTGCTGTAAAAGTAGACTTTAAAATTGCTTCTTTATTCCCGCCTGACCTTACCACAAAGTGCCTGAGGAGGCAGCACATTGAACTCCGCCACATTTGCAACTTGTAGCAGAGTCATTTGATTTAAGCACCAATTAACAGCGGTTGACTTGGGTCCTGCCCCAATCTAACCGACATACATTCTGATATGGGACCAACCGCTGGGCACAACACAAAGATTCCATCAGCAAATCATACACATTGCCATCAAATGGAATTGCATCATTTGGGGCATTCAATATAAAAGCCGCAACATTGCCTGCAAGGGTCAACAGTTTTGAGCCGAGACCTCGACATGCAACTACAGGAATTGCTACTCTGTTCTGTTCTGGCCGCATTGCTGCCCCAATGCCTCAGAGCCCTGCGGTACAGCCAGGGCACCGGCGACGAGAACTGCGAGACCCTCAAGTCGGAGATACACCTGATCAAGGAGGAGTTCGACGAGCTCGGTCGCATGCAGCGCACCTGCAATGCGGACGTCATAGTCAACAAATGCGAGGGGCTCTGCAACAGCCAAGTGCAGCCCTCCGTGATAACTCCGACGGGGTTTCTGAAAGTGAGTAAACGCCCAAGCTGCAAAAGTGAAACATTTCAGTTTAATTTGTAGATACTTTTTATTGAAATTCGGTTCTTTTGAGCGATAGCCAGCTTTCGCAAAGGCTTGACATTTTCCCAATTTACATATAGTTTATTTTAACAATAATTCGGTCGGTGTTTTAAAAGTTAGCAAAGTGAGTTGAATATTTAGATACTTTTTGAGAAAATTACGCTTTGATTAACGATGGTATTAACGATAGCTTTACCAAAGAGCTCTTTCGTTTCCTAAGTACGTTTTATTTGAAACGATAATATCTTCGATAGTTTTCTCTATTTAGTTTTTTTTGTTTTTGTTTTCATAATAACTCCGACGGGGTTTATGAAAGAGTAAAAGTGCAGCATTTCAGATACTTTTCATTAAAATTGAGTTATTTTTATTAATATATATTTAATATATTAATTTATATTATTGATAGCTCCTACAGAGTTCCTAAAAGTGGGTAAAAGGGCAACTAATTCTGTCGTATTTGTAAATGCTTTTATAAAAATTTTTTTTTATTTACGATAGTTTTAATATAGAAATTTTTCATTTCTCAATTATATTGCACTTTAATAAGTTTACCAATATATTTTAAAAATATCTTAAGAGTGTTTCATTTTAAACGATATTATATAATTTTCGCTATTTCTATTATATGTTTTATTTTATTAATAATGGGTTATTTAAATTTGTAGCTGCATTCTATTATTTACTTATTCAATAAATTTAGTAATTATTTATTTAAACAGAATTAATTATTATTAGTATTCACGTAGAACAATTTTACCAGATATTTGTTCCATTTCTTTTGTGGACTTTATTTCATAGGATAGTGTTTACTTAAGTTTTCAAAATATTTCCTCCATTTCACATATTTTTGTCATTTTCAGGAGTGCTATTGCTGTCGCGAAAGCTTCCTGAAGGAGAAGGTCATAACTCTGACCCACTGCTACGATCCAGATGGCACCCGTCTCACCTCCCCGGAAATGGCCACCATGGACATTCGCCTAAGGGAGCCCACTGAGTGCAAATGCTTCAAATGTGGTGATTTTACACGTTAATTCAAATTGTGCACAATAAACAAAACACCATCGAATAAAGTTGCCCCCATTCATGGACTTTTCCATTGATACTTCTGATGTGTTTTACATGCCAACTGACATTGAAGTGCCCGCGGCTACAATTTGTGGATTTGACTTCTTGATTAAAATCCTGTTGAATGCAGCTTGTGGGCATTTCTCCCCAGTTTCCCCCAGTTTTTGTGGATATTGCATTTGAATGGTTATAGAATATTTTAGGCACAAATGAATGGTAAAAGCGGATGGGATATTTGGCTTTTATTTCAGAATTCTTTTGTTGTTTAATAAATCACTTAATTTGAGATACATTTCTCTAAGTATTATTTAATTTAAGCACAGATTGTCTAAACGTATAATTTAATAATTGTTGTGTTAATTTTTCATAACAATAAATAAAAACTCTTCAACAAGAACCGAAACCTTTTTAGTGGAATTTTTGCTAAAAATGATTGATGATAAGAGAAACAGAAGCTGATTAAAGCTGTTTTCAATATGGTCGTGAAATAGAAGCTTGCAGAATATTATATAGAGTATTTATGCAAATTTAATGTTAATTTCAAGCAGTTTATTATAGCATGCTTATGGACATAATAGGTTTATTTTAGCACCCAACTGCAGGAGAATGGAATTCCTTGAGCGCACATACCTTCGGGCAGTGCATACACCCATTTGTTCACGTTCTCCGGTTGGTAATACTGCTAATCACTGTTGCCAAATCAGCTTTTTTAGAGTCAAATCTAGCTGTTTTTCAGGAGTATTTGTAATGAAAAATTGTGAAACTGTAGAAAGCGGAAATTTTTGCATTTTTTGCAAAAGTAATTCAGCTTTTTTATTGATTTTATCTAGGTTTACAAAACTTGTGCTGAAAGAAGCAACCATTTTAGGTCTGTTGTCATTATTTTGAATGATATTTGGGTATCACATATTTAGTTTAGAGCACAATATTATATAATATAGTATATCCAGTAAAGCAGAACAGTATAATACTTTTGTTGCGTTATCGTTTGCTGATATTTTCCATTTAAAAAATCTTTAAAATATAAAATCTGTAAAATTTATATCCCATCGAAGTCAATGTTAAAAGATATTTATATTAAAAATAATATTGAATCTATAAAAATAAGTTTTGAGGAAGAGCACTGCAAAGCTTAAGAATAGCTTAGCTGTTTTCTGGCATTTCTAGCACATTTTTGCAGCCTTATTTTCGTGCTCTTTCCGCCAAAAAAAAACAGCTGTTTTTCGCAATACAAAATTGGCAGCACTGCTGTTAACGTAATGAGAGTGGCTCAAACATTGTAAGGTGCGTGACTCGATCGGTGGGTTGGCCAGAGGAGAAGGGGAAGTAAAAGCAGGAGCAGAGGAAGACGAAGAAGAAACCCTGAGCTGGGCTAATATAGTATGTTATATATAATTTATATTGTGTCGGCACGTTGTGAATGTTGCTGTTGTTGTTGTGAATGTTGTTGTTGTTGTTGGTATTGTTGTTTTTGTTGATGGAGCAACTGACGCGATGCCACCCAAACAATGCCTCCTCGCACTTTTCATGGCTGATGAGGCTGCTGCTTGGGCTGTTGTTAATGGGCGTGTCACCTAAATTATGAGCTTCGCACACATGCACACAGAGGGACAGAGGGACAGAGGCACCGAGCAAGATGGAGCGATAGATAGGGAGCGAGAGAGGGAGGGGGGGGACTACGATTATAGGGATAGCGGCAGAATGCTTAAGTAAATTACAGTGCGTGCAAATGTGCTTGTGAACATGAAATTATAATTTGGCCCGCAAACTGCATAGAGCAGAGAGAGCGCTTCAATTTACAATTAACCGATGTAGTATGCGCCTCGTGCACTTACTTTTTAATCAACTGCAGGCACTGTAGGCACTGTAGGCTCTCTGGGGCACTTTGATACCTGATACCTGGCCAACATGTCTTGCCAATAACAAAATTACAGCCTGCATCTCCTTTCAGCCTAAGTGCAGTTTATGCTTGATTATTATGTTTTCGAGAGCTGAGTTTCCGGGTGGGTAAACATCGACAGGCACCGAGCCAAAGCCAGGGACTAGGGAAGAGAGTGGGATTGGATGAAGAGAGGAGTGGGGAGAGGAGAGAGGCCATTTTAGCTGCATGCTTTTAGCTACATTGTAAACTGCATCGTGTCCGCTGGCTAATGAGTTAATTTAACAGTTAAAATCGGTTCACAACAATACGCTCTTACAATGTACTCAAATGTAATTCTTGCTTCGTTATTAATACGTAATTATACACTGGGAAAACTACAATGTTTTCTGCAACATTGTGCGCAACATTTTTAATAAGGAATGTTGTAAAACTCAGTTCCGTAGTACCCAACCCTAGATACCATATAAACTATTTTAAAACTTTACATTTTTACTGCAAAATATATTTTTAATTAGCTGCCAGCCGTTTAGTTGTATTCTAATACAATTTTTAAATTAATTTTAATTCCCAAAATATATTTCAGGTGTTTATTTTTATGTGAAACTTAAATTACATGTTTTATAATAGTTACGTACGATTTTTGAGTCATATTTGTTTAAATTTATTTGATTTAAGCAAAAAAAATTAAAGAAAAAACGTTAAAGTTTTTAAAAAAATATTCAATTAAATCAGAAACTAATATTTTAGATTTATTTCTTGAATTTTACTACAGTTTTGTATTAAAATTTGATTTCCCAATATTAAGCATAAAATCACTAAAAAAAGATTTTTAAGAGTGTTTACTGTTTTTCGTTTATGTTGAGGCTTGTATAATTTATTTACGTTTAATTTTATTAAATTTTTTGAATTTATTACATATACTAAATATATACATATATTCAATAAGTATTCTATTATTGCTTATAGAAAATAAAAATGATTAGATAATTAAATAAACTGCCAAATAAAATTTCAAAAATATAATTTTATATTTAAAATATTTTCTTTGACGAATAATTTAAATATTATCTATATATGCCACATCTGTGTACGTACTTCCGCTTTAACACAATTCCACATTAAGATCGAGATAAAACAATAATGAATGTTGAGTGTTTAATTGTCTTTTGTTGCGTTAGAAAGCTGAGACTCATGTATATTGCAGCCTGTCTAGTATTGAACACTAAATACGCTAATCAATTTCCCTGTGATCTGTGCCTTCCATTGTCTAAAACATTGGCAAATGCATAATTCGATGGGAGATGGAAGATGGAGGAGAAACAATATTATAATAAATCGATGCATATTAATAAGTTATAAATTAAACGTATCAACAAAGCAGCCGCTGCGATTTCTTCCGAGTGCTGCGGCTGTTAATAAATGACTGTTAATTAATAACAAATTTGAAAAATACAAAAAATCGGAAAAAAAAAAATGTATAAAAAGCAAGCACAATGAGCAGCATTTATAAACATTTTGCAGCTACTTTAATGTTGTTATTATTGTTGTTGTTGTATCGCAGATGTGAAATCTGAACATAGATTTTGTGTTAAAACGCGTTGATATTGGCAATTAATTTCCATCTTGGGTTTCTGTTCGTTTCATCTTATAATTTGTTTGCTGATTTGCATGATTTTGCAATTAATATCAAAATTCTGTCCGTCCGGATGTCTGTTTGTCCCACTGTCTCTTTGTCATTTGTGATATATATTTATGCGTGGTTTTAATGAAAGCCCAAGGCGATATGTAAACAATTTACAAATAAAGCCAGCAATCGGACAGCAATCGCATTTAGCTCTGGAATCCAAATGCTTTTAGTCTCTCTCACAAAACAGCAACAATAAATACAGATAAAATTATTAACAATAGCAATAGTTACAGTAAAAAAACAAAAAGACAAAAAAAAAACAATAAGGCGCCCACATTAACGAGAGCTACGACAGCGTGACATCATTTATCTCTCTCTCTCTATATCAACATAGCTATCTCTCTCTGCGATCTTTTGATTGTGTTTATCGAATACAATCGAATGGGGATTGCCGCTTTTGGAACAGACAGCTGAAAATTTATGGAGTTTGGCAACTCTTTTACCTTGTCATTAGCACATTAGTTTCGCATTGATTGGAATTTATGTTGTGTTTATGTTTATGTTATGACTTTAGTTTAGACTAATACCATTAACTACCTATTTCTTCCAAATGTCAAACGCTTGCTTATGGCCATATTTTAGGCATTTGGCTCAGCCTCTTCATTAAGCCAGACTTTGCTTGAACTGAGGACATTTTATGTTAAATTCAAACACGAAATAAGGTAAAAAATATTGAAATGAATTCTTTAAATATATTTAAAAGTTTATATAAACATAAATTTCATGGTTTAATATTAATAATCTAAGCAATTGAGGTCATTTTGGATTAAATTCAAACTAGAAATTGGGTAGATATATTTTAGTCTATATTAATATACTTTTCATGGGTATTAAAATAATTTTGATAATTCTATTAGCACTTTTAGTATCTGAATTCTTTTAGGTTTATTTTCTTAAGTAAATTGTTAAATTTTAATAGTAAATTAAATTGTTAAAAGAATGCATCAAATTAAAAACCAAATTTTTAAATGTTTAACAATTTAAATCAATAAGAAAAACTACTCCCTGAAGAAGGCATTAAATATGCCGAAACGCGTAGGAGGAAAATGAAAGAATAAGCAAAACCAAGTGTTATTCTTGTCATAGGACAAAACGGCCGGAAGAACCCACCCAACAGAGGGAAAGCAACAACATTATTATTTTAATTCTGTATGGCTCAAAAAACCTTATACCATATTATGTTAGATATTTCAGGAAAATATATCAAGAAATGTATATAAATAATAGAATGAATGGAGAGATAATAATAAGTATTATACCTTTCTGTTCGGCAGATTAGTTGGACGAATTCTCTGGAGCTTACTTCGCTTGAAATATTTTTTCAAAATTATTGAAATGAGAAAAATAATTGCTAGAAAAGCATAGCATACTTTCAGGAAGCTTATCCTGAATCTTTGGCTTTGCTGCGGCTTTAAACAATATTTAATGATGATAAGCTTTTAGCATGCATTATCATTATTAGCAGAGATCCGAGTGGGGACTGGAGTAGAGGGGAATCAAGTGGAATGAAATAGAAAAGAATGAATTGGAGGGAAGGGTCACCTGTCAAGAGCAAAAGCGCAACGAAGCGCAACATTTTTGCATTTTGCATTAAATTTATGATTTCTACAGCTGACATTTGTTTGGGGCGCCGCTGCAAGACTGCAAGTGAATACGAATACGAATATGAGTGCTCAACTGAGTGTGTGTGTGCGAGTGTGTGTGAGTGTTCTGTATGTTTGTATGTGAGTCATGCCCGGCAGCATGTGCGTAGAGTGACAGAGCAGAACACGTAACGAACATGTGAGTGTGACAGCAACAGCAGCAAAAACACCGACAGCAGCATATTTTTCAACCAGCAACAGCAGCAGCAACAGCAGCAGCAACAGCAGCAGCAGCAGCAGCAACAACAGCAGCAGCAACAGCAGCTGTCATAAGATAAAAATTCGCGCGCGCCTGCATTTTGCATATTCCACTGCACAGTGGTCACTACCATGCAACAAAAATAGGAAAACCGATGCAAAAAAACTGAAATTTTAAATCATACCCTTCTTTTTATTGAAATAATCTTATTGAAACACCAGTTATTTTGCAGTGTGACCGTTCGCGCTTTGTAAAAAAAATCCCTAAACATTGGACCACATGCGACCCAATCCATTGGGTTTTACTTTATAAATGTCAATCTTTACAAAATAATAATTGTAAAATTAAAAATTTCAATAAAAGCTTTTTAGTATGTATATTATTTGCAAAAATATTAACAATGATTTGAACTACTTAACATATTGTATAATGTCGTTTATCGCACAAAGCAAACAAAAAACAAAGGTCACCTTTTGTGATTGTTTTTCGTGTTATATTTGTTCTATCTATCAATCTTTTAGCTGTGAAGTCGATCGATTTCCATGATCATATATACTATTATTACTTGTTAATATTAATAGAATATAATTCAAACAGAATCAGCTGTCCATCATTATAATATTTTAATCGAAATGTCGATTTAAGTATTTCTTGGATCAGGAACTTTAAAAAAATGCAGCTGCCACAGTTTTATAGTTATAGATTTGTCATTTGTCATCTAGATAGCCATATAGTCGGGTGGTGTGGACAATTTTTGAACTATTATTTATTTACAATATTATTCTAGATTTTTGTAAAAAATTCTCATAACTATATCTTCACAATAACTATTTTTTTTCGCACACTCCCATAAAAATCCAACCACTGTGCACTGCAAACTGTTGAGGCCTTTATGCTAGGGCCAAACAGATGGAGGGGCGTGAGTAGCGTGGCGAGAGGAGCGTGGCGAGGGAAGCGAGAGGTGGGGGGCAAGTACCTGCAACATATTCTAATGCGTTGCGACATGAAGTGACTGCAACGGCGACAGTTGCTGTTGCCGCTTGAGAGGCGCTGACAGCAGCAGCAACAGCAGCAGAACCGAGCGCTTTAAAATGAAAAGTGAGCTGATTTTTTCCTACTGCATGTTTTCATTTTTTCTTCTTTTTCTTTTTTTTTTTGTATTTTCCTCTGTTTGCTGTTCATCCTCTCCGCGTTGCATCTATTTTCTTTCAGTCTGCCGCTGTCAACTGCTCGTTGGCAGTTCGCATGCAAAATGAACTGCAATTATGATAAACGTCAACAGTTGACCGGATATGAGCAACTACACGTCCCATAACTAACCGGCTAAATGACTCGGAATAAAATCATCTTCATTATGTTAATGGCCATTGTCACAGGCCAACTCGCCGCTGCTCTCTGCTCTTCTCTGCTCTCTGCCCATGAAATGAGAGCTGCAAATGTGTTTATGCCACCGCGAGGATGCCGCAAGCAGTGTTGCCAATATTATATTGAGAAACAGCATATTTATAGCGGCAAGTGCTTGAAAATAAAGCTGAAAAAATAAAAAAAAAAGCCAGATAACAGCTAAGGGATTCAGCTAATGGATTTTCATTCTTTTCTTAACAATTAAAACCACAATTTTTAAATCTGTTCATAAAATTTACTTTTATAAAATTTAGAATTTTTACCGAAATCTCTTAGATTTTTTCCAGTCATAAATATTAAGTCAAAATAATAATATAAATAAATTATATATATATTTAGGCACATACATTTTACATTTTTGCTTTAAATAAATAAATTCTGGCTTGCCATGGCGTAAGTAGCTTGAGCTTTCAGGCACCAGAGCAAAGCGTAATATATTACAAAAAATATATAAAATTGATGCCAACATATGTTGCCTGTTGGCCTAAGACCCCTTTTTATATAAATATATATATATGCTGCCTTTTTGATCACTCAGAACACACACACTACGTTGCACACCCTGCACATTACTCATACGCCCCAGTGGGCAAATTTATGAACTCGCCAGCACACTTGAGTCGACGACATGTGAGCTCAACCACATACACAAAGACACCCACACCCATACACCCATACACCCACACACCCATACACCCATACACCCATACACCCACACACCCACACACACACACACAAACACACACACACACATACTTAGACCCACAATAAGTGCGTTTGTATGTTTATTAGGAGAGTGGAAGTAAAGCAGCTTGTAAAATATGCCAAGGGTTAAAAAGTGTGCAGCGCATATAATTCATACTACAAGTACAACATGAAAGTGGGCAAACAAACACGGCGCAGGGGGCAAGGGACGAGGTGTGGAGTGGTGTGGGGTAGACGTTATAGTTAGGACTTATGTATACCACTCAACAAAAAAAGGCTAAAAGTGCTTGGCAGTTTAACTGCAGTCGAGCTGCAAGCGCCGCACCATGTGCAAACTTTGAGCCCTGAAAGAAATCAGACAAAGGCAACACAAGCGAAACAATTTTTAAGAAAATATTAGTTTATAAACTTAATGCTGTTAGATGCAGAAGTAAGCGAGCAAAGCAGCTTAACGTAATGTGCAAAGAAAATAGCTAAATTGAGAAAATAGCTAAGTGAAATTAAGCTATTGCACAAGACACTTTATGCAAAGTTCAAATAAGAGTTTACATTAATTTGCAGCAGACAATTGAAAAATAATTCTACAAAAAATCTGATAAATATGTAGAGAATTAAATTAATAAATAAAGCAGCTCTAAAGCAGACACAAGACTACACAATTTAATAAAGACGCATCTTTAGCTTGGAAATATGTTACAAAAGATACAATCAAAATATTAAATTGGCGCCCAACGTGAGTTCGTTTAAAAATAATCCGTAATTAAACAAAAGTGTTCAAAAACATATTAGAGGAAAATGTGAAGATAAACAAACCAGTAAGAACAAATAAGTCGAAAGCATTATTATTTACACTTATTTACACTTATTATAGATATTCCATAATAAAATCTATGAAAAATATGTGGAAATTAATAAATACTATTCTGAAATAAATTTTAAAAAATTCTCACAAATAAGTAGAAATTTCTAGTTAATTAATTCAACTCGCTTGATTTATAAATATGCCAACAATAATATACACAGCGCTTTTCACACATTCCTATCAATACACACTTATGTGCATATTAATAAACTATTAACAATTAAACACATAAATGGAAATACTGAAAGTTCTCTGCTAAGGGGGAAAGCTAATGCACAATAGATCCACTCGAATGCCCATTTGTGTTGTTCCTAAACTGTCTTTTCCGGTCATTTATGTGCTTGTTCTCTGTATGTGTGTGTGTGAGTTTTTTGTGTGGCCCGCATAAATGAACTGCTAAAATGCTAACAAAAACACAACCGGAATGTTTTCCGGACCCAGTCCCTTATTTGTCTTCTGGGGATTTGCAGCTTGGCAAAAAGGCCAACGACAAAAACCTTTTTTTTTTGTTGGCCTCCCCCGGTTATGTGCGTTTTGTGGCCGCAAATTCAGTTAGCCACTTAATTTTGTGGTTAACAAACACATAAACAAACTCACCAACACATATACATTCACATATTCACGCTGGTCCTTAATTGAAAGCTCAATTGCTTGCGTTGTTGTGCGGAAAAGGCAAACATTTTCCCCATTTTCCAAAGCCAGAGGTCATTAAATAGAATGTAATTTAATCTATTATAAATACGCAGCAAATCAATTTGTGCACTAGCAATGAATAATTCCAGCGACAACTAAATTTATTGAATATTTTATAACCAATTTGATACAAATTTAGCAAAAACTAAATTATTATTCAAACAATTTCATATGAATTTAACAAAAAACTTTAATTAGATGGAAATTTGATGCAATGCGGAATTCAATTACGCAAATATTGAAAAAGAAATAAATCTGAAAAAAATGTTGAATCAATTGAAATAAATTTGCAATAGTTTGTTTATTTGTTTCGTTTAATTCAATCAATTTCATATGGATTTAGCAAAAAGATTAATTGAGCTGAAATAGAATGCAAGAAATATATCCAAAAAACCAAAAAATTTTTTATTTATGATAAAGTGATTTATAAGCTTACGTTTGATTTACAGTAATATAATTAATTTTATTCGAATTTACAAAACAAATAATTCCAATTAGACAAAAGCCAAATTTTCATCAAATTTCAATTTAAATTAATCTTCAAGACGCATAATAATTTATTATTATTATTAATATTAATTTTTATTTAAAAAATATTTATTTAATTTAAAATATATATTGGCATTTAAAAAAAATGTAAAATTTAATAGCAATTTTGTATGTCAATTTAAAATAAGCAAACTTTTCAAAAAAATTAAATTAAACTAATAAATCTTTAAAAATATTTACAAAATATTTAATAACGTCTTACGCTGCATATTTTTGAAAATATATTATTTATATACGTATATTTAAGTCTTATTATAAATAATGAGCTTTATAGTCAAGTCAGATAAGGTTCATAAATCTATCAATAGCTTAGCTTGTACATAAAAATAAAATTGTAAAATTATATAAATATGCATATGAAGAGAGTTAATTCTAAGCGCCAGCCAGAGATGATAAACACCTTTTAGACATTGGCTTGCACATTTAAAAGCCCGTCTTTTATGACATTTTTATGAAGTTCGGCTTTCAAATGTGGGCATTGTTTGTGAGCTGTTAGTTTTGTATTCGGAATGTTGGGTAGGTGTTCGCTTTATGATACAGACATTAGCATATGTATTGAACCTTAATTTGCAGCTAGGCTTTAGCCATGAATTAAGCCAAAGACAATGGGGAATGTAATAAAATTGCCATAAAAATGTTTTTGTTTATTATTAACCGAATGCGTTCTTGCGTTAATATTATGTTAATAGCCGAAGTAGCTTAAATAGGAAAGCCAGGGGTTTAATGATATTAAGTTAGTTATTTAGGCATAGGTTTGTAGACCCTGTACTTAAAAACAGCTCAAAGGGGTCTTTTAAGTTAGTTCGATGTCGATTTTTAACTAAGTTCGTCCGACTGTATTCGGTATGTAGGTTCTCCTAAGCAGCAAGCAGGGTTGTTGATACTTTCCCCATTCCCCGTTAACCACAAAAAAACGCATAAACCACAATTTAAATTATCTATAAGAAACAGTGAATATATGCAGCAGACCATTTGCTCGACTATGTGTATTATTATTTTCCACTATCGGTTACAACCGACTGAAGTCTTCTACCCGACTGATCTGCTATGTGCTTAATGGTTGTATAATATTAGGCTAACATAAAACTTTCAAAATGGAGGTATTTTAATGTTTACGGAAGTCGAATAAAAGCTGGTTTAATAGCTGCTCAAATATGCCAATTGAACAGAAGTTCCCAATCAGATTAGCTCTACAAACTTGAACTATTTCCAACTGGAACTTATTACTCTCCCTCTCTCTCTCTCTTTTGCTCGCTCGCTGGTGTTGCCCACTCGCTCGCACGCTGTGGCAGGTAACTAATGGTTTATCTGACCACATAACTCTAGCACATATTTCCACCAACGCCCACCTGCTCACCGCAGTTTTTAAACAATTATGGCCGACGCCGTGCCGTTGTGCTCTCAATACAAGCGAAACCACAACAACGAGAGCAACAACAACGAGACGAGAGCGAGAGCGAGAGCGAGAAAAAATCCCAAAATGGCTACACAAAAGCGTCGATCGTCCAATGAACGTTTTGTTTAAGTTGAAATAAAGTACTATTTTTAAATGGCTGGCAATCAGCTGGCTTATAATATTTATTTTATTTTAATATTTATTTAATTTAATTTAATTTATTTTAATTTAATTTTATTTAATTGCAGTGCATTGCAGTTGCATTGGGCTTTTAGCCGATTGCTCAGCTGCAGCTACTACTAAATGCCATTTCTACTACTTTTTGCTCGCGCTGCCTCGGCAACAGGCATGCGCGCTCAGCAAAGAGCGCCAAAATGCTCTCCACAAAACTTGCGCTCTCTCCAAGCTCTCTCGCTCTCTTGCGCTCTTGCTCTCTCGCTCTCTGGCAGTGCGCATGTCGCTCTCGCACAACAACAAAAGCACACTTGTTGAAAACGAAAACGCCAAAGCAACAACAAGCGAGAGCCGAACTCACACACACACTCGCACACACACACACGCAGAGCAGCAGCCACTGAACTGGTTTCGGAACAATGCTCTCGAGAGGGCGAACTACTACTATCGAGAGCGGAGCGGAGCGAAAACATGAATGAGCATGAATGTTGTTTATAGATTTTTAGTCGAATTCTGTTATTTCACGTTAAAGTACGTACGTGCGCTGCGAACGGATTGTGCGAACGGAGTGTGTGAAAATCGTTTTGAAAATACGTAACAAATTACACACGCACACACGCATACACACACACACACACACACAAGCGCAGCATCTGTGTGTGTTTTGTGCTGGTGTTGGTGCAGGAATCGCCATTCCAATGAAGTAAAATATTTTCGAAATCTAAAGTGATGTTCTCAAAGGTGCTTTATATTTAGACTGAAAATAATATTTGAAAAATATTTAAAAAAATATATCCAAAAATTACGAAAAATTGTATTTTGATTTAAAAAGCGCGTGCCCCCGCCTCCCCCCTGCTCTCCTGTCAAAATCACACGTACGTGCCTCGTCATAAACGCGCCCTAAACGAGGCATTCAAGCGGAACCACAAACAAAACCAAAGAAATCAGAAATACACATAAAAAGCGAAGCAAGGAGCAGCAGAAAGGCCGACGAAGCAGGCAAAGAAAGTAATTGAATAGCGCAAATTGTTGCATTCTTGTAAAAATCAAATATTTTTTGTTCAGTTCGCGTAACGCCGCATGCGAATTTAAACATAAATAAATCACAAGCAAACGAAGTAAAAATCTAATAATCACAATAATTAAAATAAATGTTTTAAGCAGCTGCAATTATTAATACTTAATGAATTTATTACACAATTAAGAGGCAAACGAATCAAAATTAATATGCCGCTGGCGTGAAAGTCACAATTCGACTCCATTGAATAATTAATCACATAAATCACACACGAAACAGCAATAAAACACAACAATAAAACAACGGCAGCAACTGACTGCAATTCCAAAACCAAACAAACAAAAAAACAATTGCAACAACAACAAAGTCTTAATCAAACTACGAACGAGGCGCAGGCGCCACTTTTCACACAAGTTGGCAGCACGCCATTGTTAATTGGCATTTACCGTTAGTGCAACGCAACGGCAACGCCAGCGCCAAAGCCAACGCTTCGCTTCGCCGCAACTTCAAACACCTCCGCAATAACCAAAGAACAGCCGTCAAAGTGGATTTAACAAACTATAACAAAATGCTGCAATCCAGCAATCATCACTATCTCCGGCCGGATTATATGACAGCTGCCGCAGCCCCAACAGCGGTAAGTTCCCCCCCCCCATTAAAAACAGATCTTAACTCGTATCTATGTCTCTAAATATTTACTGCAACTCTATAAATAGAGCGGATATTAATAACAACAGAATGTCAAAATGTTGCACGATAATATACCCAAATATCAGATCAACAGACAGCTTAACATTTACTTTAAATGTTGCCAGATTTCACGAAAATTCGACCTAACCTTGCAATTTAAGATACATATAATTTTTATAAAATTGCTTAACAATTTTTACATTTTCATCAAGCTCATGAAAGTTAATGATTTTTATAAAATATATGTATGTCTGAATTTAAATAGGCATATTCTTAAAATTGCCTTATAATTGTTTTATATTGTATTAATTAAATTTAAATTAAAATATAAAATTTTTAACAAAAACTATAAATAATATTCTGAAAAATATATATATTTTTTTTTTTTTTCAATATTTTGAATCTGTATGTTGACTGATTTTAACGACCTTAACGGTAGATCGTTTCTGTAACAGTATTCATAAATAGAACTCGAATTCTAAGCTCATTTTGTTGGATTTCTGGAAATATAAAAGAAATAACAGCTGTTAAGTTTGTGAAACATAAAGAATTAGTATTTTTAATTAGACTTAGGTCGCACAACAATTTATCTTCCCAAACACAGACCATAAAAAGAAAAGGAACTAAAATTTCGACACAGCTTACTACTATAACATTTAAAAGAATATTGCTGCTTTATTAACTGAAAACTATAAATAATTTAGCTGTAAAGTGGCTAAAAAAGCGCAATATTATTAGCAGTTTAATTTAGGTCACTTTTGTCTACAATAACGATGTTAACCGCACATGATTTTCGCAAGGTGTAAGGCATGGGTATTACTTAATAGCTGTAGCTTCTGCCTAGTTGAGTGCAATATGTCCACGTCAACTCAGTAATAATTCTCAGTCCCGTCACTCCGAGCCATAGACAAGCTCTAGGTCGCATGGAGCAGAGGTTAGGTCAACCAGGTTAATAACAGGCTTTGAAACTAGGTTATTTTATAAGAGCTGAAGGCAGAAGTTATTGATTTTGGATTCCCACATAGACGTGTTTCAGTTTAATTCGATATTTATTTGCGATTGAAAGCGATTTCGCTGGAAATGTTGTTGTTGTTGTTGTTGGCTCTTATCGCTGTTTATTGAACGTCAATCTAATTGAACAGCTTTAAAGTGAGGGGCTAATTAAATATTCGCACTGTTTAGATCATTATTTATAATTTGTGCTGCAATAACTTGAGCCGAGTCAACAGTAATTTATTTCGAATTGAGGTGAGACTTGCCATTGTTTGTCTTGTTTATCGCCATTCGCAATATATCACAATTCAACTGATATGGCCAGCTTATGCTGTTATTGGTATCTAACGTATCTGCGCACTTGAAACAAAATAAGTTGACATTATTTATTAACGCTTGATATTTCATAAATAATACAAATGTCGACAGAAAAGCAATTACTGCACCAGCCCCAGGCAAATTTATTATTATATTATTCTCTCCCACACACACAACAGTTGAAAATTGTGTCGTTGAATGTGATTTTGCACAGTGTAGTATGTAACTGTGACGGTCACTGTGAAAAATCGCTGTCCAGCAGCTGTTTACGGCATTTTGTGGCAATCTGGCAATGTGGCAAGTGGCAGGTGGCAAGCGGAAAAACAAATAGAAAATTCGCAATCGCAGCGCTATAAATTTTTCAATATCTACACAGAAAACTTATTCAAAGCATGTAAATACTTACGACTCTCTCAAGTCTGTTCCATTTAGTTTTTTTTTTTGGATGAGTGGCAACGCTGTGAATTTATGGCGTGCCAGATTTGAATTTATAATGACAACAAACAAATGCAATTTTCTCAATTGCCAGCACACTGCAAACTCTGGCAGTTAATCAGTGTTGTAAAGTTGCGTTTTCTCGCAAATATGCATTTCAAATACACTGTAATTATGCAGGGGGCAAAACGGAACTCTCTATTATGTAGTGTTGATATAATTCTCTACAGTTGTCAATGCTTTGCAGTTAACAATAATTTGTTTATTTGTTTTTTTTTTTACGATTCTTGAACAACTTAATTTGAGTTCTTGACTATTTTGTTGAGTGTACGCTTCGCTGTTCAATAACTAATGCCGTTTAAAAATTAATAACGCCTGTCATCTTAAGTAAATTTATGAACACAACTCTGCCCCGACTGACTGACTGACTAACCCTTTGGCTTCGAGTAGTATGAATCGTGTATGAGTGGTCTGAGTACATATGTAAATACCAGCTGGCGAATACCTATAAATTATTCAATGATTAATGATGCCTGCCCGCTATTAATTATAATAAAATCAAATAAACTAAGCTTGACAGCTGTCAGTGTCATCATTTGTTTATTTTTTCTTTTCCCATTTTGTTTTTTTTTTAGTATCTGTATTTGTTGTTGTTTTCTGTTGTTTTTGTTGCTTTTGTTTTGTGGCGCCCGAGCACAATAAGAAGAAACAGCGCAAAATTATGGCTGACTTGCCGCAAAATTACTGTTGATAATTTGCTGTCACATGTGAAAAATGATCAAGCTCTCGAGTGTGTGCGAAGGAAACTGCCACACAAAATGGAAACTAATATGCGAAGTCGACGTCGGCTGTTGGGTAATAACTCAAAACACAACCTGAACCTCAACCCGAACCTCAACCACGTGAAAGTCAGTTCTGCTCAGTCAACAGTCGGCCAAAATGACGAGCGGCTTGTAAAAAAGTAAATAAAGTGCAAATGCCAGTTGACCGCAAACATCATTAATATAATTAAATGTGTCAGTCAAGCAGCCATTTATGCAGTCCGACATTCATTTCACTTTAACCACACACTGCAAAAAATAATCTACACCGAGCGAAAACCGGTCTTCGAAGTTCGAAAAAGCTCATATTCAAAATTGGCAATCTTTACCAAATATTCAAGCAATAATAAAACACAAAGTCTTCAAACACATCGGATAATTAAAACTTGTTTATTTTTAAATTTACTAAACATTTTTATTTAAAAGTCGACCAGTTAATAAGGAAAAATTTAATTTCAAATTGAAATCAATCACAAAAAATTAAATAAATAAAATTGAAGAAACAAAATAAAATAACAAAAAAGAATAGATAACCTGAGAAAAAAAATGAAATTGATAAATGAAATCAATTTAAAGAAAAACTCGACATTTCAGATAACAAAATATTTTAAATGATTAAAAAATAATAATATTTACCCTGTTTTTATTTTTTTTTTGAGTACAGGGTATAAAATAATTAAAAATTATTCAGAAGAAAATTATATTTTATTTGTAAAATCGCATAAATTTTAAAATAAAAACTAAAATAATAATAATATTTACCCCAGTTTTATCCTTTCTTGAGTACAGTATATAAAATAAATAAAAATTGTTCAGAAGGAAATTATATTTTATTTGTAAGTTCGCATAAATTTTAAAATAAAAATTAAAATAATAATATTCACCCTGTTTTTATTCTTTCTGGAGTACAGGGTATAGAATAGTTAAAAATTACACAGAAGAAAATAATATTTTATTTTCAAGCTCGCATAAACTTTAAATTTGCTGTAACTTCCGCCTTTTTAACTTTTCAAAATTGATTACTATACTATTTCTTTCTGTGTACGCGCAATAAACGAACTGTTTCAGCAGTCAAATAGCCAAAGACTACGCAGTTTAGTTAACAGTCAGTTAGGTCGCTCAGCAAGGTCTCTTTCAGCTCACAGCCTGTCTCAGCCAACTCTCTGGCAACGCTGGCAGTTAAAGTGTGCGCTTGACACATAACGGCGTCTCTCGCGCAGCGTGTGAAAGAGCGAAAGAAAGAGAGAGAGAGAGAGAGAGAGAGAGAGAGAGAGAAATAGACAGAGCTCACTGAGTTCAGTTGAGCATGCGGTTCACTCGGCTCAGCTGAGTTCAGGCTGCCATATGCTGCTGTCCCCCTGCCCCTCTGCCACCCCTGCCCATCATGCCTGCTCAAGCCGAGCTCTTCTTCTTCTTGCTGCTGCTGTTGTGGTCTTTGTGTTTGCGTGTGGCTCTAATTAAAGTGTCATCAACAGCAGAGACCAGCAACAACAACCACTGAACTGAGACAACAACAATTGGCCCCAGTCATGTTAGTGATAAATTGCCATGTCTAGAGCTGTCATGTTAATTTTTCGTGCATACGAATAATAGTTTTGGCCTAAAGTGTTAATTAATTCTCGGAATATACTAAAAATTCCCCCTCTTGCCCTCTCCCTGCCACCGTTATTTGTCTGTAAAAGAAAATCTTGAGGAAAGTATTAGCTACATGTTTTAATTGGTCAGCCAAATATTTACTGCACATCGGAGAATCCTAAAACATTATTCAAATAACACAAGTGTTAGGCTCGGCTTTAAGTAAAGTTTTGTAGCTATTTGCTTATTAAATTTTAATGAGCTTGTATAGTAGCCAAATGAGCTAAGCTTAACTAATTTTTAGTAATTTAAAAAAATTATTTTGGGAAATATTAGCGATAGTATATTTGGCAACGGTTAGCAGCTTCCTCGGAAAATTGTTTTTATTTGTTTTAAATTCCCAGTACAAAGCAAGACCTTAATTTTATTATTTTTTTTTTAGTTTTTTGTTTAGCTGACATACAAAATTTAGACAAAAGTCTGAAAATATATTAGGCGTCAGTTGTTAAAACATCAATAAACTAGTTCAGCAGTTCAATTGGCTCAATTAGTTCAAACAATAGGATACAACTTCTGGTATTCCATTAAAAATATGCAAAAAATTCAGGTAAATATTGATATGTACTAGTAGTATCAAATATAAAAAATTCTGGTAAATATTAAAATAGTATTTTAAATAAATCTAAATATATTTACCTATTTTCTATATATATTTAAATAATCATTTTTGATATCTATATTCATTATTTATTTATGATATATAAATATTAATATTTTACAACTCTATAAATTCTCTAAAGCAAAAGCTATAGAAAGCCGATATTTAATTTTCAACAACCTATTCCGTAATTTAAAAAGTGCGATATCAATTAGTCCGATATAAAGCTCGATATTTGGGTTACTCGCATAATTAGCTGTATTTTTTGAATAACTCGCTTTCACAGTTTTTACGATAAGAAATCGATTAGGAGCGTTACCCAAAAATAAATGCCATATAAGCAGTAATAATGTTTAGTGGGGCTTTCATTAGGAAAGACTCGAGACTCGAGTTTTTGTAGCATTTTTATGGCAATCATAATTTTTTAACGATCAATTGCGTTAATAAGCAGCTATAAATAAAAACGCCATGCGGTGCAGAAAAAAGCCAAGCAGAGGAAGAAGAAGAAGAGGAAAAAACAGTGACCATCTTTTATTGTTATTGTCGTTCCTCGATTGTCGTTCCTCGATTGTCGATTGTCGATTGTGAATTGTAGGGTGTTGTTTGGGTTTCTTTGCTGCTGCTCTAAAAGCGCAATCAAATGGCATTTATCAATAAAAATGGTTGGGCCCCGTCAATCGTGCCATTGACGCCTCCAGTAATATCCAAAACCCCCCATTTCCCCCCTCTACCAACCCACTCGCATTGTATCCATTTTCATGCTAAATGCTTACGTACGTACAAATTGAATGAGCGAAACTCAATGAATACATTTAAATGCACGCGAGGCACTAACTATGGTAATGAATTGAAACTGCTTCTTAAATGCAAAAATAATAACCCGTTTTTAGCGTCGAAACATTACGAGAGAGAAATACAAACAACAATATATGTATATGGCTGGCTGTTTGGCGATAATCGAGCTGAAGCAGGGGAAACACAAATACAAACACAAACACAAACTGCAAAGCCAATAATCGTAAAATGCGGCAACAAATTAACCAATAAATTAATATAGAAATAATCATATTAATGTGACCGCTGATAACTGTCAATATTGCGGTTTAAGCAGAGCGCTAGCGGCTTAGAGAGCAGTGCGGCTTAGAGGCAAACGCGTTAACTAATTTAGCATTAATTTACTGAGAATTTCGCCATCGTTATTATCTAAAAAGAAATCTTTGAATATTTAAAATACAAATACTTGGAATTTAATGATCGTTCACAAATTTATATAAAATAATAATAAGCTGAATTATGGAATTTTTAAATTTAATAATAATACTAATAATAATACTAATAAAGAAAACTTATGACTAAAATTAAAGCTAAAGCCTTACAATCTTATTCGATAAATGGCGCCAAATTGAATGTAGAAATAGTAGGTCAGATATGGTTATTAAAACTTTAAACTTATCAACAAATTCTCGAATTAATGAAGATTTTGTTCTGCTGTACCTCGAACCGAACCTGGTAAGAATCTAATCTGGTAAGATCCGAACCTGGTGAGAACCGAAACCGGTGAGAGCCGAACCCGGTTCGAATCAAACTTCCTGATTTGATGGGTGTATAAGTGTGGTATGAAAGGCACTAAGAAGCTGCATACCGCAGCAGCATTTGGAGAATTACAGTTAGATGAATTAAATTTTTTTCGCAGTTTATTGACGCTATTAAATGACAAAGTAGAAGTATTTATATTATTTGGAAATCATCCTATTAGAGTAAATATTCTCCAGAATATGAACTTTAAACTGAATTTTGTATTTAATATAAATTTAGAAAAAAAGAAACAGGCAAGACGTAATCGGCTCCAAAACCAAATAGAAATGCTGAATCAAACTTTATCCGAAACCATTTATAAAACTGCAAAATTATGCATAAATACAACAGAGTTATTCGGGTTTCAAATCATTTCTCTAGCTGATGATTCAAATGTTGTACTCAGCAAAATGGTGATAAGAGCAGCCCTAATAAGTATTAGCCATGGCTTAGTCCGTAGGCCAGTATCTAGTTGAAAATGTGTTTTAAAGCCAGCGCTGAAAATGCGTGTAAATTCCCCATGGCGAAATGGGGTCTTAAGTGGCATTTGCTGACCATTTCCGATGCGCAACTAATGTGTTGTAATCTGCGGCAACTTAAATGATTTTCAAATGGCATCAATCATTAAGTACAACAGAGCGTATGAGTGATGGCCGTAAAAATGATACAATATAATATATAAATACTAAGCTCTAACCGCAGCACAACCGGCTTAAAGCCCAACAAAACATTTGACACTAAACACGCACAAATTGCTTTTGAAGCCCCAAAAAAAAACAAAAAATACTACATATAATAATAACAATAATAATTCAAAAGAAGCCCCTACAAAGAACCGACTTCAGTGTGTGCCAAGCGTAAAGCTGTCAGTGTTTGTATGTGTGTGGGTTGCTGGTCTTTGTCCGACTAATAAAAAGAAACTGAAATGTAATATTGATAAGCCAAAAAGCGGTCAACACTCACGCAGACAGTTAGAGAGACGGACAGTGGGACAGAGGGACAGTGGGACAGAGGGACAGTGGGACAGACGCTCAATGGCAATGGGCCCAAATGTCTGGCGCCGAGACGACGTAGTTTTTTTTCGGGGCTTGGCTTTCAATCAAAACGGGCCAAATAACAAATAAACAATCAATCTCAATCACATCAATTATGCGCTGAAACAACATCTGAGCTCTTATCACACATACACACACGCATTTTAGTTTTATTTCTAATTTATTTCTATATGTTTCTATTAATTTTATACCCTGTAGCCATTAAATACAAACAGAGTTCATTTAAGGCAGAAATATATATATTCTTGATCAGTACGACGAGCTGAGTCGATAAAAATCGAATAAAAAATGTAATATGTTAGCTAGTTGGGTTTCCTTTGGCATATGTATTATCTACTAGTATATTTCTCTATCCTGAAATAAAATAAATAAAATTGGGTAATAAATATAGAAGATATTAGAGAAACAATATTTGAAATAAATAAGTAAAAAGTAGCATGGTTGCTATGCTTCGCATGCTATTTAATATATATATATTTTTTTTAAATATAGGCTGCAGGGTATTCTACAGTCCGGCACTTCCGACTGATCGCCTTTTTTCTTACTGGTATTTTTTTTGTGTATTTTCCGTTGATGTCGCTTGATTTGACAAGGCGACACTTTTAACTGCAACCATATTCTATCGATGTTAATCATTTTAATTGGCGCCACTTGAGCGCCATACGCATGTCTCTGCCTTCGTATCTGTGTCTGTGTCTGTGACTGTGTATCTGTGTGTGTGTATTGGTAGCTGTATCTGTATCTCAATCTGATTGAGAGACCATTAACTTTTAAGCAGTCATTTGAAAGCGTTTCAAATTAGTTTTGTGTGTTGCAAGCAGCGATATCAAAAGTGAAAGTCAACAACTGCAAACGCACATGGCTCGAGTTCGTTTATACACTGCGAGAAAACATTCTAGTTGAATGCTTATATCACGACAGTTTTTCCACATTTTAATGGCTTTTGTTCGAGCACACAAATGAAAACAATAAGCAGCGACAGCCGACAGCAGACAAGACGAGTGCCATCCATATTCATTACAATACAGTCCAAAGCTATGAAATATGCACCATCAAGCTGACAGCCAAGTTCATTTAAATAGAAAAATAGAAAAATAGAATATGACATGTGTCAGAGTGACACTTTTTGATTGCTCTTCTGTCTGTCTGTCTGTGGGTCTGTAAGCGTAACCAATTTCTTACACTTTGCCTCCTGCCAGAGCTCCGTTTGGCTGCCATCTTTCGGTTCCATCTTTCTTTCTGCTGACTGTTGACACTCTTTGAACCCCAGACATGACTGCCAGGTGACAGCTCAAGGCGAATTTACCAAGGCTGAAAGCACACACAGAAAATCAGCATAGAAAAGATATTGAAAACTAAGCGAAAGAAAACAAAAACAAACAGCAAAAAGACAACAGCAAAATATGAAAAGAAAACAAATTAAATAGTATGTCAGAGTTGTTATTTCTCCAAATGACATGAATGTCATGTCAAATGCCAAGTAAGCAAAATATTTGCTACAATAACCCCAGACAAGCTGCTTGTTGACAGCCACATCACGTAAATTATACACGATAAACGATAAACGATAAACTATAAACCGTAAACCATCAGCCATAAACCATCAAATGCAATGCAATTGTTGTTTGTCATAGAATTTATTACCAACAACAGATCTGAATTGAAACACGAGTTTGCCATTAAAGGCCTTTGATTAAATGTGTCAACTGTGCAACGCTCTGAAATTGCAATTTATTTATACATTTATAAACAATAAATATTAAAAAAATATATATATATAAATTATTATACCCTGTGCCCATTTGAAAAATGGGAAAAACAGGGTTAATAACTTTGTGCGAATGTATGTTTTTTCTGTTAGAGCATAGTTTTATAATTTCTACGATGACAGCAGAGAAACCTAAAAGCTCCGGTTCACAATCAATTTTTAATTTTAATTTTAATTATACCTAAACTTACATTATTTAAAAAATTATAACGTCATATGCATTATATAAATAGGTTATCATATCTCATTTATCAATTTACAATTTTATATTAAATATACTTAAACTTACAAAATACAAAAAAATAATAACTTAGAAAACGTATACAGATTGTCATCTTCCAATTGCAGATAATAAACCTCCAAGTTTAGCTTGAAAATCAATAGAAAATTGTATATTACATGCACTTAATCAAACGTTATTTAAAATCAGATCATTTTCTTTATATAAGTAGATTGTCTTCCAATCTTCCAATTACAGTAAATATAGCGCGAAATTCTGCTTCAAAATCAATTAAAAATTGCATATTATTGAAAACATAATAATGATCGCAGACAGCGAGACTTTTGCTTTATATAAATAGATTGTCATCTTCCGGTTGAAAGTGAAATTGCATTTATCATTGCACACGACAGACATCTCACGCCTACACATTTCCACATCTCGGATCTCCCTCCGATCTCCTCCCTTCAGGCCTGCGCGGCCTGACACGTTTCCAATTTTCCCAGCTGACGCTTATCAGGTGTTGAAGATCAGCGACAAGCGGCTTTTCACGTTTCCCGCGCTATTTGCCTGTTTATTTAAATTAGCTTCAACTACAGCGAGTGCAGCGAGCGCAAAAAAAACACAAAAAGAAAACAACAACAAAAGTTTACCTTCTGCCATTCATTTATACAGCTGTCTCCCTGCCAGCCTGTCTGTCCCTCTGTCCCTACGTCCCTCCCTCCGTCCATCCGTCTGTCTATCTGCCTTTCTTTGTAGGTCTGTTATTTTGGCGTACTTTCGCGAAATTTGCTTATCGCAGTGGAAAAAATCAAGCTAAGGGCGTTGGGTTCGCAAATAAAATGCGCACACATTTAAAAAAAAAACCAGTTAGTATGCGTTAAGCATAAAAATGGAGCACTAACAAATACCCTGTAGGCAATATAATGTGTTAAATGCATAATGTAATGATGTAATGATTAAATTAATAATTTGTTTTTCAAAATTAATCCATTAAAATCTAATAAAATTCATTTGTTAATTTTTTTAAATTCATTTATTTAATTTATTTTATTTGTTGCGTTTCTTTCATTAATTTTTTATATATTTAGTTTATCCCCATTTATTTTATAATTTAATTACTTTCATTTAATTTATTTAATGAATTCAATTTATTATAAATTTCAGTGTTAGTTTCAAAAAAATTAAAACTTAAGTACACTTTTTTTTACCATTTTTACGAGGTATACAAAAAAATGCAGTCTGCATATCTCTGTGTAATTCTAACCCTCTGTCATGTGTGTGTATAGTGAGTGCATTTTTCGTTGTATTCGCATATTTTCGCATTTTATTATGCAAAGTGATGGACGGAGGCAAAACAGACAATAAGACAATAAGACAATCAGACTGACAAACTGACAGACTGACAAACTGAAAGACCAAGGCGGCAAAATGCAAAAAGGGCGTCTGCATGTCAATCGGTATCAGAGCCGTCTCTATTCTCACACTTCTGTCCTCTGTCCTCTGTCCTCTGTCCTAGTCCACACGAATTTTTATCTGTATTACAAATTAAAAGAAAAATGTTGTGCAACACAGAACTGTCAGTTTGTTTTCCGGCCTAACACTAGTAGCTGTCACACTGTCTGTCTGCCATGACTTTCAACGAAGGCCCTGAAACGGAAGTGCAACAATAATCTAGTTGCTTTTGAGGCAAATTTTTTTAAAGGAAATGTCCTATTTAATTACAGTGGAGTACGACAAAATGTTGCTTGTAATAAATTACATAAAAGCCAGGCTTGCTGGTAAAAAAAATAAAGCAATTTTCTTTCGATATTTGTCACTGAGAAATATAACTATTTAAAATTTAATGTAAGTTGTAAATCGATAAATATTGCAAGAATTGGGCAACGAGATTTTGATCAGCGAGTGTTGGGCCAGCGAGTGCTCAATCAGCGATAGTTTGGCACTCGCTAGTTTGGTAAGCGCGAGTTCTGCTAGCAAGAGTTCGGCCGGCGAGAGTTCGGCCAACGAGAGTTCGAAAAGCGAATGATCGGCTAGAGAGAGTTTGGCCAGAGAGAACTGGGCCAGTGAGAGTTCAGCCAACGAGAGTTCGGCCATCTAGTGTTGGACCAACGAGTGTTTAGACAGCGATAGTTGGGACAGCAAGAATTGTGCCGGCGAGAGTTAATCCAGCGAGATTGTAAATTTCTCTGCCTTTAAAATTCTCTAATTAGACAGCTGCTATTTAAAATATATCTTATTATTATCTATATAATTTCTAATTCAAAAAATAAACCCAATACTTCAGCTCTTTTAGCTAATATCTACTGTAGTAAAATGTTCGCATGCGGAAATTACAAATGTTTAGAAAGTTAATTATCTGGTAAAATGTGGCAAAATCGTTTATGCACAAATAATAAGTATAAAGGAAATATTGATTGCATTTACAATTGTCTGTAAATCGAAAAACACGCAAACCCAGTAATTGCTTGGCAAATATAAATATCACAATCGGGGAAATAAATTATGAATAAATCCGCAGCGAAGGGAAACTCGAGCGGCAAAAGAGAAAGGGCCGAAATCTTGATTCGATGCGGATTCGGGCAGGTTTGTTAGCGCTGCTGACAAGTGTTGTCAACGCATGTGTAGATTCGAATAATTATAAATAACACGTAATTAACGCGCTGCAAATGCGAATGACACCTTGCACAGGTTTTTTTTCTGGGGGTTCACAGCCTGCCCCTTGGCCCCTTGCCCCCCCTGGCCACCCTGCCATCATGGCCCGTTGGCATTTTGACAGCGCCCAAGGAGAAGCGGATGACAGCGGCGATGCTGACAACTCGCAATGCTGAAATTATAAAGTGTCATTGGATTTATTACGGGCGAGACATGCAGCGACATGCAGCGACATGCAGAGACATGTAGCGGCTGGCTACCGAGCAGGGACCAGCGATGCAGAAAGTACCGCAAAATGCACTTAAAAAAACAGCAAAAACTGCCACATAAATAAAGAAATATAATTTTTTATTTCAACGAAAATATATAAATAAATAGCTTATAAATTAAAAAAAATAATAATAATAAATAAAAAATTAAAATGACTAAATTTTGATAATAATTGTTCAAGATTGTATAATATTTTAAAATATATAAATAATATATATATTCAATATATTCGAAATTTTGTTGATATTTTAATTTATTTTTTATATATTCCCAAGGCTGAATTTTCAAGTGTTTTATAAAAATATTTGTTTAACTTATTATATATAATTTATTAATTGAAAGTCTGTTTTTATTATTTATTTTAAATAATATTGCAATTATTGATAGATATATTGCTGAATATAATTAATATAATTTAATAATTAAAAGCACATAATTGATTTTTATTTTCTGCTCTTATATTTATATCTTAAATTTTATTTATTTTAATTTTAAATTTTATTATGCCTAATTTTAGTTTGTAATTTAATTATCTTGTTTGACCTGAGACCAGTCAACATTAAAATTAAATAAATAAGTAAATAGTAAATATTTCTAAATCTATAATTGTGCTGACTGACTGTGATACTATACGAAATTGTGAGTTTCGCTCAGTGTACTTATAAGGCATGCACATTCAATATTAGCAGCAACACTCGCCGCAGAATTCATTAACGCTGACAACTTGAAATGCTAATTATTGTCAAATTAATTTAGTCAGCTGTCAGCTTAAATGCGAGTAGAAGCCAATTTTTGTTCGAATTTTGCATTTTTTGCTTTGTATTTGTATTTGTAAAACTTATTTTATTTTTATTTTTTATTTTTTCTGCTTAGCAGTCAACAAAGAATATGAAAATGAAATTAAATTGAGCACAAGTCTGTCAGTCAGTGTGAATAATTTATATGCAGCTTCAGCTATTCGGTATTATTATTATTAATATTATACAAGTGTGAGAATTAATGAATGCCGTACGTAGGCGCAGGCAGTCAATCGATTGACACAATGACAGAATGACAAAATGACAGATTGACAGACAGTCTGTTTCAGTTTATGCAAATTGCAACAGCTGCCGCAGCACTTTGTTTTTGCCCATTTCGTATCGTTTCGCTACGTTTTGTTCCCAATGTGCAAAAATGGGGGCTACGCCATAAAAAATGGCGTACGAAAGGGGAAACGCCGGGGAGTGGCAGATTGGCAGAGGCTCACATAAATTGTGCATTTGATTGAAGCCCGTAAATCGGTGGCGAAATGAGCAGTAGCAAGCGATTTGGCATGTCTCGAGTGCAAATTTATTGTGGAATTCGTTCAAAAAATCACTTAATACCGTATATTTTGGAATTATTTGGATTTTACGAGCGCCAATAAAAAACAGGATTTAAGTCGAAGAATGAAGTGCAAATAAATGTAAACAATGGCTTGAGTTTATACTAAATTATAGCACTTGTAAATTAATTTATTTTAATTATTTATGCAAATTATTTGGTTTTATTATTTGCATAATTTAAAGGTTTTTATTATCTATATAAATTTTTTGTTTTTATCATAATATATTATCTTTATACATTTGTATTATTTATTTAACGTGCTGTTGTTAAATTGAAAATCACATTTTTAAGTGCATTAAATAAATAAAAATTATATAATTTAACACCTAAATGAGAATAAAATTAAAAATTCACTTAACCGTAAAAATAATATCAAGATGTATAAAATATATTATTATTACAATATATAAAAGTTGTGTTGATTGAAAGCATTTAATAATCAAATAAATGACCATTAATCTAAGTCTGATTGGGTTTTTCTGGGTTTTCCCATATCCTTGCAGCAAATGCTGGAGCTTTATTTTCTTTTTTCTTTAAATTTGATTTAATATTTTAATCTCATTCTTTTCCCGAGATTTTCTTATTTTTTTTTATTTTTAAATTAAATTTGATTTATTTTAATTTTAACTTTATTATTATTAATATTAATTTGTAATTAAATTTTTCTTGGCCGACTGTTCTTAATCGACACTTGAATAAATAAATAAATAAATAAATAAATAAAAATAAAAAAAAAAATAGAGATAACAGACACAAGAGCGCGCAGGAAGAGAGCGCCTAAGCTCGTCTCATGTGCGTACGCTTGCGAGAAAGAGCGCGTCGCAGTCAGCGTCGCAGTCTGCAGCGCTCGCAGTCAGCAGCGCTCGATGCATATGTATGCGTGCGCTATGCTCGCACAGTTTGATACTCTTCCCGCAGTAAAAGCTCAATGGTTAGAGTAATCAGGAGAGTGAGAGCGCTGGCTGCTTGCACTATAACAGCTGCTGCATGCAGTTCTGATGGTCAGAGCAGCGGCTGGCGTGGTGGGATGCAGACGTGTGGTGCTGAGGTCTAGTGGGTGCGTGTGCATACTTAACAGTTCAACTATAACTGTAACAGCAATTAGTCATCTGCTAGAAATACGGATGTTACATACAGCTTAGTAGGATGAGTAGGTGCTAAGAGTCTTACGCTGCCTAGCTCTCGCTGCCTAGCTCTCGCTGCCCAGCTCTCGCTGACCCAACTCTCGCTGCCCAGCTCTCGCTAAGCCAACTCTCGCTGACCCAACTCTCGATGACCCAACTCTCGCTGACCCAACTCTTACATACAATTTAACAAAGTAATTAACCCTGTCCATACCCATTTTTAATGAGTACAAAATATAAATATGTTGTATTAGATTCTTTTACGTCTCGATATATTTGATATTCAATTTGAATTGATGTACACCCTGCCTATTTATCCAATAGAGAGTCCATAGGCGCATAAACAATTTCAAAGCGAGCTGGCTGACGTGTGGTATGTGAGTATAACGCCCACACGGACACGTTTCAACGGGATGGCGTGACAGGCTCACGCGGCGTATGATTGATAAACATGTTGCCCAAAAATAAAAAAACTACACAGAGAGAAACAACAGAAGCAACAACAACAAGAAGCAGCTGCCGATCGGCAGTAGAACCTTGAGCTGAGCCAAGTAAAAGCAAATTAGCTTGTAGACGCCAAAAATTCCTCATGTTGCTGCTGTTGTTGGACATTTTTCAGCATTGGCTTTTAGACGCGCATACGGGGCGAATGAGTGATGAGCCGCATAATGGAATATGCCAAATGGGCGTTGACAAGAGGCAATAATGTGCATGTGTGTGTAGTGTGTGTGTGTGTGTGTGTGTGTGTGTAGTTGTTGTTCTTGCATGCCATTTGGCAATTAAATTGACCAAAGCATTAGCAAGGTTAATTATATTGCGTATACGCAGCGTATGACAGCAACAAGATTTCAATAAATATTCACAAAAAATTCATAGATTAAGTAATTACTGCAGCTGGCTGAACAAACAGCTAAACGTGTAATGCTGTGAAAAATATATATTTTTTGGCTAACAAACAAGAAAAAACACACACATAAATAAAACAACAGCCAGTAAGGCCGCAGCCGAACAGTCGGAGGCGCCCGACAGTAGAATATACATGTTAAATATTGTTTAAAAATATTTATAAAATTTAATGTGAGGCTATTTAACTTTTTCAGTGTCTACCACGCCTACTTCTGCCTTTTACAAAGTTATTCAACCCGTTTTTAGCCATTGCATGGCTACAGGGTATACACAAAATGTGTTGTAAAGGTTAAGCGACAGAGCGTAGCACAAACAACGGCAATAACAACAACATTTGTTAACTGACAACTAAATGGACACGTAATGTTGACAAAAGTCTGACATGAAATCTAACACTGCGGGTCTGGCAAGGGGCGAGGGGGGCGCAGAGGGGCTGAGGGGCAGAGCTGGCAGGCCTCAAATGAAAGAAAGAGTGACACATGAAAATGGCATTAATGTGTCACTCAAAGCGTGCACAGCAGCCACAACAACAACAACATTAACAACAACAGCAACAATACAATTTGCAACAGCAACTGCGACAATTGCAATGATACGCCTGACAGTTTTTGTTGCTGTTGCTGTTGTTGTGGCGCTGCAACGGCTAAAATTGCAACATAGTCTAAAATCAAGTATTCCCCTCTCTCTCTCTTTTTCTCTCTGTTTCTCTCTCGGCGTGTGTTTGTGTCGTCAAATTAAGTGGCCACGCCAAAAGCGTATGTTTGCATGCATGTGCAGCCTCGTCTTGCTGCTAATATGTCAGTTTTGCCCCTGCAAATGGCTTTTTATACTCTTTGAAAGGGTATTAGCAACTACATGTTAGGCATATATTACAGATTTATTTATCGGCATGTTTAATTATAATTTATTTGCTAATATATTTAAAATATATTTAAATTTAAAAATAATATTTATTTTATTCAAATATCACTGTTATATGCAATTCTGTTAAAAGCTACCCGACTGCGGGGAGAAGCTGTTAAAATGTGATCTGTGTTAAGTGTGTAACAGCTGACTGTTATGTCGCTAGCAACAAACGCTGTTATATTCAACTCTGCTAGTGCTGCCTGCCTGCCCGCCTCTGTTAACGTGTGCTCTCTTCAGTTAAGCTGCTATTTAAAGTCTCTGTTAAGTCTGTAACAGCTGAATGTTATGTTGCTAGCAACAAGTGCTGTTATATCCAACTCTGTTAGGTGTGCTTGCCTGCCCGCCTCTGTTAACGTGTGCTCTCTTCGCTGTTAAGTCTGTTACAGTGGACTGTTATACGCTACCAACAAGCGCTGTTATGTTGCTTGCTTGGCGCTGTTATCCTAAGTTCTGCTGAGCTGTGTGGCTGTTAAAATTATATGTTAACTCGCTGCAAACATTTTAATATTAATAAAATCAAAAGTTTCTCAAACTGTAAGGGCATTAACAGATCTACACCACTGCATTGGAAGAGCTCTCTTTGTTGTTTACGCTTATTTAAGTTTTGCCATTGTTGTTATTGTTGTTGTTGTTGTTGTTGTTGTTGTTGGTGCTGCTTTTGGCGAACTCTCGACCAAATGCATCGGCCTGCGTTTGACAGTCAAATGACGCTGTCAGCTGTCAATATGACAAGTGTCAGTTTGCAGCAGTTGACAGTTAATGTGACAGCATTTTGTGCGCCGGCTAAATAAACTACAGACATATTGGATTGCACATTTGGAATGGTTCATTCAAGTGCCCCTAGCCGGATTCGTATTCGTACTCGTATTTGTATTCGTAATTTGTATGTGAGTACTCATATTCATGCTGAAAGGCCGCTGGCTTTGACAAGTTGCACATTTTGCGCTTTGTTGCATTTGCAGCGATTGCAAAAGGCGCCAGAAAAATAGAAAAAACAAGAGAACGGATCGAAATCGATCAGTCGGACGCATCGTACTTTGGAATACCCTCCCCCCTACAAATTAAATTTAATTCTAAATATTTTACAAATTTGATACGAAGCGAAGCAGCAATGCATCTTCTTCTTTCTTAAATTGTACCATAATGCTAGAGGGCGAGCTAGGAAAACCTGCAATATTGTTTCCTTAATAACTTTTTTGTTTATTAACCAATTTCAATGCGGTTTACAAGACAATTAAATAAAATGGTAGAGAGTGAATATTCTAAATAACAACATCATATGTTGTATATTACGCTTGTTATTCGCTTTAGGGCTCTGCCATGCCTTTTTTGCTTGTTTCACTTATTTGCACCAAGTTATTAACCCTGTTTTCACCCAAATCAGGGGTACAGGGTATTATAACATCAAATTCGCGATAAAAAATATGCACAAATTCAGATTACACTTAAAGGCGAATGAAAAATGAAACCCCGACGCATATGAAATTCCTCGATAACTCAATTTAATGCCGAAAAGCGCAAATTTTCTCTGGTTTATGGATTATAATTTATGTTTATTGTCACAAAGCCACGTGACACACATGAAATTACAATATATTTTGTATTAACGTAAGATATATGTGTATTTTAAGAGCATTTATGTAAATTTAGCTGCTCGTTTTTCTTGCTTTCTTTCTCTTCTTCTTTTTTTCGGCAAACTCTGGCAAGGCAGGCGAAATTTATTAGCACAACGAAACCACAAAAAAAAGGTGTTAACAGGCAATGAGATAATGGATAAAATGCTCATAAGTATTAAGTGTACACACACTCAGAAGGAACGAACCCAACGTCTGCATAAAGTTTTATACAATTTTTATCGCTTATTTTATAATTCGCAACAAAACTGCAAAAGGCGTCTTAAGAGACGTCGACAACGTCGTCCTCTCTTCGCTGGGGGCTTATGCAAAGCGTTTGCCAAGACGATGAAGTTGATAATGGCAACGGAGAATGGAGAGGCGGAAAATGGGGAACAGGGATTGGGGAATGGGGATGAGGATGAGGATGGTACTGAGGATGTGAATGGCGACGTCGACGTAGCACAATTTCCGGTTTTTATGCTTATCCTGTAATTCATATTTATAGCAGCTATTTTTGTATCGCAAGACGACCGTGCAGGAAAGCAGCATCCTGCGCCTCAGCCCCTCAGCTCCTTAGCCCCTACCAGCAGCATCTTTGAAAATTGCATTTTAGAGCAGCAAAAAAATAGCAGAGAAATTGAGCAGGCTACAGTCGGAAGCACTGCCACAGCAAATACTCCACTTAAAATGCTAGCAAATGCCATAAAACATAGCGTTTAAACACATATGCAGACTACCCCTTGCAGCTGTTTGTGCAGGGTAGCTGGTTGTAAAGTTTGTAGCGAATTGCATTATGAAAATATACAAGTTTTATTACGGCATTCATAAGGAAGTATATGGCGTTTTTTATGCCCCCGGCACACAGACATATAAACCATTTAAATATATTAAGTCTGCGGATTATCAGCAATTGGCAGAACCCTGCGCATCTTTTGCAAAATATTCAGCCAGTGGAAAAGCGCTGCTAACTGATAATACATATTATTTTATGAAAAGAAACATTTTTTCTAAGCCCCGTACTTTAAAAAAGTACAAAAGGGTCTATTTAGTTATATAGGTTCTCCTATGCAGCAATCAGATGAGAGGCTAAGAGACATAGTAAAGATATGCAACAGACAATTTGCCATTAATAAATATAGTTTCTCCTATGTAGCTGTCAGATAAGAGGCTAAGACATAGTGAAGATATGCAACAGACAATTTGCTATTAATAAACATAGTTTCTCCTATGTAGCTGTCAGATGAGAGGCTAAGACATAGTGAAGATATGCAACAGACAATTTGCTATTAATTAATTTAGATTCTTATATGCAGCAATCGGATAAGAAACTATAGGTTCTCCTATGCACGAATCGTTTTAGAGGCTGAAAAACAGAAGATATGAAACAGACAATTGTTCGATTTGTGCGGTTATGAAATCACAAATTTACGTCCTACTGTAGCCTTCTGCCTGACTAATCTGACCCGTTCTTAGTGGTTTTATCTATGCCCAAATAAACTCCAACCTCTTGTAACAGTTTAAAGTTCTGCGGCGAAACTTCAAAGCGCCTCCTGATTGGCAGGCATCGAAATTCGATTTCAAAAACAACAAACAACAATTTGGTCTGTCTGTTCGACACTTTGGATGTCTGGCAATCTTTGAATGAGAGCATTCAATTGAACTCATCTCGCAGCCACGGCGGCTTGTGCTTATTTTGAGTACTGTCATTGTTTCAAAAGTTTCAACATTTTGTTTGTCATATCAACATAAAGTATGATTTTTTGAGTGGCTTCGAGTGTGCAGCTGATCGCTGCCATTCGAACTTTGTGTGCCATTGTTTGTTGTTTTGCTGTTTTGCTGTTTAGCTATTTGGTTGCCAGCAGATACTTAATATTATTTCAAGTGTATATTTGCTGCCTAAAGTGTGTCGATGTCGATGTCGATGCGTCACATCAGCTCATCAGCCATTAACAAAAAAAAACCCCAATTCGGCCTAGGGCATTGTTTAAAGCTCAACGTGTGACACATTTAACAGTTTTATGTGTGTCTTTTATATACACTTGAAATCATTTACATCGACAGCTGTCAAATTTCGTATTTTGTGTGTAAATATCAAAGGCCTACATAAGCATAATTGACAGTACAGTGAGCACTCGGCGTTAAGCGATTGAGCAATCGAGCCTGGCAGAACGCTGTTATAAAAAAAAAATATTATATACAAGTAATTATTTTATTCAACAACTGTAAATAATTTCTTTTTGTAATTAAACCATTTAATTTAAACGCATTATAGAATAGAAAATTTAAATAGATTGCGGCTTCAAGTATTGAACCATTAAAATAAACGTATTATAATAAATACAGATTTATTTGATATAATATTAAAAGTTGTTAAAAACATGATATATTATTATTAATTGTAAATAAATAGTTGTAAATAATTAAGTCAAATAATAAATACAACTATATTTATTATAACATTAAAAGTTGTTGAACTAAAATTAGTTTCACAAGAGAAACCATTCAATACTAATACCAACGTTAACGTGGCGTATACTTGATATTTGAGATACCCACTCAAGCGCAATCACACACACTCTCTCTATTTAGTTCTATCTCGTTCTCACTCTGTCTCTGTCTCTGTCTCTCTCTGTTAGACACTCATTGAGTGTCACGCACACACACCTCAAAATATATAAATTAACAGCTAAAAGGCAAATGTTTTCGTAGTGCCAAAGCATGACATGACACTGGGGACCGAGAACTGTGAACTGTGCTGAGGGGAGTGTAAAGAGCGGTGAGTGGAGAGAGGAGAGGAGAGTGGGGAGAGGGCTTCATGTTTAGTTTGAAGTGTCTAATTAAATTATCCGCATTTAACAGGCAACTGTGACTTGATTGTGCAAAAGGCATGACTAAATACATACTCCGCCGATACGGAGTCGAACTTTCCGCCCATTGCTCATGTTATAATTGTTGTTATTTATTTAGTTGATTTCTATGCCCTGTATTCACGAAATATATAAAAGCGGAGTTAATAGCTTTGTGTAAATGTATATAGCGGGCAGAAGAAGGCGTGGCAGATCTCAAAAAAGTAATATCTGAGTCGATTTTGAAATGTTGAATGAATACGCAGATCAAGTTTGGATAAGAACCCATTTAAAGGCGAATAACAAGCGTTATATTTATTATAGAAGATTGTTATTCGGAATGTATAATCTCTATTGTTATGTTTAACTATGCTGTAAAGCGCATTAAAATCGGTTAAGAAACAACAAAGTTATTAACGAAACAATATTGCAGGCTAGCTAGCATTACAGCATGTCACAAAGTAAGAAGAAGCAGCATTGTTGATACGCTTTATATAATATTTTGAAAAATTTTTTAATTTAATTTGCAGTCGGGCGCGTCCGACTGATGCGCTGCGTACTAACTGGTTTATTTTTATGGCTGTTGTTAGTATCGTATTTGCTTGTTATTATTATATTTTAAATGCGCCTTTTGTTGTTTGCACACATTTTTCACAAGGTGTAACATTTTAATTAACACAACGCTCATAATTTGTAAACGGATGCACAGAAGCACAAGGAAATATTGTTCGTATTTCAGTTCATTTCGAAATGCATTGTATGAAGTTGAACGAGTGCTAATTGCGTGTTATATACAACCGTATTTTATTATGTTTATATTAATAAATTTAGCACAGTGTTTTAATAACCCCGCGTCATAATTTTACTGACTTTACAGTTCTGAGCGGGCTTAGTTAAGTAGAACCATAATAATTATGGGCCGTTAAATAAATGCCAAGTTATTAGAAAACGTGCATTTATCGAATTCAAGCGTAATAAATTAATTAATGCATCTATTGCTCAATCAGATTAAATTTTAACTGCTTGCAATTTGCATATTACAGCACAAATATCAATATAAATATGCAAATGCATTGAGTATTTCTCCCAGTGCATCTATGCAGGCCTTCTATAACAAGCGTTGTTCAGTCGTAAATTCAACAAGCCCCATATGGCTTGTTGGCTATCTAAAGGCGCGAATAATAATATAATAAATAAGCACTTGTGTGTGTCGAATGTTTATAAACTAAATCACAAAACAACTAAACAACTGAACAACTAGGCTGAATGGCGCGACACGAATACCCCTAATGCCAAAAATCAATACAAAACACTTATCAACGTGGCCAATATAAATTATGACTAATTGTGCTAAAAACGAGACAGAATGGGTTCACATTGCTGCCATAATTAATAAAGCGTTGATATATAGTGTCAGGCGATGACTGTATCTTTTTTTTATTTTTTATTTTTTTACTTTACTGCAGGAATACCCCAAACGGGAACAAACGAGACAGAGCGACTGGCGATAAAAAAAGAATTGTCATAAATTTAATACAAATTCAATGACAATTCGATAACTAAGGAAAATTTTGCATTTATTTTAAATGTTAAATAATAGAAAATTTATTATTTATTTATAAAGATAATATGATGAAAAATCCTAATAATAAACTTATTGAAACTTTAAATAAAATATAAATATAGTACAAATGAAATAAACTAATGTAATAAATGAAATAATAAAACATAAAACATAAAACATAAAACACAGAAACTCACAACGAAATAATATATAATACTATAGAGATAAATTATAAATTGAGCTAAACTAATTAAATTAAATTAAACTAAATAAATTATTTTTATTAAATTTGTGTGTAATTTAACTTCAAAAAATCCCCAATTTATATTTAGTTGAAAATAGTTTATTGATTAAACAGCTGCACAAAATCTTTCCCATTTTAAATAATATAAAATAATATTAATTGCTGCTATAAATTGATAGATTAAACATTAAAACAATTTAAAATATTTGACTATAAATTAAAATAAAACACAATATGGTTAATTGCCACAATATAAAAAATCATATTGAATTATAACTTCTATGAATTATTTCCAATTGTTATCAGACAATTTATATGATATTTTTAGCAACTTTTTCTACGGAATATAGCATTTGTGTAATCGATGGTGTGTTTTTCCCGGTATTTATTTATAGCATATATTTTTTGGAATTTTTCGTATACAATTTTCGACATTGTGTAACCGTAAATAATTGTTCTTAAACGCGAGCGCTTATCAAGAAGCGGGCATGCCTCATTCCCGATTCCCATTAGGGTAGAGCAAGAACAGAAAAAGCGCTTAAGTACCGATAAGAAATTTGCCATTTTTACAATAGTATCATAATAATTTATGGCGGCCCATTGAGTGTTATAAAAGCTTCAATATTTTGTAGTTTATGGCTTGCGCCAGTTGTATTGGGGCATGGGCGTAATTACACACACACAAACACACGCACACCCATACACACACATACAAATACTCAATATGTACATAAACTGTACGTCATTATTTCCAATGTGCGCCGGAGCTTTTGTTAGTTTGCCATGAGTTATGACACTTGCAACTCTTTGGCTCCGTTTTCGGTTTTAGGCAGTGTTGCCAATTCTATGTTCAGAATAAAAGCTGCTTTTGGCGGGAAGTGCTAGAAAATAAAGCCCAACGAAATCTGAAAAAAAAGCCAGGCAACAGCTAAGTTCATCTTAAGATTTTCCATGTTTTTCTTTTACAATTAAGTTTACAATCGCATAAATCTCGCAAGTTTTTAAAATTTACTTTGATAGATAATTTAGATAATTCTGTGACTATATTTTATAATAAAATTTCCTTAAATTTGGAATCAAGCTGCTAAATTTAATACAATATTTTATTGTTTGTAATTTCAGATGATTTTGTGCTTTACATTAAAGCTGTAAGAGCAAATGTCAATTAAATTAATTGCAACAGAGCTATAAATGTTTTTTATTTTAGCATAAATTTTGCAGAATTTAAGAAAAAATTCGGTTTATTTAAAACAAATAAAGCCGGAATTTCTGTTTCTTGCAGTCTCGCCATTTTTCTAGCAAATGCTTTTCCAAAATAGTCAGATTTGACGGAAAAAATACGAATTAGGCAACTGTGGTTTTAGACCCTCTTCACTGTGCTCTCTTTCTCACCATCTCTCATTCTCTCTCTCTCTCTCTCTTCGTTTCTCTGCCCCGCTGAGCTATTATTTATGGCATGCGGCGAAATGGATTTTATTGCAAAAAAAAAAAAAACAAAAAAAAAAGGCAAAAAAAAACCCGTGTTCCGAGTTTTATGGCACCAACTGTGAGTGGGTAATATTCATTTCATTTATAGTATGCACTTCGCTTTTCGCCTTTGTGCTCTGTGTCGGCATTGGCAAAATCGCGAATTTTCACTTTTCAGCTGGATTGGCATTATGTTCGTTGGGAGCATGCGGTTAACTAAACCACGATTAGCTTAGCCATTGCTGGGTGATTAATGTTCAATGATTAGGGCCCCAGAGGCCTTCGGTGTTTTACGCTAATCATTGCGAATATTACGTTGTCATATTTTATGGCGTCCCATTTTTTTATGGCCAGCAATTTCATTAAATGAATTGCGCCAATTGAGAAATTATAACTATGACAAATTGCCCCACCTTATAAACCCTGATTAAATGCTTTAATCACACACACATCGGGGCTCTAATATCATGCTCGTAAATAGAATATTTAATGGCTATGCTGGTTTATGCAGAGAGGGGGAAGTTTATGTCGAATCATTTTCTATTTTTGCGTATTGAATAGCCAAATTACTGGAATTCTATGGGCATATATATCGAAATAAATATATGATACATCAGCAGAGTTAACAAATCAAAGTTTACCTGCAAAGTTTTAACTAGGGATCCAAGTATTTTCTTTTATAAAATAAGAACATTAATATCTTCAAGTTGCAAATTTGCTTTATGGCACATCGTAAGAGCTTCCGTTGGTATTTTAAGTAGTTTTTTTTTTCTGTTCCAACGTATACCCCATTTAACGACTCTATCATTTTCTTTTCGCCCTTGTTAACCCCCAAGGAGTTTTGTGGCCATTTGCGTCGTAATTTTATATTTTATGTACTTTTTATATCTTTTATTTGCAAACGTTTTAATAGCCTCATAATTCCATTTATTTGGCCACGTTCTCGGGCATATTTATGGCTTGCAGCCCTTATTTATGATGGGCCACAGGCAACACAGCCCGACCAGGACAATAAAAGCGAAAATGTAAATATTTCTGAACCCCAAACACCCAGAGTCACAACCGAAACGAACTCAACTCCAAATATATTTCATGATCGCGCACGAGTGTCGCTCGATAGATTAAAGATAAGATCAGGCGTCGTGCCTGCAACTTGGCGGCCGTTAAGGAAGTGTTTAAGGCACAAAAGTAAGCCAGAAAAGTGTAAAAACTCAGACAGAGGCTACGCGGCTTGCCCTTGGGCCTCGGCTTATCTGATGCCGCTGGCACGATATGCTCAGAGCAAAAGTACCAGAGAAAACCAGAAAAAAATCTCATACAGAAAGCTGAAGATTATATGCCCTACAATGAGCAGATTAAATAAATTAGATATTTAAAATAAACAGATTTATTATTATTCTTTTAAACGGCATTGAGTAAATCAGGCCAAATACTTTGTTATTTACTTATTGTTTTATTTATTTGTATATTTATCGATTTAATTGTATATTAATTTATTTATTTCAATACCCATTTATCTGAATATTTATTTATTTCATTTTATATTTATTTATATAATAAACTTAATTATTTTATTTTGTTTTATTTTATTCATTAAATTGTATTTATCTTATATTATTTTTGTATTTAAGTATTTCTATATATATTTATTTATATAAATACATATGTATTGATTCATATATTTATTCATTCATATCTATACATTTTTATTTCTATATTTATTTTACCAGTATATTAATTTATTTTATTGCATATATAAATATTTATTTATACATTTATTCATTTCAATTCATTCTTGTATTTATTTAAATATTTATTTGTTTTGTTGATTATTTATTTATTTAATTTTTTTTTATGTATGATAAATTTGAGTTAGCAATTTACAAAGATTTTCTTTTTGTGTTTTCTATTTGTGTTTAAAATAGCATATATTTTATATAAAAGTTTTATTTATTTTATTGAGGTATTTATTTTAGTTAACAATTTCATTTTCTATTTGCATTTTAAATAAAAATAGTGTCAATGTCATCAGTGGGATTACCACTTATGACTCTCTATTAAAAACACATAAAATCTTTCAAATCCTGTACATTTGCTATTAAATAAATCACAAACTTGCACATATTTTAGTGTGTTCTAAAATCCGTTTCAATAGTCAGTCTCTTATTTATCATGCCCTAAAGGAAGCGTGTGTGCAGTCACTTTTGACTTTTGCATACTCTGAATTTATGGCAAACTGTATAATAATTCTTGGCCTGGAACTGCGTTTGCTTATTGTTTTGTGGTCTGTTTGCTCTACTTGCAGCTGGACAATAAAAGCAGCCCGTTGGCGCTACTGGCCCAAACGTGCAGCGCCATTGGAGCAGATACCACAAATCCAAAGCTGCTGGCGGCCAACATCGAGAAGTCCACAAAACAACAGCCCAAGGGGGGCGGCGGGGGCTTGGGGAACGGCAACGGACTGGGCATGGGCATGGGCATGGGAATGGGCATGGCGGAGGGCGCACGCGATAAATCGTCGCCGGTTAGCAGCCATTCATCCAGTGTTAGCACCGGATCCGTGGAACAGCAACAGCTGCCGATGGCCCACAGTAAAACGCCGAGCACCTTCAAGCCCTACGAGGCCAACAACAACGATTGCGGCGCCACAAATCTCAGCAACAACAGCAGCAGCAACAACAGCAACAGCAACAACAGCAACAATCAACGCGTCAAGACACCCAAAGCAAGCAACGGTCGCTGCGATTCCAACCAAAGTGCCAGCAGCTCACAGCGCGGCTCCCCGAATGCCCCGCCCTCGAACTCCGCCGCCTCCGCCTCCGCCTCCTCCGCAGCTGCCGCCTCCGCCGCCCAGCTGCGACGCACGCCCACATCCAACCACGCCCTCAACCCCAGCACAGCCCCCCAGCTCAACGGCAGCCCCCTCCAGTCCGCCGCGCCCCCCGCCCGCAGCAATTCCAAAGAGTCCGCCGCCCTGCACAGCCCGAGCGCCGCCAGCTCGAGTCGCCTCCAGGAGGCAGCCTACGCGGCGGCCGCCAAGGAGGCCAGCTACGTGAAGGCCCTGCACGCGGCCAGCCAGCAGGCGAACCCCGCAGCCGGCTCCTACTATCCCCCAGGTAGGTGCTCCCATGAACTAGATACTTACGCGCGATTCGCAATCGAAACTGCTTTTATTTAAAGTTGGTTTTAGAATACTAAATATAATAAATAAATTACATGCATATTGATTTAAACAAAATTATTATTATTATTAGTTAAATCAAGAAGAATTTTAATAGATAAAATATTGTCCAATATTTAGTTTAATTTTTATGATTTAGGGGGCGACTTGTTCGCTTACTACAGTAGCGGATTTGTAAGTGGCTTTCCTTGGCGTTTTCTCTTTGACGGGAACTAAGAATATCTTATAAAACTGTTATACAAAGCGTAGTAGCAATGCTTCTTTTTCTTACTTTTTTGTTTGTGCTTCAATAGCAGCGCACCATAGAGCGAGCAAGGCAATATAGAATGCAATAGATAATAGATAGTATTGAATGCAATGTTTAATTGCAAAAGCCCAAAAATTACCTAAACTCTCAATTATATGTGACATATTTAAAATAAAATCAAAATATATCAAACCTGATTAAATACTTAAAACATATTAATGTTGTTCGACACAAAGCCTTAAAATATTACCAGGTGCCAGAAAAAGAATTTCAGCTGGCGCCCTAGCAGGTGTTAATTTAGTTTACCTTTAAATTTGAGGCTATTATCGCAGACTGATAAGGCCAGATACCAGGCAATATTTGCATATGGCCATAAATCATAATTAGTATAAAGGAAATCCCCAGATTTCATGTCGATATTAAACACATATATTATGTTTTTTACAGGCTATGGCACACCTTATCCGATGGATTTAATGACGGCCAGCTCGCTAATGTCGCCACATCATGCCATGTTCAAGGCCTCGGCGATGAATCCCTATCTGAACTATGCGCGCCTCAAGGGCCTAACGGAACCCTCGGCGGCCATGATGGCAGCTGCCACGCCCAATGTCTGCCGTGATCCCTACTGTACCGGCTGCCCTGCCAGTCCGCATTACATCAACAAGGCCGCAGGGCAACCCTGTCCGGCCGGCTGTCCGCAGTGCGAGGTGGTAAACGGAGGCAAGTCCACGGGCGGGGGAGCGTCGGGTGCGGGGGCAGCGGCAGCGGCAGCAGCAGCGGCTGCATCCTCATATCACGCACAGTTGGCAGCCCTGGCAGCGGCATCCCAGCTACCCTATGTGTGCTCCTGGATAGGCAGCGATGCTGCGTATTGCGGCAAGCGTTTCGGTACCTCCGACGATCTGTTCCAGCATTTGCGCACCCACACGGCCTCGGTGCCGGATGCGGTGCTGAGTGCGGCGGCCGCGGGGGGCATACCACCGAACCATCCGTTGTTTCAGCGCACCTACCCCACCCCGCCGCTGAGTCCGCTCTCCGCAGCGGCACGCTACCATCCGTACGGCAAGCCATCGATGCTGCCGCCATCTTTGGCGCCACCCGGCCTGCCAGGGTTGCCACCACATCCCGCACTGGCACAGTACTTTGCGCCGTACTCGTTATACGGACCGCGCATGGGCTCATCGCATCCATAGTAAATGATAGCAAATGATTAAAAACATTCAGTCAACAAGCAGTTAGAGAGGGGGGGGACAACACTGATAGTTAGCGGGGTTTTTGAGGGGACAACTCACTCGTGAAACGAAAAGCTAGTGATCTAATGTACTATAGTTACATACAAATTAAAGAAATGCTAAATACTACAAAACGTTTTAAAGAATTAGCTTTAGGCTCTGCAGCAAATTGAAAAGATTCTATTCAAGGATTTAGGGATAGCGCACACATCACACTTGTGTCTCTCCGTATGTCCACATCTAATGCTTATGGTAATTTTAATGTTATTTATTAAATTCAAAGATGCAAAACAAAAGTAAAACATGTAATAAATATAGTACGATATACATATATATAGTATATATACAAATAAAGTGAATGAGAAACCAATTACGAAATGAAAAGATTGTCCAAAAACTTAAAGTTGTAAAATTCTTGTACATTATATATATATGCTAAATAATACAAATACTTTATATATACATACATATATGTATATATTTATCTGTATATGTGTATATGTATCTGAAAATATATGTATGTAAATGTAATTATGAACAACATTTTAAAGTTCATTTAAGTCACTACACAACAAAATCAATAAATCAAAGAAAACTTCAAGCTCTAAAGTCTATTTATTGATTTTCAGTCAATTTTCAGATGTTATTGGTAAGCTGGCAACTCTGCACAACGCAGTTTATATGAGAGAAAATTTATATTTAAAATATTTAATAAGAAATATATTCTGAATTTCTTTGAGCATCAAATTAGGTTTGCTGAAATTTCAATCGCAAAGGTGACAACTCTACTTTTTATGTGAATGTATTTATTTTGTTGTACAGGCTAATCAAAACATATCATTTAATGCGTAAGATTTTTGTTAAATTTACGTTTACTCTTTCTCACTTAAGGGTTGCCTCGATTCGATTAAGAAGGTGGTAACTCTAGATCAGGGGTGCACAAGAGAAAGAATGAACACTTTTAATCAAGAAAAAAATGAACTTAAAATCTACATAAATATTTATATATATTTATATTAGTTTTATTAAATTGTGGTGAACTGATTTCTTTCAGTGCATATTTCTCGATCACTGATGAACGGTAAATATTTATTGCTGATCTCTTCGCACATTCGAAGCTAACTGTAATTTGCATTGCTTATGGGGAAGAGTTAAAATACAAATTTTTCCAACTGAGTTTTTTTTAGGGTTGCCACCTATCTAAGCTGACAGACAAGGCAACTGCAACTCATATATTTTAACGGGTTAAATGCAATGAGTCGACTCGGATATTACACAATAAATAATATCAAACAAAATGTGCACTTTGGGCTGTCGAAAACCTTATCTAAATGGCTTTAACTCAAAGCCAAATGCACAAAACAGAGCGAGATGTAGATAAAGAGAGAGAGAGAGAGAGAGAGAGAGAGAGTGAGAGAGAGAGAGAGAGAAAGAGTGGGAGGGGTAGAGGAAAGATATGAACGTAAGCGCCAGCCAATAAACCTGAGACTCACAAATCATAACATGCAGCTGAATTATGCCCGGGAAAGCTCTGCTCTGGTTCGAGTGGGAGAAAGATTGTTGAGTGGGAGAGAGGGGGAACGGTAGGAAGTTGCCGCGACGGTCCAAGGCAGTAAATCAAATTTTATATTTCCCCCTCGAAAAAAGAAGTTGCCACTGCGAGCGAGGCAACTTAAGGGCTGCAGCAGAAGCCCAATAGTTGCTCTGCTCACTGCCCACATATGGCGTCGATAAATTAAAATTTTTGTTACCAAAGCAGGGTAAATTGATGCGAAGGTGGGGGGGGGGGGCGTGGCACGGCGGTAGGGAGAGAGTTATATTTTAGCCATGCCCAGGCATTTTGACAGCTTGCCGCCCAGTGACTACCTGACAATTTATTGTATTATACGGTTTGGCATTTGGCTACCCACATTGCGAATGACCTGCGCTTCTGCTCTCCAAGGGGGTGAAGTCATAAAAAATATGCCATAAACTTTGCCATACACACACACACTCACACACACACACACACATGGGGCGTTGGCATCAATAATTCTTTCATAAATGTCCATTTCGCCACATATAGCTGAGAATCGTAGGAGGCGGGAGGAGGGTTGCTCCATATCGACGGGGTTACATATAAGTGATGTTCACGTTCAGTGCTTCTGACAAGCATCGCAGCCGTGTTACTTTCTCTAACTACACTGAGAGAAACATCAAGAGTTTTCGCACTTGAATCAAGAATTTCATGTGTCAAAATCGAAATTCTTCTTTTTTGTGCCTTATTAAAATGTTATTTATTTTCTTTCTATTTCCATAAATTCTTAAAGATTAAATTAAAATACGATTCCTAACAAATCATTCTTCAGATTTAAGGAAAAATCAAGAATTACCGAAGCCAAACCGACACTTGTTTAATATTTGTCTCAGTGTACCCCTAAACGAATAGCTGCTCGAATACCCTGCCAAAAACAGCGTTTAAGAGGTATGCCATAATTCATAGCCAACGTTCTAAATTTCTATCTATCTGTACCTTTCTCTTCTAGCTCTTTTTAGCAACTGCACAACTATTTTTAATTTTCTCATATTGTAGTCGCATATACCCTTTTCTATATGTATTTTTTTTTTTTATCATTTTTCAGCCGAGCAGGTGAAAGCCGCCGCGTTGACCATTATAGTTCTCGCTGGCCGCGTCCATTTATCATTGCACAGCATATTCCCTCGCTCTGGCTCTACCTTAAAGCTCAAAGTGTCAGCTACCAATACTACCGAAAAAAACACAGAAAAGCGATATGAAAATTTAAAAAAAGTGCACCAAACAGTGGCAAGAATTTATCGGTTCGGAATTTCGTGAAAATATTTCATCTAGCGCTACCGTTTGCAAATTTATTTTTCCCTCTTTTGTGCTTAATATAATGCAAATGAAAAATCGTAGTTTGCAGTAGAACTAATAAATTATGTGGTGGCAATATTCTGAAGCATCTATTAAAACAGGAAAATTATAAGATATGATATGCCAAGAAGAAGATATAAAAGAGGCAATTCTCAATAGTTAATAAAACAATTACAAATATTGTATTATTTATCATTTAGATTTAATATTTACATTAATTATAAATAACGTAAGTTCTTATATCAATTTATACATAAAGAGATGGTAAATTTGTATTTTTCTTGGTTAAGAATTTGGTTCGTAAATCCAAAAATATGTATCCAAAAAGCTTTATCCCTGAAACGGCTTGAAGGTTTACAATTTTATCTCATGCTCATAAAATTATATTGCATTATAAATTCCTATTTTTTTTAAATCCGACATACATATAAAAGTGTTAACGACCTAATATCTTAAGCTTTGTTATCAGTTTTATAATTAAAACATTTTATGCCTTGTATAAAATGCCTAATTTCTACATCTATGAATGATATCGTACGTGTTATTGCTGCCGTTGCCTAAATTATGAATTTTGCTAACCTTATGTACATTTCTTATCTGTAATTTTTACAATTTTCAGTTCATAAGAACTAATAATGATTTTAATTATTATAATATATAATACTTAATCCAATATACATTTCATTTAGTCATAAGCTGCTCTAAAACTTCTGCTGACCTCGCTTTTTTCTTGATGTCTGGCACTTTATCTCTTTTCCGCAAGTCTTTTATAAAGTCAAATAGGCCCTCGTCTTTGCCGAACTCTTCGGCTTCATCTAGGGAAATTGGCAACTTTTTGCCACGTGTCTCAGGCAGAAGCAGACATAAAGAGGCTCCTATGAGTTCAAAGATTGCCACAACCAGAAAGGGAAACGCGTTGAAGTAGATGCCCAAATGTTGTATATAGGGCGTGAGAATAGATCCTGCATTTCGAGCTACATAGGTGCCCGCCAGGCCCCTCGATCTGACGGAGGTTGGTATGAGCTCGGTGATGAGTTGAGAGTGCGACTGGGTTGCGATGCCAACGGAAAACCGAGCCAACACTGCCAGAGAGACCTTCAAGTACTTGTGCCTGCTCTGATCAAGTATTATGCAGAGAACCAAGGCAATCGCCATTGTTGCTGTGCTAAGTAGGAAACTAACGGACGTAATCTTCTGTCCGTAGTGTCGCTGTAGCTGTCCTTGCAAGATGCCAGATGGTAGCCCAGTCAAGCCGTACACGCCGAACAGTACAAAAGGTGAGATGCCCAGACCCTCCAGATTACAAGACATTATAGTCGTCGATATGGAAATGAAGATCCTGAAAAAGGGCATAAATTAGATCACACAAATCAAACGTAACCCGAATGGGCGGATTCGAATGGAATATCATATACCCCGATGGAATATCATATACCCCATATTTTAAATATTATACGAAGCGCAGCAGCAATGCTTCTTCTTACTTTTTGTCTGTACCTTTTCAGTAAGAGGCTAGTAAGGTAACGCCTGAAATATTGTTTCTTTAATATCTTCCGTATTCATTTACCGATTTCGACTCGGCTTTTAGGATAGATAATTATGATAGTTGAGAATTTATATTCTGAATAACAATTTCATGGCTAGCTTTAGCCTTTATAGTTTTCGAGATATTAGTGGACGGACAGACAGACAGGGCTAAATCGAACCAGCTCTTATATGTTAGGCTATTATAGAATACTTACGCTGAGCATACCATTATGAGATAATTGTGGCGTAATCTCGGTCGATTCAGCATATCTCTCAGTGTCGGTTTTCGCTCATATTGTGTCAATTTGTATCTCTCCTCGCAGCACCTACGAAACGCCTCAAAATCATCCTCTCTGACAGCGCGTCCATTAAATCTGGCCACACTTCTCAGCCGTTGAATGGCGCCATCGATGTCATTGCGCGTTATCAGCCATTGTGCACTCTCCTGCACCAGAAAATAATTGAACCCCACCAGCAATATGGTCACTGAGGTGCATAGCAGGTATATTCTCCAATGTCCAACCCAAACAGCCAGCGAGGCGTTGCAAATCATGCTGGATGCGAATGCGATGCTTACAACTGCACTGAAGCCCACATTACGCAACGTGGGCGAAACGTACTCCAGAACTATGCGTAGATAAATAGAAATATACAATACTACATTATCTCTTCAGTTTGGCCTCTCGTCTCTTACCCAGTATAAACATCAGATAGCTGGAAGCAGCTCCCAAACCAGACACAAATCGACTGATGGAGAATGTCAGCAGCGTGCTCGTGAAAATGGTTGAAAACTCTCCAACAAAACAGCAGAAATTTGCAATTAACATTGTTCTCACTCGTCCAATTTGATCGCCAAGATAACCGAATATCAGAGTGCCCAACATGGTGCCCACAAAGAATAGGGATTGACCTACTCTGGCCTTATATGCTGAGTCACAGACCCAATTATTCTAAAATAAATAAATAAAACCAGTAAGAACGTAGCAGAACAGTCGGGAAGAAAGCTACAGTCGGACGTAAGCGACAGTGGCAGACACTGTACTTTGGGTTTCGAGCAAATTGTCTGTTGCATATCTTCACTGTTTCTAATTCGATCGTAATGCAATCACAGAATCAAATGAGCTTGCTTTACTAACTAAATTCTTTGTAATTTTTAAAGTACATGTTCCAAAAACCAAATATATTATTAATACCTCGGTATTCATGCCCCTAAATCCGAAATCGTACTTATAAATCCAACGTTCACACGGCTTGCTGCTCTTCGTGAAGTTCATGCCATCGATGATCTCTAATCGGGTGCAAGAAGGTCTCTCGTATCTCTCGTATATCGCGGCAATGTCTTGAAAACTTCGATTCTCGAGCTGCTCGTGATAGCACCAATGATCCGGCACGAAGCCAATAAAATATTGCGAAAAGAACTGCATAGAACCGACGAATATCATGTATAGTAATATTGCCAGTAGCATGTATTGATAACGACCATTATTTCCGCATTTTGTTAAAATATCATCGAATTCCATAGCTCGCGTTGTGCTCGTAACCGCGGGCAGATGTAAACTGAAGCTACTTGAACACGTTTTTGGTACTGTATAATACGATAAAGATAACGCAAATGTAGCCTAGAAACCTAATGTTGTATTTAATATTGAAGATTCGGAGATAAGATTGAGGAAGCATAATTTTTTGCCATTGTTATCATGTAATAAAAACCAACTGTCGCCTTAGCAGCAAGTGCTGCTTCTTAATATTAATATAATTATATTTAATATGATTGAGATAGTGTATGAATTTATTTGAAAGTGTTATACTAATATAGATTGAGCAATCATGTTAATAAGAAAATTAAACACTTTACAATTAATAATATATTTTTCTTCATTCAAAACATAATTTAACTTGAATTAATTTAATTATTTTTATAATTTATTCTGTAAATAATGATAATTTTTCAATCATTAAGAATATGTGAAATTCATGATATTATTTAAATTATTCCACAAAATTTCTTTATATTTACGACTTTGCTTTTTGGCAAAAGGTTTTTGAGCTCTCCGGATTGATGAGTTCTATTCGATTCAGCTGTAGTAACTATTTCAGATTCTTTTCTTCTGTTGCGAATATCCCGCAGAAAGTCAAACATGCGCTCATTCTTGCCAAAGTTGTTGCCTTCTTCTAGGGAAATGGGCAGCTTTCTGCTACTTGTCTCCGGCAGCAACAAACAGAGATAGGCTCCCAGGCACATGAACAGAGCCACAACAATATAGGGCAGAGCAATAAAGTAATTCCCCATATATTGTATATAAGGTGTGATAAATGCACCTGCATTCCGGGCCACATAGATCAAAGCCAGGCCTCGTGATCGCACTGAGCTCGGTATGAGCTCTGTAATTAGCTGTGAACTGGATTGATTTGCCATCGTTGAGCTGAAGCGAGCCACAACAGCCAAGCAGACCTTCAACAGCAAATTGTCGCCTTGATCCAAGATTAGGCATACCGATAACACAATGGCCACCAAAGCCGTGGTGCTCAATGAACTCATCGATGTAGTTTTACGGCCGTATAGTCGCTGAAGTTGTCCCTGCAGTATGCCGGAGGGTAATACCGTAATGCCAAACAAGCTGAAGAGTATGAAGGGTGATATACCCAGACCCTCGAGATTACGAGACATGATGGTCGCAGCAATAGCAATGAAGACCCTACCGCATAAAATAGGACTTGAATAGGTAAGATTGGAGATCAAAGATATATGCCTTACGTGCAGATTATCATGATGATATAATTGCGGCGTAATCGTGGCCAGTTTAGCATATCCTTAAGCGTGGGTTTCTCCGCCTCCTTCGTCTTTCTATAGCTCTCCGCGCAATAACTGCGAAAAGCCTCAAAATCCACATCAGCTACAAATTTGCCATTAAATCTGGCCACACTGCGCAGTCTTTGTATCGCTCCATCGACATCATTCCGTGTGATAAGCCACTGTGCGCTCTCCTGTATTAGGAAATAGGTAAAGCCCACAAACAGCATGGAGGTGGAGGTGCAGAGCAAATAGATCCGCCAATGCCCCACCAAAATTGCCAGCCCTGCACTGCAGATCATGCTGGAGGAGAAGGCGATGCCAACCACAGTGCTGAAGCCCACATTTCGCAGCTTGGGAGAAACATATTCCAGCACTGTGAATATATTAATAAATATAATATATTATATTTACCATTCCAGTTGAATTTATAAATTTTTTCTTACCCAATATAAACATCATATACAAATTTGCAGCTGCGCCCAGACCAGACACAAATCGACTCATGGAGAATGTAACCAAACTCGTAGAAAAGATAGTCAAGAATTCACCCAGACCACAACCAAGATTGGCCAAAATCAAGGTCTTCACACGTCCAATGCGATCTCCCAGTGAGCCAAAGCCAAAGGTGCCTACCATGGTGCCCACAAAGAATAGAGATTGACCCACTTTAGCCTTATAGGCCGAATCACAGACCCAGTTTTCCTCAGTGTTCATGCTTCTAAATCCAAAATCATATTTATAAATCCAACGATCACAGGGCTTGTCACTAACTGTGATATTCGAACCATTGATCGCCTCGAGACGTGTGCAGGAAGGGTTATCAAATTTCGCATATATAGCTTCAATTTGATCAAAGGTTTTATTCTCCAACTGCTCGTGATAGCACCAATGATCGGGCACAAAGGCTATAACATTCTGTGAGAAGAACTGCATGGTGGACACAAAGCCAATATACCATAATATGGCCAGAAGCATGTATTGATAACGTCCATTGTTGCCACACTTGGCTAAAATATCTTCGAATTCCATTGCGGTAAGAGGAATCAGTTAGCACTAAGTATATTTCGTGTTGTGCTTCTAACAAACGTCTATTCTTCACTGAACACTGATTATATTTTATGTGTTTAAAATGAAGATTACAATTGGCCAAAAAGGCTATTTATTAGCTTGTGCTGGGTACAGATTTAATGATAAGATCTTATCTGCTGTGAAATATAGAGCTACTTATGCTTATACAGTGTCTATAAAGCGTGGAAATGTTCCTATGTTACAGTTAGAAACAGATACATTTAACTGGTCCAATAAACTAAAAAAAATGTATAACGAAAAGAGTTAAAAGCAAGCTAAAATTTAATTGGCATAATTTATTTATTCACGTTACATAAACAGTCTCAAATATGTTATAAATTTTAACAATTAATGATAATTATATAAGTATAAAATATAGATTATTCACGTTGGGCGCCACACAAAACCCGCTAGAAGAACTACAAAGTAAAAGTAAATTATGTAAGCTACCTTATTGACTTATTAAAGAGATCTTGAAAAATATTCCAAAAAAATATCCATTTTAAGTGTCTATCCTTCTGTAGGGAAGTGGATAGGGCATAAACAACATCTGATATGAAGTCGATCTAGGTTTGCAATCTCCAACTAAACGACCAGCAACTTCCCGCTTTACTGCTAATATTTGTTCTACTCTCTGCTTCTTTTTATAGTGCTTTCTGTTACGTATTTCCGATATGAAATCGAACATTCTTTCATGCCTGCCAAACTCATCAGCTTCTGCCAAGGATAAAGGCAAACTTTTATTGCTTGTTTCGGGCAGCAGCAGGCAGAAGTACGCTGCCAAAAACATAAATAGTGCAGTTATCATAAAGGGAATTACACTGGAATCTTTTATAAAATGTTGTATAAGGTAAGGTATGCCAAGATGCCGAAATACGTAAATCATGGAAACTCCACGGGATCGCACTGAAGTGGGAATTAATTCCATCATGAATTGCGTATGCGAATTATGGGCAATATATAAAGTGAAACGAGTTAAAACTGCCAACGAGATCAGCAAATAATTGCCTTTGGACTGATCATAAATAAGAATTGTTCCCGAGGCTATTACCAAAATACTTGTGGTCATCAAGGAAGTTATCGATGTAGTTTTAGTACCGTAGATCCGTTGTACAAGTTGCTGTACCATACCAGAAGGTATGCCCGCTATGCCATATAAGCCAAGTAATACTAACGGAGAGAATGCCAAACCTTCCAGGTTGCGTGACAGTATAGCAGTCGGAATAGCTATAGATATGCTATAAGAAAGAGAGTGTGTAGAGGCAAAACGTTAATAAATATTATTAATAAAATAAATCAAATAAGTAAAGTAAAACTCACGTGCTCAGCAGCATTATCATGATCTTGTATCGGAAATGTGACCTCGAAAATATATCTATAAGAACAGACATTTCTTGCTCCTTCGACTTATTGTAGTTCGCTTCGCAGTGCTTACAAAAGGCCTCAAAATCCACTGCACTAACAAACTTTCCATTGAACTTGGCCACAGCTTTCAATCGTTGAACAGCACCTTCGATATCATGACGCGTTATCAGCCACTGGGCACTCTCCTCCAAGAGAAAGTAACTGAAACCTATTAACAAAATAGGCAGCGATGTGAAGGCCAAGAAAAGACGCCATTCGCCCAGCCAAACAGCCAACCAAGAATGGAAGATCATGCCACAGGAAGCGGAGAGTCCTACAATGGTGCTAAAGGCCACAGTTCGCAGTTTGGGCGAAACATACTCCAGCACTGAAGAGAGTTAGGTCATATTATTAATAGTAATGATTATACGTTTCTAAATTAACCTACCTAGTATAGTTATCATAAAGAATGTGGCAGTATCTCCAAATCCAGACACAAAACGGCTAATGGAAATGGATATAAACGTTTTTGAGTATATCGTTAAAAGATCTCCCAAAAAGCGCACAAAGCTGGCCAAAATTAGCGCCTTCACACGTCCAATTCGATCGCCAAGAACTCCAAAAAACAAACATCCCAAAATAAGGCCCATAGCGTACAAACATTGAACTACTGTGGCCTTGTATGCCGACTCACAGACCCAATTTTGCTAAACAAATAAATAAATATAGGCAATTAGATAACGTTTTGTTATTGATTAAATAATCGTACCTCCGAAATCATATCTCTAAATCCCATGTCGTATTTATAAATCCAACGTTTACATGTTCTATTACTGATGCTGATATTTCCATTCTGAATAGTTTCGAGTCTTGTGCAGAAAGGTCTCTCAAATCCTTCATAGAGCTTTTGGATAGCATCATAGCTGGAGTTCCTCAGTTGCTCGTGATAACACCAATGCTTGGGCGTAAGTTCAAATAGATTTTGTGAGCAGAGTTGTGTTGTTAAGACAAAAGTGGTATATGCTAATATGGCCAATAGCATCAACTGATAGCGTCCATTGTCTCCGCATTTGGCCAGAATATTTTCAAAGTCCATGGCGCCGGTTGTTGACTCACGCACAGCCAAAATCAAACTGACTTCGTGTGTAGTGCAAAACATTTAATTCGCAGGAAATGCGATAAGATTAAAAAATAGCAAACCGATCAGACGGGCGCAACCGACAATGAAATACATTGCTAACGATTGAAGTTTCAATTTTCATATAAGATAAAATTCTGGTAATAATTTACAAATAATTGAAATCATTTCACAATGAAATGTACAATTAAATAAGCAAACTGACGTGCTTTTGCTCTTTACACTGATTCATGCGCTTGCTCTCTTACTTTTGCTCTCTTAAGTTGTGCAAAGAGAGCGCGGTTGACTGTATTTGGTTCGTATACGAATTTACAGTTGGAGCTTCATTGCTGATGATTCATCAATGATTGCTAATTCGACTATCTGTAGTTGTTTTTTGGTGAACCTTAGAAATGAACATAAACCTAATTCAATGTATATTATATTCATTTAAATTTAAATTTAAACCTTTCTAATTTAATTTTGTATTTTTTTATATTGACTAATGAAATAATTTATAAGTTTTATACTTGTAGCATTAGGATAACATATCTAAATAAATAAATACAAATTATATACAAATTAAATCATAATAAATCAGAAATATCAATTTAAATTGATAAATTCAAAGCATAACCGACAATACAGTTTAAAAATGTTTCACTTATTTAATTAACACATTTTTTTTTATTTATTTATTGATAATATTGATAATAATTAATCAAAGACCCAGTAAGGAACCAGTAGAATACCCTGCACTATATATTTAAAATAACTAAGGAATATTTATAAAATATAATTTAAAGCAATGCTTCTTCTGACTTCTGGAATATTGTTTATTCTATAACTTCGATGTTTATTGACCGACATCAATGTGCTTCTTAGGATACATAAATATAATGATAGAGAAATAATATTCTGAATAACAACTTTCTATGTTCAATATTACGCTACTTATTCGGGCTTAAAATAGGCGTAGCACCCAAGATTAGAAATAAACTCGTTTTTTACCAATAAATGTTTACAAGTTATAATAAAAAGTGTAATAAAATATCAGTGTAAACAGACGTGACATACTTTTTTTTATGTTCTTACATCCAAAAGCAAATTCGAATGCATAAAACGGCAGCAAATGGTAGTAAATATTTCAAATATTTTGCAAAGCACAAAATAAATATAAATGTTAACACTTATTGGCCCAGTAGATAATGTTGTATTACATACGTGTATGCTCCTTAATTGCGGGGTAAAATATGGCATACATTAAGGAGCTACAAATTAATGCATTATCGTAGACTTCTGGAGTATTTGACAGCAAAAAGCAATTACTAAACGCTCAATAACGGCATACTTAAAACCAGATTGTTGTGTGCAATTCAGTTAATTGATTACAAATTATAAAATGCATTTTATTAGCACGCTCTTTGGCAATGGTATGCTCTAATTAAATGATAGCAATACTGACATTAAAGTAAATGAATTATAAACAACGTGTAGAATGGGCTCAAATCAGCCGATGGAATCAAGTACAAACAAGTTTACGCTCTAATACAACTTATAGCTGCAGTTTGTCTATGAGTCTGACGTTCGTGACTCTTTCAATATAATTTCCTAATGCTCGATTCGGGCATAATAACTCATAGAAATCATCAATTCTGGCTTTTGGGCCAAAACAACATTGACAACGTCTCATGCCACACAGACTGAGGCTTCAGTACGAGCCTGATAAACGACTTTAGCTCTTGGCCAGGTCTTTTACCCCCCTCTCTTTCTATGCTCAACTGTTAATAAATTATAAGCCAGAGCCAAAAGCTGACTGCAGTTGCTGATGAGTTTGCTTCTGCTCCACCCACAGCTCCTTCTACCTGCCCCTCTCGGTAATAAATCAAAAGCAGCTCCTCTGCAATTGTCTGGCGGTACGTCAGAGTCCTGCTCTATCTGACTTTCCGTCTGTCCCTCTCTCCATCCGTCTGTCCCTCTCTCCGTCCATCTGTCGGTCTGTCCCTCACCTGCATGTTGCAGTTGCAGCCTGCACTTGTAAGCACTGGAAATTTATGCATGGTTTCACATTTCTTCGAGTTATCATTTGTTACCTAAATTATGCATGTTGAGTGGCAGTTTTTGTTGGGGGAATTACTTCAGACGATTAGCCATGGGTGAAGTGCTCAGCACTCAGCAGATTTGCCAGCATTCAACAGTCACTGACCATAAGACTGAGTACATAGTATATTAGGGGCATTCCACAAAACAATATTATTTATATTTAAAACGAAGTCAACAGAGTTCCAACCATAGCCAAAATAGATAATTGATCAGTTTATAATATAATTTAATATTTTATTTGAATGTAGAAATATGTTTACATTTATTCGGGTTTTCTTATGTCTTATTTATAAATTAAGTAAAATACACACAACTTGAACTATAATTCGACTCAATATTAAATTAATCTTAATTAATCTTTCAAATGAAATAAACATAGTCCCAACTCTAGTAAAAATAAATACATAAATTGATTTATAATTTAATTTGAAAAAAAATATAAATGGTTAATATAATAATTGTAAAAAAAACAATATCAATAATATTTAGATAAAATAAATCATTTATATAAACGAAATAATAATAAGCTATAATTCAACCTGATATTTAATTAATCTATGCTACAATTTATTTTATTTTACTAATATTATTATTTCAACATTATTATTTTATTTGAATAATAACTTAAAAATATTTTATGAAGGCAATTATGCTTTGTTTATACATTTTAATTGTGACATACCCTTAATGCTGCATAAGCAAATTGTTGGTGCATCCGAGTTGGCATTAATGAGCCTGGCAAATGCATTCCATACATATTTACATCTATTTGTATTTGCTAAAGAGCTAATCAGTTATGTTTTCTCTGGGATTACACAGAAACATACTGGGGCACACACCCACTTGCATTTCAATTATGTAAATTACCAAAATATTATGACAATCATGTAATAATCTTCTAAATAGATTACCTTTTAGCTGGTATTATGCTCAAATTTCCAACTAATTTGTAAATTCTAATTACAATATTTAAGCATATAAATTCCCCCGCAAATTGTTTACAAATTGTGTCATTTATTTCCAAAATCATTGCGCCAGATTAGTTTGCTGATGCTTTTGGCATTTACCCATGGCATCATGTTCAGATTTGGTTGGTTCTGCATTTTCCATGTTTACTCATAACAATATGCATTGTTGACAGTGCACTCGACATAATTGCAATGCATTTTGCATATGGAAATGCAATTAAGATATGTATATAAACCTTGGGGTTTGCAATTTATTTCTACAAAATAACAATAATATATACAAATATTTGATGCGTATACCTTTAGTTGTAGTGTTTATCCTTAAATATAAATGCTAGCAAATATAGAGGAATTTTTTAATAAACTAAAACAGTTAATTCCAATAAAAAAAATATATATATACAATATTTATCAAGTTTTTTATAGATTGTTTATCATTAAATATATCATTTATTGTGCTTTTTAAGTGCTAGCAATTGTATAACATTTTTGTAATATTCCAACACAATTATTTTATTTATTTGTAAGCATTTCAGTCAACAAAACTTAAAAAAAATTACCCAATAAATAATATTTAATAATGCTTATTTATATATTTCTAGCTGACATCCCAATACCCTCCGATCAACAGATTGTTGACACTAACATCAACCAGTTAATGCTCAGATAATTGCCATATGAGTTATAAGCATATGTCTCATGCGATCTCTAACTGGCTTATAGGATCAGGTATGTCAGATCAATTAAACATCAAATTTAAACGCATTCAGTGTAAAGGTGTCTTTCAGAATATTTATGGCATGCATATCTCTGGTATTCAACTTGTTTAACGATAGATACGCATATATAACTAAGCGACTTACTAGACAGGTAGTACAAATACCAGATATTATTCGTGGCATAGACAAGCTACTATCTCAAAAGGCCTGTGTCAATGATATTTATCATGCGCTTACATTGTCATTAATAATGCCGCTGACTTGGCGGATCGGGGGGGACTATAGAGATGTAAATTGCTACAGAGATAGAGAGAGAGAGGCAGTTCCTAGTCGCTGGCACAGCGAGTGAAGTGTACAAATTGCAATATCTATGCAAATTTATAACAAATAATTACTGACAGCAATATTTCATTAATAATTGCAAGTACTGTGCACACCACACAACATTTTCTAGATAATATTGCCAAAGCCAAAGACCGAGGGCGGCCAAGGGGGACCAAGGGGGCAGAAACTGGCACAGGCACAGTGAGGCAATTAAGCTGATGACGTTGATAAAAATCAACAGCGGCTGCCACAGCAAGAGCGTACACTGCCACATTCAGTTGCCATAATTTATGGCGTCCAACACTGAGAAAATTATCTTGAAACAACACAGATATACATATATACATACAGTGTAGATGATTTGCTCTAGAACTGGCCAATTGACAACGAGTTTGTCACAATGCATAGTGAACAAATAAAATTAATTATAATTACAAAAACTTGCAAAAAGTGGCAACAACAAAAAAATCCGCTTAAAATATGACATTGTTTGCCTTGAGTGCTGATCTACATACGATTCCTATAAAAAAGACCATAAATTATGTCGAGATTAGCTAATTACACTTGGTTTTAGTTGATATCATTTTATTGCCATTAAATTCACAATTTATGTCTACCTTTTTAAGTTAATTAATAGTCTGGAATAGGCTGTCATATTCAGCAGTTCCATCAATAACGATTGTAGAAATTAACATGTGATGAGGAACTTAATAATACTTTTTTGCATATCGTAACAATTATTTATGCACATACGAAACCAGAGAGCTATTGATGTGGCAAAATTATATAACTCAAACTTCTAATTACATGCTATTAACATGCAAAATATTGTATTTAAGCTGTTTGCAATATTTTTAAATGAAGTTCAAATAGCTATTACAGAATTTAATAAAGCTAGAGGAAATGTTTAAACAATTTTGAAATATTAGAATAGAACCAAAAAATAATAATTTTATTAATTAAAAGAATAAGTACTTATCATATTAAAATAATTTACAAAAAAAATTGATATAATTTCTATATGAAAAAATTGTTTAAAATCCAATTTCAATAGATTTTTAGCAAATTTAGATAGCAATAATTTAAATTTAAGAAAAATTTACTAATACTGTACACAATTAAATATTAAACGAACCCAAATTTAAAATCTATTTACAACCAAGTAGTAGATAGTAGATTTTCTGATTAAAATTGTTTAAATTCGCGACAAATTTACGGTAATCGTTCTTAGATAAAGGTCTTAAAAAATTAGGATTACAGATCACAAAGAAATGAAGTACAGATAAATTAAACTTACTAAATCTGTATTAGACTCAATTATAAACTGTGAAAAATTGTGACAAAATTAATGGGCTTCAATACCGATAATGCCGTAATTATTAATCGAATTTATGATATGTTTAACTTCAGCATGGACTGTCTGCTTGTTCCACCATCCGACACAATTCCCTGCACAGTGGGCACTTCGTATGCGAGGACAATGGCCAAATCGCGTTGACAAGCGCGCGTGCTACGTGAAAGCCATAAAATCGTGGCATATATTGGCGTAGCTGAAATTTACGTGCAACACGACAGCACTGGCAAAGGGGCAGGGCAACAGGGGCAGAAGTACCAAACTACTACATGCGGTGTCAAACTGCCAGCAAAATTCTTGACAACATTACAAAACAGCGAAAGAGATGGCGATAGCTGCTCCGAGCGAGAGAGAGAGAGAGAGAGGAGATATAGTGTGCTTATTGGCATGGGTCAAAATTCGACACTCTGCATAAGTATTCCATGCTCTCATACCCCCTTCTCGTGGCCTGTCAAATTGCTTCATGGCGGTCTGTTGCATGCAGTGTTGCCCATTTTTTCCAGAAAAAAGCTTTTTTTTGACACAAAATAAAGGAAAACCTTACAAAAAATCTATCAAAATAATGTTAACAGCTCTATAATTAATCCCTAATTTTGCATAAATTTTTTAAAATTTAAGAAACAGCTGAGAAACAGCTGATTTATTTTTTAAAATTCCGCTTCCTTTAGTTTTATACATTTTCTAGTAAAAGCTCTTCCAAAACAGCTAGATCTGGTGGGAAAAAAGCGTATTTGGCAACAGTGGTTGCGTGCTCTGCCGCTCTCTGGGGCCAATGTCGTGTGTGCAGCAGCCTCAACACCTTCAAATGGTGCATCATCATTATTAGCAACATCATCATCATCATCATCGTGGTCGTCATCAACATCATCGATAACTGCATTCGCCAGCTCTGCATACAAACTGTTGCTAAATTTATTTATATGTAATGTCCTCTCATGCATATTTAATGTCCACGCATTTTCGTCTGGCGGAAAGCAAAAGAAGCAAAAGAAAATCATGGATATGTGAAGAAGCTTTAACACTGATCGCTCGACTAACAGTTACCCTAGAAATTAATAACGGGAATTAAATAGATACCTTTTTGCCATTTCAAAATACTCGTTCAGATAATAATTATAAATTATTATTCGTTTAAAAATTTATATACGCCTTTTTTAATGTTAATAATAATTTAGATCACATTTTCTAAACTCTGTAATAGACTCAGAGAATCCTAATTAATTTTATTTTTAATTTGTATGGCTTTTAGGTAAAATCCCCAATACTATATACTATATTATCTCAACGGCTTCAAAATAAATTACCCATAAATATATTCATAATCAGAATGACTGAGTCGGCCTAGGCTTGTTTTAATCAATCGTTAGAGTCCCACGTTGGGCGCCATATATCATGATTATTATTATTATTACCCCTCAACCAAATCTATGCTTACAGGGTATCATAAGATAAAGTGCATTTGCCCGGCTCGACCTCAGACACAGGCATCGTTCCGTTTGGAAGCTGGCTGCTCTTCGAGAAGCTGCTGTAGTCCCGGTCTTGGTAGGTATAACTGCTTCTGGTTTTGCATTGGCTACGGGTGCTCGGATGCTCCTTGGATACCCGCAACTTGGTAGCTGGCTCTGGCTTGTTTTGGGCTTGTAGCTGTAGATTGTGCCGGCAGATCGTGTGCTCTTGCTGACTGGCACAGACTTCTATTGACTTCGTATTAGCTTTGGCCTGAGCTGTTCAATAGATGAATTTATTGCTGAAATAACTTGTACGCTTGTACACTTCGCTGCCAGTCGTTAAGTACGTGTGGAGATACGAGTATACCAAATCAAATGGGTTCTAAGCCAAACACAAAGTTGTCTGTCACTTGCAAATGCAGAAAAAGACTTAATACTTTCAACAACTCAATGCAAAGCGATGTCTTTTAGCCATATACTAGCATATTCCCTTATTTTTCACAGATACTATATCGCATATTGTGCGGGAGTCGTGGAACGGGAGGGCAATAAATCAAAATGACATGACCAAGCAGCTCTGGGCATTAATATTTCAACACCATAAATGCGGCGTCAATTCGCACATGGATAAAGAAGGCGACTGACTGCATGGAGGATGATGACGATGATGATGATGATGACGGAGGACAGGAACACGCTGACGACTGCAAAATAGTGCATAATAAATAAATATGGGCTGTGACGACGGACAACTTCAAACTGCTCACTGCCATCGTTAGAGATGACAACGTGAAGAATATATATGCTATATAATATGACATTAGAATCGAATTTTGTTTAAAGGGACAGAAGCAAGTAATATCGTTTGAAATCAGTTTGAACTTAGATCACTCCGAAACTAATTAGGAATCGTTGTGCCTATGTCGATAACATTAATACGGCAATGTATTCGTACCTTAGCTTATTGAATTTAATCAGAGCTCTCAACTAGTGGACCTATTTTGCACCTCATTCAAAATTGACAGATTTTTACCGGATACTTTGAGTAAAACTCGCAAAAAGAGCAATCAAGAGGGTGTCCGAAAAACTAAGAAAGTGCTCTTCATTTTTTGCTTTCTCGGTCGTGAGCAGAATCTAATAATACATTTGCTTAAGCTTAATTTGGAAGCTCTGAATTGGATTAAATCGACAGTAAAATTGTTATTTACTTTAAAACAAATAATCCAATAACAGAATTATATTAAAATATGCCTTTTAATTAATTGCAATACGCTTTTAATTAAGTTGCAAGACATTTAAATTGTAGATTCTTTCTTTATTCCCTTCATAGGCTAATGCAGTCACGATCCTCTCACGATTCGTGCACTCATCTCAATGTCGAGCATCAAATCAAATCAAGACAAGCGTTCAAACATGCAACGTGGAAAGACAAGACTCGACACACTCGACTAATTATGGAAATGTCATCAGACATCTCTGGCTTGGTTACATTTTGTGGGGTCTCTGGAACAACTACTAGGCAGCCCAACATAGACATACAGACAGACGGACGGACGGACAGAGAGGTGGGACAGATGTATGCATGTATATGCATGCATAAAGTGCGCATAATTTGTTAGCAATGCATCAACACATGCGACAATTTCAACAGCACTTGCATGGTAATTTATAAAAAACAACGGATCAGTAGAGCCGCAGCCGATAAGTCGGCAGTAATCGAGAGTATGACACTTCATATGATTTAGAAAGAACCGCAAAACTTTGAAATATTCAAAGAAACAAATTAATATCAACATTTATAGCAGAATAACTTTTATATCTATGCGTATATCGATTTTCATCTTTTTAAATCATATTTATACTATATTATTATTTATGTTTATAATATATTTTTATATATTTAATTTATTGCATCTTTTATACAAATTCATAATGCCAACTTTGTCCATTTTCAATGGATGCAGGGTATTCAAGAGATTTTCTTATTCCCTTTTGTTTATTCCTTTTTGCGAGAAATTAAAATTTAACATGTCAGACAGACTGACGGAGAGACAGGCACCAAGGCAGAGGGACAGAGGGACGGACAGGCATTGGCTAAGACAGCCAGCGACGCCTTGTAAGTGACAAAAGTTCAGCTCGTGGGTGGCAAAGCCAGACAAGTAACGCTCTGGGGCCCCATACAGACATTGAGTTATACACAAACAATGATATATGGTTTTGTCGGCTGTCATTTGGCTTTGAAAATTATTGTTGTGGCTTGCACTCTGTTCTGTTTGCCTGCCATACACACATTTACATTTACATTTACATTTACATTCACATTCACATTCACATTCACATTGTTACATTCTCTCTACTACAAAAATTACAGACAATAATATGAATGATGTGTGCATTATTCAAAATACATACACTGAAAGAACTACTCAGAGGGAAAAGAATCGGTATTTTAATTAAGAACAAAATTCTACAAAAATTGTCAGATAATTTAGAACAGAAATTTGTGTGCCTATATCCTTACATTGTTTCCTATTTTTTGTGTTTATTCTTCTTTAGTATTTTTATTATATCTTCACATTCACATTCACATTCATATTTAACACTAAGGTGTTGATAAGTTGGTTTTATTATTCAAATAAAAATACTACAATTTAAATATAAACGTTATGTCAATTACCTAACATTTTTCAAGTGCTAGAAAATAGAAATTATTTACTTAAAATACCTCTTAAGCTATAAATCCGCCACATATACTCTATATCTGGTATATCTACATTAAACTCAGACCTGAAATTCCAAGAATTAAATTGCAACTCAATTGCTATAAAATAACTCTATTTTGCTTCAAAGTAAACGCTGAAACTGATCGCCATCATTCCACTTAAGAAGTGCAAAGAATTTTCAATTTAATGCAGCATTAAATTATATCATAGAATGAAATGAGAACGTTTTATAGTGCTAACAAGTAATACAATGATCTTGCTTAGGATTCAGTTAACCATTCTGATATTACCTCTCTGCGCTTGTATGCCAAAGATTTGATATGAGGCCGTTGAGGGAGGGGGACTGTAAGGAGAGGGGAAGAATAAAGATTGCTCAGCACAAAATACCACGTACATTACTCTCTCTAAATGCTCGACATCGTTTAACATGTTCCTGGAATTCAGTGGGTTCCTTTTATGCCGGCAATGCGATGCCAATGCGGTGGTCACCATCACCATCACCATCCTCATCACCCATACCAACACCAGCACCACAGAAGTGCACACATTTTGGTGCTGGCTTTGATTAGACCCTGTACTACGAAAAAGGAAAAAAGGGTCTCTTAAGTTAGTACAAATGGGAAATGTGTATAACGGGCAGAAGTTGGCGGGATAGCCCCATAAAGTAAATATGTATATTCTCCGTCAAAACGACGAGCTTAATCAAAATAGCCATGTCCGTCTATCCGGATGTCTCTTTGACTGTCCGGCTGTCCGTCTATTCTTCTGTCCATCCTTCTGAACAACTAGATCTCACAAACTATACAAGCTACAGAAGAATAAGAAACAGCAAAGATATGCAACAGACTATTTACTCAACTGTGCAAATGCGAGCGGAGTAATTCGTATTCGATTGGTGTATATGATTTATTGAAACACAAAGTGCAGGCTCTTCTGCTGTCGGTTACGTCCGACTGTAGCTTTCCGCCCGACTTGTTTTGCCTTTGTTTTGCTGGCTGGGGTCCGGTTTTTATTAGCTCTGGAACTGCCTGCTGCTGTTGGCACTTATTTGGCGACATTGTCATCGATATAAAACGAGCTTTTGTTTGTGCAATGGTCAAGGCATCGCCATCGCCATCGCCATCGACATCGGCATCCGTTGCACATACTTCGCATACTCCACGCCAGCTCTTCTCCATCTCCGCATCTCCGGCTGCTCCCCCAAAATGGACTATGGCCTCAGTCTGGTGTCGAGTCGCTGGTTCTCTGCACTTTTTTCTCTCTCTCTCTTTTGGTATTATCAGCGTGTGTGCATCAGCATTCGGATTCGCGTGAAATTCACTCACGACTTGTAATTATTTAATTTTATTGTTTGCTTTGCGCTGCCGTTGAGCAACAGCGACAACAACAAGAACAGCTAAATGATCGACAACAACTACAAAAGCATATCGTTTACACTTTAAACAAGATTTCTATATCAGATCAATTGTGTAATGGCTTTTCAAACAACAACAAACTGCAAATCTCAGCACGAGGCGTCAAAATCTAAATATGGCTCAAGTCATTGGGCTTCAAAAGATTAAAAAAGAGGCAATATTGTTTATTTAATAACTTCTGTCTTTATTAAGCGATTTCAGTGAGCTTTTTAGAGTAGTTAAATATAATATTAGAGAGTTTATATTATGAATAACCAGCTTCTACGTTGAATAATACGCTTGTTATGCACACTCGACTGCAGCTCGCTGTTTGCTAGCTGCATCTTCTGCCCAGGCATCAACATATCATCCAACTGCCACTCCAAAAACACATTTCAAATTCCCATTACGTAGTCTATCATAAAATTGCGCCACCCTGTAGTGTGCATGCATTAATTATTCAAAATTTATATGTATTCTCTGCAGCAGCATAACTCAAAAACCTGTCCACAGACTAAAGCTCAATTGCCTGTCAGCATTTATAATTTTTTGTTTTTTTTATGCATTCACTGGAATTGTAAATAGATTTTGCGAATTTTTCAAAAACCTGCACACATGACAAATTTCTAGCAAATCTTTCTGAATAATTGACAACATTTGTAGTAGTGTACAATTTTTGACAAAAATAATTAATATTTTAGCACACTATAGAGCAAAAAACTAATCATTTTAATGTAAATATTTCAAAAAAAAAACAAAGGGAATAAATCAATCGTGGTTTATGGCATGAATGGAAGTAATTTCGTATATTTTTTAGTACAATAAATTTATACAACTCTATTATATATTATTTTCCTATATAATAATTTAAAATTATTCAACATTTTACTACTCTACTTTTCGGCCTGATTCTTTTCCATAACCTGTTTCCATAACTTTAATTAGACCCTGTACTTTAAAACAGTAAAAGGGTAAAGACTGTAGCTCCGTCCTTACTGGTTTTTAAATTATTTGTATAAAATTTATATATTTTACAGTGATTTATAATACAGTATTTTATTGAGTTTCAAAACAAAATTTAACTCTTGAGATGTATTGTTTATAGCTGAAATAAAAAGATGTAAGGCTGTATTTTCTTGATATACCAGCTGAATGGAATTCAGTCTTGAGAGGTTCTTAAATGCTTTATTATAAGCTGTTAGCACAAATGTCAAAATTAATTACTCATGTCACTGGTAACAAATCATAAAATACCAACGAAAAAAATTATTAAAAAATTTCAACATTATTTATAACGCACGACAATCAAAGTGGTCGACAGTTTCTTTGATCTGTTGCGTCGTGTGGCGTTGTTTTTTGCGCTGTGAAGGGGATACAGATGCGACGGGGCAGGGGAGTAGTGGAGGCATGGCTGTCAAAAAGGGGTAACGAAAATTTATGTGACACAAATATTTAGCCATAAAAAAGTGAGTGAAAAAAGATTTTGATTGCAGCGGAGGTTAAGTCTTTTAATATCTGTGGACCTGACAATTTGTTTAAATAAAACATAATGAAACTGTCTTCTCCAGACATTATGATGTTCATATTCCGATATAAAATACTGCTTACATATATGAAACACTCTCGAGAGATGTGTATGTGTCGGATTCTATATAAATTCATAGCTGACAAATTGTTGGCACAGCTGTTTGTGTTTTAAATAAGCAGGCGGATTTTAGTTTAATGGCCCTCAACGGTTTCACTTAAGTTGTTTATGGCTTTTGTGTGTGGGAATTATAGAAACAGCCTGAAATAAATACCAATGTGATCTCAAAAGATACAGGAAAATGTATCTATTTAGGCTTAGCAAACTATGTATATTTCACAACATTTTCCCCAAGCAAATTGCACATGATAGATTTATGAATTAAGAACATGAGAGATATTTTACTTAAGAGAATTCATAATGAAAATGTTTCACCTTCAGTCGTAAATAATGAGTCTAATCCGCTACCAGAAAATGTACTATATCAAATTATATTGGATTTCATATTTTGAATTTAACGAATTATACATTTTATCATTTCTGAATGAATTTGTAAATGATTTTAGCTACCGGCTCTGATGGGTTTATATAACAGCTTTAACATGCCATTAAATTGTCTTAGAATTTCAAAAGTATTTTGGCTTGACATGTGCCCATATCTTAGGAAAATTAATGCCGTAATATTCATAAATCACAGACACTAAACACATTTAATGTTTCATCAACTCGTAATCCGCAGGGTTAAGTTTTCGTTGGCGGCAAATTCAACTTGTTACGGATCATAAAGAAAACAGATTGTACTTGGCCATAATGTTTAAATTTAGTGCATAACAAAAGCGAAGAAAAACAAATTAGAAAAACAAATAAATAAGAAACTTAAGATATTCGAAATGCCAAAAGTTGCGACGTGCCCCCATACAATGCTTAAAAGTATTTTCAAATTAATTTTTATTAGCCGACGTCTAATAAACAAAAATAAAAACCAAAAAAACACACATAGACCTCTTTAGAGCAAGAATAAATCTAGTCAATAGTCCGTCCAAAGGAAACCAAAACACACAAAAAACAAAACAAAACAACAAAAAACAAAAATACAAAATATTTTTATTAGCTTGTCGCGACATTTTTCAAGGCATATGCCAGAAAATCTAATGTAGCTACTATTTACCCATTTCACATTTAAAAATTTGTGTATATTTCTATTCGTGTGTCTTTCAATTTAATTTATTAATCGAGCGTGAACATTTTAGTGGGTGGTGTACGCTGGGGAATTTTCTAAATTAACATTTCACTTTCCATCTCTGGCTCTCATGGTCCTCTCTCTCTCTCTCTCTCTTTGGTTGAAAACCCTGAACTTTAAAAAAGTATAACAGGATCCATTAAGTTAGAAGAAATGGGAAATAAGTGTAACTCCCCGAAAGAGGATCTATACATAGAGAACTGTAAGACTTAGATACACTATTTTTGGTATGTAGGTTCTCCTATGTAGATCAAGTTTGTTTTATTAGACCCTTTACTTTAAAAAAGTAAAAAGGGTCTATTAACTTAGTGCAAAGAGGAAATGTGTGTAACACCCAGAAGGAGGCGTGGCAGACCCCATAAAGTATATATATTCTTGATCAGGACAACAAGACGAGTCGATTTAGCCATGTCCGTCTGTCCGTCTGTCTGTCTGTCCGTCTGTGCGTCTGTGCGTCTGTGCGTCTGTCCGTCTGTCTGTCCGTCTGTATGAACACCTAGATCTCAGCAACTATCAGAGCTAGAGACACCATATTCGGTAATTAGGTTCCCCTATTCAGTAAGCAGCACGAGTTTGTTTTAGATTTTGGATACCTTTCCCCCTTCCCCCGTAAACCGCAAAAAGCTGCTGTAGCCACAGTTTTGAAGCTATCGGCTTGTGATTTGGTATGTAACTAGCTTATGGCATTCTCTATCGACGCTGTGAATTTTGTTTTGATCGGATAAGAAACAACGAATATATGCGACAGAGAATATCCCGCACTGGGCAGAGGGGGGGTGGTGTGCCTTGCATACGCGGATAGCTTAGTGTGTGTGCGTCTGATTGTGTTTGTGTGTACATATACTCAAAGTAAAGGGTCTCCTACGGTCGGTTACGTCCGACTGTAGCCACCGTCCCACTGATCTGCCCCGTCCCTATATTTTTTTTAATATATACTTGTTTCCCTTACCACGCTAACCTCAAAAAACACAATTTTAAATCTTGAAGCATTCTCTATCGATGCTGTAAATTTGATTACAATCGGATAAGAAACAGCAAAGATGTTTAACAGACAAATTGGTTGAGCAGAGTGTGGTTAGATAGATGTAGCAATTAGTGTATACTATAATATATGATGCTTAAAAAATTAAATTGCTTTATAGTGATTATTGAAGTATTTCTGTACAGTACGGATGCTCACTTCCCACTGTAGTTTTTCTCCCGACTGATCCGTTCCACTAGTTATTTATTCTTTCTATCTCTTTCTCCTTCCTGATTGCTCAATGAGCACACAAATTGAGTAGCGCCCACACAGACCGTGAACTGAATGACTTTTGAGACTGGCCATTAAATGTGGTAGCAAATGCTGTTCCATTAAAATGAACTAGTTCTTTTGAACTCATCTGCAAGCAGCGCCAGAGAACAGAAGAGTTGAGCAAGAGTTAATTAATCATGTTCAACAAATAGCATCAGTCTACATTTTCTATTCCTTATAAGTATTCTCAGCATCCCCAGTAGATTTTTAATCAATGCTAAACGTTTAAGGCTTTATACATATTTTAGAATTATCTAGAAGGCTTCTCTGAACACCTATTTATCATAATTTTATGCAAATATTTTCTTATTATATTAGTTTATTTATTATCAAAATAAAAAGCTGAAGTTCTGAGTTTGAATCGTATATAACCAGCTTAAAAGAATATCGATATTCTTTGTTACTGAATATCTTTTGAACTTATTCCATTATTCATTTGCATAATATAGTTTGTATTATCAGGCATCCAAGAGTTAAAATATAAATAACAATAAATACATATACTTATTAATTGTGTCACAATTTTTAATGGCATTGCGTGTTGACAGATTTATGTTTTGTTTGCGAAACAATATTTATAGAGTTTTGTTTATTTATTTATTTATTTTTATTTTTTGTATTTCCAACAATTTGCAGCGTATGATATATACCATTCTGCTTAATGCTTAAATTACGTCATGTCAGAGCGCGGCGCGGCTTGTTTTAAAGTCATAAATTATAGTCAACATATTTGAATTATGATATGTGGGTTAATACCATAAACAATCTGAGCACGACGCTTAATTGAACAAAATAATTTGTACAATCAATTATGTGTTAGCATATAATTTCATAAGAATTTATTATTCATTTATTTAAAAAATTATACTCTTATGAGTTATAGGTAATAAATTGAAACTTTAAGTTGAAAATAAATATGACTATAAGTTCGGAAACACATATTAATTATTTCTCAGCAAATTTCAGCTTTATGTTTCATTATTTAAAAATGTGTTAAATTTATGAATAAACAAACAATATACTATATATTAAATAACTTAATTAATTAGTTAATATTTGATCAAATTAAATTTTATTTATATATTTATAGCAATTCTAAAACATTTCTATAATATTTTAGGAATTATAAATTCAAGAGGAAACTAGTTAATAATAATAAAAATTTATTGCAATTATAAAGCAAGTAATTTATCTCTTTTTACATAACTTGGCAGCGGTTTTAGTGATTTATATATAATTGTATGTAGTTTATTTAATTTGAAAAACAATAGCTTATCTAGTTATTTATCGTTTGAGTTGTAAGCCTAAGCACATATTTCATTAAGCACATATATTAACCGGCTAATTGTCAGGCAATAGTTAACTCCATATTAGCACTAGGCATTTGCATACGAACAACTAAAACATTTTAATATTTTAATGCGCATTTGGTATGGTACAGTGCTGGTCATTTATATATGTCAAGCATGGCGCATAAATCAGTTTGACAGCTGCTAGCTGCCGTTGCCAGGAATTTAAAATATGCATGCCTGACTTGCAAATACCCTACATTTAATAGACAAGTGATAACATCGAATACCACATCGAAAGTTGCAATAAAAAACGTGTTTATAAATATTTATCGACAAACGATCATTTAAATTTTCTAAGAGTATACAAATTATTCATGCATATTCATGGCTTTTTGTGTTTGTATATTTTGTATACATTTTTTTTTTTTTTTATTTTTTATAGTTTCTAAGACAACGTTCGTCAATCAGCTTGACACGCTCTGACTACCTGTCAATACAACGATTGATTGATATATGGATGCCATTTAGCTGTGATTTGTGTTTGCACAAAACCAAATTTCCAAACAGAACTAAAACAAATGGCTTTGCATCGCAATTGTCTGTATTGGAATTCCGAAAATATGAATAACTGGGATCCAGAGAGAGAGAGAGAAAGAGATAGAGAGAGAGAGAGAGAGAGGGACGAGAGATATGACAATACCAGTAACATTTGCATACACCTTCCGGTTTGTCTGTTTCCGTAGCAACAAAACTGTTTTAAGTCTTAGCTTTGTACACTGGGAACAATAAATAACAAGAGAGGATTTTGACACTGAAAAAAATGCGAGATACCCTATCATAAAGAGTTTAAATTAAATAATAAAACTGATATAAATAAATACGTTATTAAATCGTAAGTAAAAATATTCTATATAATTGTAATCAAATATTTTTTTAAAACAAAATAAAACGGAAGGTAAATTTGATTAAAAATTTTCTTAAAAAAATTAAAAAAAAAAGCAATTCGACATTAAAAATTTATAGAAAACATAGATTGTTTAATAGTACAAAATAACTATTATATTATATTATACAATAAGTTTTGATTTATAATTTAACAAACTGCTTTAAATATTTTGTATTAATCTTTATAACTAAGCACTTTATTGTTTGTTTGTAAAAAATAATTTTTAAATAGTTTCTACCTAGTAGCGTGAGCATATAAATCGTATACTAAATTATTATGCATACCATTTAAGTTGAAAATACTTGTTTTTAAAAATGTGTAGAAACGGTGAAAAGTGTAATACTACAAATTTAATGACATTGTCTATTAATTTATGCAATAAGTTATGATTTATTATTTTGCAAATGTTTCTTATGTTTCGCATTAATCTTGAACAATCATCATATTGTTTGTTTGTAAAAAATAAATAATAAATAAATTCTACTACCTTGTAATTTTGAAGTCTGTGCAAATAACTCGTATATCAAATAATTTTGCATACAATTCCAAGTATTAAAATATCGCAAGTGTATTAATAATTATTTATGACAAAACATGGAATATGATATTCAGCTGTAGCTTTTGGCCTGGCACTTAATCATAATCAACTGTCGCGCAAGTGGAAATATTCAGCAAAAACAGACAGAGACAGAGAGACTATTCAGCTAAATGCACAATTCTCTCTCTTTCTCTGTCTTTCTCTATCTATCTATCTCTCTTGCGACTCTCAAGAGCGCCCAAAAAAGTAAGAAATAAATATTCGCTTGAGAAATAAACTGGCTACATAAATCAAACATACAAAAAAAATACGAAAAAAAAGAAAAAAATATTGTTGCTGCTGTGATTACGATACATTTTCGGGGCCCCGTCCAAAGTTGGAAATCGTGTTTGGAGGTGTTACAGCACTGACAGTTATTCTATAAATTATGACAACTGACAGCTACATTTATAAGCCAGGCCACATGCTCTGGCATTGCATTGCCATCGAATTAACTCTAGATTACATAAAATAAATTGTTGACACACAAACAACAACAGCAACAACAACAACAACAACAACAGTGTTAGTCGCTGCCACTAATTAATTTGACCGCATTAAAAATTATGCAAAGCAATTAACTTAAAATATGTGCTGATGGTCAGCACAGATAAAAAGCAAATCGAATTCCCAGCATTATAAAATAAATTAAATGCCCCGACGAATCCATCCATAACATCTATTCGCAAGTAATTAGCATAAAACTGCAAATAGCTGCGATAAACTCAAGTGGCAAAAAATAGAAAAATAATATAAAAAAAAATAAACACAGTGTCAATAAAGTTATCAATACTAACTAATTAGTAAGTGGAAGGCATTAATCAAGCGCAACAATTTTACACTTTGCCAGGCAAGTGGAATTTTTAAATTAAATGCCTCGAATGCAACCAAATAAATTTTAAACAAGCTTGTATAAATTAAAATTTTGTTGAGTTTATGCTGTTACTTAAAATAAATATACACAATATTTAATTGATTTTTTAGTATTTTCTATATATTATTATTTATTTAAGATTTTATAGTCGGAGTATAATAAATCCACAGCCTACAAAAATATCTAGAGTTGAATTGAAATGAAATCGATAATTATTAAAGCACAGTACATAAATAATTTAAACTAAAATATATAAAGCAAACTCTACTCTATAAATAAATAAATAAACATAAATATAAATAAATAAATAAAAAATAAATATTTTTTATGTTTTTAAATTTTACAATTGTAAAGCGACGTATAATTTGATAACTGAATATGGGAAATTCGGGCTCGACGTCGAGCAATGGGAGATTTTTAATGGAAAAATTTATGGCAGTGGTCAGATAGTACTATTTCGAATAGTGCCAACTATTCTCATCAGTGACCTTAGAAACGAAAAATGTCAAACTTGTCTGTATATGTGAGTAAGTCGTAAGTCGAGTTCGAACCATGAACCTGTGGTTAGTGAGGCGAATGCCTTAACCAGAACGCCAGTCCTGTCCGAGCCCAGCCGCCGCTTAACTGCATTCATCAAGAGATCTTCATCTGACTATTTCTAAGACTAGCTGTTTACCCCCAAGCTTTTTTTTACCGTCTCCATCTATTGCTCATTTTTGGTGCTTTCATTTTAAACTCAACGGTTTAATCTTTATGAAGGCGGGTTTTAACTAGAGGAAATCTAGAATAAATCGGCGTGCTGTCCGTTTATAATTTTTTTATGTTTTTAAATTTTACAATTGTAAAGCGACGTATAATTTGATAACTGAATATGGGAAATTCGGGCTCGACGTCGAGCAATGGGAGATTTTTAATGGAAAAATTTATGGCAGTGGTCAGATAGTAGGTCAGTGACCTTAGAAACGAAAAATGTCAGCTGGGCTCGGACAGGACTGGCGTTCTGGTTAAGGCATTCGCCTCACTAACCACAGGTTCATGGTTCGAACTCGACTTACGACTTACTCACATATACAGACAAGTTTGACATTTTTCGTTTCTAAGGTCACTGATGAGAATAGTTGGCACTATTCGAAATAGTACTATCTGACCACTGCCATAAATTTTTCCATTAAAAATCTCCCATTGCTCGACGTCGAGCCCGAATTTCCCATATTCAGTTAAAAAATAAATAAATATACTAAACTTATATGCCCAACAGAACACAAAATATATATAGAATATTTTAGTTTTTATTGACGTTTGAACAAAAAGTTTTTAATAAATATATCAGCATTTACTTCAATATGTTATATATTTTATTATCGATAATCAGTTTTTACTTTAGTATTTTCTATATTTTATTTTATGTAAAATCTATAATAAACTCTTTAATATTTTAAAAATATTATTTTTATATAATTTTCTATGTTTAAAAGTTAATATTCGCAGCTTAAAAAAAGCTTAAAAACTTTTACTACTATATTCGAGATTTTAAGCTTAGACTGCAATACAATAGCTTTAAGTATCTAGAAAAGCTAAATTTTAATTCAAATTAAATCGACTATTATGAAAGCTATACAAATGCATAAATAAATAAACAGCTCTACAATAAATAAATAAATATACTAAGCCAAAATTATAGACAAACTCTGAGTCAATTTAATCTTTGTGCCCGACTTAAGCATAAAAATTTGATCATAAATAAGATCGTTGGCATCATTGTGTAAACTTCCGTATTAATATTTTATTGTGACTCTTGAAAGCACTAACAATAGTTAGTATAAGGCATTGTTACTATCGCATTTGATTTAATGCCAGGTCACAAAATAAATATATGTATTTGTGTATTTAGTTTGAATACACTCGCAAAATGCGATCAAGTGTTGATCACGACTTCAAAGAGGCGTTTAGCTTATAAAATTATAGATCTATTGTTGGATCGTTATGCTAAATGTGATTTTGCAAGGTAATTAACATAAATTATCAGGGGAACAGTTGTAGTCATTTAACTTGATTCTAATATCCCTTGACAGTTGGATAATGAATGTCAAGAGACTATGAAGATTTTGTTTTCCTTGCTCATTTCATATGTTTATCTCTTTCATTAGCAACAGTTGGCTATAGACAAAAAAACAACTAAACAAATACTATAAATATAAATATGTATAAATAATTCATAGCGCTGCGTATTAACACATTTCAATTTGTCCGAGAAAATAAAATATTTAACAGCAAAAAACGCCGCCGTTGCCGCATATTTTGTGGCTGCTCTGCAAATAAATTGTTCAACATTATGTGCAAACTACAAACCTAAATTAAGAAAATAAACAAACTTAACAAAACCAAACCAAACCGAGAGGACAAAAGAAAATGAAAATTAAATAAAAATAGCACTAACGCAACACATAAATTCGCATCAAAATATTTCAAGTCGTTTTACGATGCACGCGAATTTTGTTGACATTAAATATTGTGTTAATTTAATATTTAAATTCAATGAAATGACAAAACGTATCAATAAACAAGCAAACGTAAGCATTTAGCTAAACATTTCAATGTCGAAGAACTCAAAATACTCTGCTACGATAATAAAATCAAACAAAATACCGACAAAGTTTCAATGGAGACTAGTTGACATAAGATATTATATATGATATAAGATTAAGAACGATAAAGATACATATACAAAATGATAAATAAATAAATAAATTAACTCTCAGATCCACAGTATACTTTACTAGTTTTTAAAGTACACTTTCAAGTTTTCAAAATAAATATAATTATATAATTTATGCTGATTTTTAGATACAATAATACAATTGTTGAGATATCTTTTTCTAAAATACCTGAAAAAAATTTAAATACTTCTTATCAAGTTAAAACTAAATTATGATAAATACAGCATAATTTTTATAAACAATTTACATCTTTTTATAAATATCTGGTCTATGTATAACTAATATAAGTAAAAAATCTCAATACAAATATTTAGAGATCCCTACACAAAAGATCAACCTCCGAAGTACACAATAGATTAACGAAAAGAACAAATAATAATATTAATAATCTCATAACCCTTTTAAAATTACATTTTTTGAACTGATAAAAAAACAAGTTTACTCAAGTGTTTCTGGCAAATTTTTACATAGTGTTAGAACTGGTTTTGAAAATGATTAAAAGAGATGCCGTGTTCTTATTAGCGATTTAGCTAACGACATTTGCTTTAAACGTCGAGATAAATAGAGTATAGTATACTGTTATTAGTATAATTATTTGTGATGCCCATTTGAATACGAAACTCATCGCCCACTTTGCGTTTAGTGGGAATATATTAACTAAATTTGTTGGGGCCCCTTTCAAGTCGGGCTTATCATTAAAATACAATATTTTAAGAGTGTCATAAAATTTTATAACAAACTTCATTAGTAGCGCCGCTGTTGATGATCTCTATTTTTGGGCGACAAAAGATCTGCGATTGTAAAACAACACGAAAATGTTCAAATTAAATGGAGAAAACATTTAGTCATCTGGGTGTGTCACTCTTGGTTTTGTTTCATTATTATTATTGTTATTATTGGTGGTATGATATCAGATTTCCATAGTGTTTAAACACAAGGAAAACCTTCACCAAGATACAGTTTATTTAATCGCATAGTTGCCATAAAAATCCATTGATATTCAATGTCCACAATGACTTTATCGAAATGAATCGCAGTTTAAACGAATGTCATCGATGCGATATTGCAAATTGCAAGTTGCCTAATGGACTCGATTTGCCTCAGGTGTTGACTTCAAGACCAGTCGAAGGCTCACTCGTACTAGTTGCAATTTCAGTCTCCGTCTCAGTCTCAATCTTGGTTATTTAGGACTTTATCTTTATCAATTGACAGTTGCTACAACCAGATGACAACTGCTCCGTACACAAAACGCACAGTTAACCGTCGACAACATCGTTGTCCAGCTGGCCCAACTCTAACCTCGCACTCGCATGTCCATGTCTGTTTTCTGTTTTCTGTTTTCTATCAGCGTTTTTCAATTGCCCGAAAGGGGACAGAAACTGGCCTGATGGACATTGAGGCCGTGCCAAATTGTGCGCCCGGCTAATTGGCCAACAGCTAAGGCAAATCAACTATTAATTGTGCGATTCCCCCACCACGATAGGCAACAAATTGAAAGTAATTTACATTCATTAAATTCCTACCTTTCTAACAGTAAAAATTCATTAATTTACCGAACTATAAATATTATTTGCACTCAACTCACTCAATTTCGCACATAATTACACATAATCAGCAGCTGTAAGAAGGCAGTAAAGAGCTAAGAATTATGGCAAATTTTTACAGAGAATGTAAAAGTCCAAGCATAAATTCCACTAAAGTTGTATAAGATTGAGGAGAGTAGAAGAAACACTAAAGATATGCAACAGACAATTTCATATGTACCTTTACTTTGGAAAAAAAAACAATTGGGTTTAGGGTTAGGGTTAGTGCAATTGGAACAAGAGCTGATTGGATATAGCCAGTGAATGAAATAGCGAAGATATGCACCAGACAATTTTAAAAGTCCCTGTACTTAAAATAAATAGAAAAGGGTCTACTATTAGATTACTGCAATTGGGACGAAAGTTGAGTGGATACAGATAGTGGATAAAACAGCAAAGATATGCAACGGACAATTCGCTTTATATGATAGATGGAAAATTTCGAATGCACGAGTAAAGCGTCTACTTTTGTCGGTTACATCCGACTGTAGCCTTCCTCCCAACTGATTTGTTCCGTTCTCGCTGGTTAAACAGAGAGTTAGGACAGCTTACGATATCAAATCAGAAATATTAACCCGTCTTAGCCTGCCAGTTTCTCCTAGCACATGTTTCAATATTTATGGCCTTGCGTGTCCGACTCCCTGATTATCTAAGTCATCATCTGGAGCGTACTCAACGTGTTAATATATGAGCTTTGCAGCGTTTTCAAATTGAGCAGCTGTAAGAATTTTTATGATGCCACTTCTCATGTTCCATCAAGCGTCTGCCATCAGTGGCAGCCGCGTAATACTTGCCACCTTATCTGTTGCAGCTGCCCAGTGCCACAGGTATGCCATAAAAATCATATACCATTTATCGAAAGAGCACCTTAAACAGCCCAGTGGGACGGGACATAAAAAAAGTGTGTCAAATATTTCTATAATATTTTTCGCATTATAGTATAAAAAAATAGTTTTTAAATTGTTTAAAATTTTAATTTATGAATCTATTCTAATTTATAAATATTTATTTTATTTAATTATTAATATTAGCATGGAAAGAAGTGTATCCAATATTTGTATACATTTTTTATCAATCTATTAAATATACAAAAAAATTATATTAATTGTTTAAAGTTAAAAAAAAATACTAACAAAAATTTTAATGTTTTTTGAACAAATTAATTAAATTACATAGATAATTTTTGGAATTTTATAAGTTCTCTATTATAATATTAATAATAATTGTGGTTTATTTTTCTAGCGTTACGTGTGTAACGGAAAGTTGTTTTTTTTTTATAAATAAATATATATTTTTAAGGCTTTAATTTAAGCTATTTTCTTTGTATGTTAAGTGCTTAATTTTATTAGCAAACATTTGCATAAAGTTATTAAACTCTAGTCATTTTCTCTAGCGTTACGTGAGCTATGTTATTCAAGAGAGAAATCTTTTTAAAATTTGAATAAATTTTTTACCAACTACGCAAATTTAATTAAAAATTTTGTTAAATTTAAAGCATTTCCTTTTAGAAAAAAAGAAGAAAAACTGCCACTGGGTCTGTTGATTTCTGCTGGCGTTACGTGAGCCATCATCAACGTGTGGTGTTTTGGCACTTGCCTTTTGTGGGGTATGCTGGCGTTAGGCATACCTCGCAACTATGCGTGTCTGTGTGTGTGTGAGTGTGTGTTGGCTCATATTGTAGGTTTGTAACGTTTTTATGATGCCTGGCGGCATGTTAAAATTGAAAAACGCATTTGCGTGATAAATTGCAATATTTAACACACACACACACACAGACACAAACACACACAGACACACACACACACAACTACAGAGAGAGACCTGGGCACATGGCAGCTGTAGCATGTGGTGTCCAGTTGTAATTGCAACAACTGCCGCTTGGACAACGGAGTGGGAGATGGAGCTGCAGTTGGAGTTGCTGACGGAGACAGAGACGGAGACTGAGACGAAGAGGAAGGGGGAGAGGAAGGGGAAGAGGGGCAGAGGAAGAGGGAGCTGGACTCTCTTAACTGGCATGGGGGCATCGGGGCATGAGTTATGGCAGCCGTCAACTCTTGCAGCGTTGTTGAATGTGGCGAAATACGAGCGTATAATGCAAACGCCATTGCATGCACACCAACATCAACACACACACTCACACAACACACACACACACACACATCTATATGAAAGCAGTTAACATGTTTCTCCTTCGGCTTTTTGCTTGTTTCAAGCCAACGCGTTGCCGCCTGACGATATGAGTTACATGCCGTGCTTAATGGCATAATTTAAAGCTGCAAATTTTGTCATAAATTTTAAAATTGATTACCACAACGGCAGCAGCAGCAGCAGCGGCGTCGGCAGAGGGGATTCTGGTTGTTAGGCCCTGTACTTTAAAACAAGTACAAAAGGGTCTATTAGATTAGTACAAATGAGAATGGGAAATGTGTCTTAACAGGCGGAAGGAGGCGTGTTAGACTGATATTGATCAGGATGACGAACTGAATCGATACAGCCATGTCCGTCCGTCTGTCCGTTCGTCTGTCCGTCGTTCTGTTTGTGCGTCTGTCTATCCGAATGTTCGTCTTCCTATCTGTGTGTATGAACACCTATATCTAACAAACTAGTATAAGAGCTAGAAACACAGTTATTGGTAGTTAGGTTCTCCTATGTACGCTGATCAAGTTTGTTTTAAGTTTTAGATATCTCTCCGATTTCCCCGCTAACTTAAAGACACAGCAGCTTCAATTTTAAAGCTCCCGACTTGTAATTTGGCATATAGTACTCGTACATAAAGTTTCATCGATGTTGAGAATTTCATTACAATCGAATAACGGCAAAGATATACAACAGACAATTTGCTCGACTTATTTGTGCATGATTGAAACACTAATACAGAGTCTGCTACTGTCTGTTACGTCCGACTGTAGCCTTCCGGCCTTACTGATTGTTGTTGTTGTTCCTTTTGCTCGTTAGCTTGAACATTGCATGCCGTCATATGATGGCTACATTGGCAGCGGTGTTAAATTGTGTTACCTCTCTCCCCCTCTCTTCTTTCACTCCGTCCGCCCTCTCTCTCTCCCTCTCTTTATTCGTAAAAATTATACACTTTGCCTTTTGTTCAACTCATTTTTCTTGCTGCTAATGATTTTGATAAGCCCAGAGTTAGCGAAAATTAACCAAAGGCAACAAAAACAACTTCAGCACTTGTGTGAAGACTTACGATATCTGCACGTTATTGTATTCAAATTCAACGTAATTGCAGGCTTTATCCAATAGCTTATTAAATTGTTGAAATTTTTATCAACTTATTTAAACACTTGTAACTGATAGGAAAAAACGTAGTGTTGAATCATTATCCAAAAGAAATTAAAATTTATGAGCTAGTATGTTGACAGAAGTTGAACTAAAGAAAGTAGAATTTAAATAAAATAAATAAATAAATTTAAATAAATTGAATTAAGAGAACCCCGTCGTATGCTCAGTTTTCTTTAGTTTATTTTTTGGAAAATTATTATTAATAACTGAATTTTCCTAAAACTCTTTATTCAGCATTCAAATCCGTAATTTGATAAGCAAATATACTCACGTTTCTTTTTTATGAGTCATTTTGCAGATCAACAGCCAAACTGTACTACGTACCACGTTGGGCGCCATAGTTGAATTTTTGGCGCCCAAAGTGGTCATAAAAAATGTTTCCAAGCTACAATTTTTATGAAAATATATCTTTTTCGACTCTTCAACAAAGAAACTAGATTTTGGGTCCTAAAACCTTTCTAATATATGTCTATTTGGCGATTTGTATGATCCAAAACTTACAAGTATCGGGTTGCATTCGAATAATTCGATTTTCTGGCAACTCCAGCTGGCATATTTGCGTCTGTGTGTGTGTGTGCAAACAACTGTATATAATATTTATGGCTTTCAAGTTGGCGATAATTTCCGACACGGGTCTTACTTTGTTAGCGTTAAAATGCTAATCAATTACGAGCGAATCAATTTGCCGCATTCACTGGCATTCGCTGGTATTCGATGGACGGATGGATTGCTTGCAACACCATTAAAATCATATCTCTTTGCAGGCAGGGTAGTACTTAAGTGGCAGATGCACCGTATCCATATAATTAGTGGCAATATCGTATGCGATGTGGCCAAGTGATGGCCAAAAGCCGACAAAGCATGCGAGATGGTGTGACTAGGACGTCTCAAAAGCTGGCAATTACGGACAGGTTGCCTCGTATCTGCAGCTGATTATAGACTTTAGGTGTAAGCCAACGGCATATGTTATGGAGAGAGAGAGAAAGGGGGGAAAACGGTATTATACTAATTTAATTTTAAACGAAACACAAATGCTGCACATATAATTTATATAATTGTATACCCAGCCAGGGGCACGACTATTGATGATGTTATCATACGGCTCTCTTATCAACAATTTCCGCTGCCAGCTGCTGGCAATTCAACTCCACTTCGACTCGACTCGACTTCGTCTTGTTCGGTTAATTATAATGTATCGCTTAATGGCCACACTTTGCCGGCCAACAGACACATTTCCCGTCTCCGCTCATTATTAGCCATATATGTAAATGGCAACGGGGAGTTAAAATATCCCGACCATCCCGTCCATCCCGACCATCGACATACACTGATAAAACAATTTACTCTCCTCCCCTTCCATCCCAGCCAACAACTAAATTATGGTTACAAAATTTTATGAAGCCATTTATTTCACTCACGGCTCTCACTTGCCCCCATACCATATGATTGTGTACTCGGCAGAACTACTTATAATCACTGATCTGCCACTCCTTACTGTACTTGTTTTCAATTTGAGCCCAGCCAAGCCGAGCCATCGAGAAATTACATAATTATACAAATTAGCCGGAGTTTGTGCAAAAAGTGTACAAGAAATTTCAGTTAATGCTTATTGCTACGGATCAGATCAGCTTTTAACGGCGTGATGCAAACAAATTTAATGCAGTAAAATTTAAAAAATCCAGAAAATGCATACAGCTAAAAAAGACTTTAAGCTACAGGAAAGTCGGAACTTCAATAATACTATGTAATTTTGATAGCAATTAAATTGTATATCTATAGGATACATTGATAAAGAATTTGTAGATCTATTTAATAGAACAACAGAGGGTTAATTAATGTAAAACTCTCGCTAGCCCAACTCTCGCTATCCGAAGTCTCGTTGGCCCATCTCTCACTTGCCCAACCTTCGCTGACCGAACTCTCATTGATTGAACTTTCGCTGGCTTAACTTTCGCTGGCCGAACTCTCGTTGGCCGATCTTTCGATGGCCGAACTCTTGCTGACCTAATTCTCGCAGGCCGAACTCCCACTGACCCATCTTCTCGTTGCACCAACTCTCGTTGTCCAAACTCTCGTTGGCCAAACTCTCGCTGACAAAACTCTCACTGGCCCAACTCTAGCTGGTCGAAATTGTGTGTTTTAATTGAAAATACTTGAAAATACAAGTTTACAAAAAAATACAATAATTAACTATATACAAACAACGATATGGGCAATATATTAAATAAGTTGACCAAGTTAGAATATAAAATTACAACGGCTTCAGCGCTTGATGCAAAAATGGTCTGTTAATTATGCGATAATTGTTTTTCATGTCATTTTATGAATATCATTTCAATTAAAACATGCCACAGCAAAATAAATATCCGTGTATTAATCTAATTATAATTATATTGATATTTTTTAATGACGCTGCAAAAAGCGGCTACAAAAACGAGAACACAGTTCACTAAACCCATTATTAAATGTTATACAACAAGTAGCAATTTATCATGTTGGTAACAAAGTAAATACATTTAAAACAAAGCCCAAAACACAACAAAATCAAAAGCAACAACAACAACAACAACAAACACTACAATTTGCAGTTTAATAACAAGTAAGAAAACAGGTAAATGCGACTTTCTTTTAGCATAAAACACATGTAGCATATGTACATGCATCATGCCACATTGTCAGATATGTGTGGCAGGGGCAGCGGGGGCAGCAGAGGCAGCAGGGGCAGGTTGTTATTGGCATCTCCGTAAGCACACAATTATGCATATAAGCGTTCCAACCTACTCGGGTATGCTCCATCATTAAGTCCAACGGACAATTTGTCAAAAGGAAAACAAGAAAGACGCAAAATAGTATGCACACAAACGAAAACAAAAACAAAAACAAAACAGAAAACTGAAAACAGACAACAAAAACCAACATTAGACAACAACAGAGACAGGCAGACACACATGAAATTTGCATGTCTGACCGACTAAGTTGGCCAACAACAATTGCAACAAGTTAGTTACACAGCGAGAAATACGCCCAATATCAAATATTTTAAATAAAATATTTATAAAATAATATTATAGTATAAATATAAAATTTTAAATTATTTTATATTTATTTAATTATAATAAATTACATTGCAAACTTTCAAAAGCAACGATTTAAACGGTACAACAATCTGGCAACGCCAATCATCAGTATACCCGTCAGTTGTCTATTATTGTGAATGGCAAAAAGCGCGCCTAATTGGCAACATTCGAATCGGTTGATCTTTATATAATATATTTAAGCTTATGAACTTGTTCACGGGCTTTCAGATCGTTGTTGATTTAACTGGGCTTTAAAAATAAGTCAGTCAACAGTTAAATATTAATAGTTTTTAAATTTAGTTTGTAAAATCATTACCTATTTATATATGTATACTCGTATCTATTTATATATATCTTTCAATAGTTTCTAAATTCTGTAAAATATTAATTGTAGAATTTGTTTAATAACAATTTTATACTTAGTCAGGATTAACAGTTTTGTTTATTTATATTTAGTTTTAATAAGAATTGAAAAATATTTGCAATAATCTTAAGCTATTTTGGCCAAATTTTTTATTTATCTGGATTATTCAAGTTTTGAAATTTTGGAATAAATTCTTTTTTTTATGTAACTTATTAAAAATATTATGGAAAGTCAAAATGAATATTGGAATACACAGATAAAGATTTTACGATATTTTTACAGTCTTTAGTAATTGTATTATCAGTTTTATTTATTTATATTTACTTGTAATAAATATATAAAAATATTTAAGCTTTACTTGCCAATATTTCTGGCTTATACAAGTTTGAAAATTCTGAAATAAAATAATGCTTTATTTTTTATGTAGTTTGATATACAAATTCAGTAAGTCAAGAAGACATAGATAAATATTTGAGGATATTTTTACAGTTTTTAGACATTTTTGTTAATTGATTGAAATTTTGTCACTTTTGTTGCAGTGTATCAATAACGATTTTCCGCAAATGTCTGTCGATTGTCGATAGTCGATTTGTTGGCTGTTTGTGTTGGTAACACAGAAGCACAGGCCCCAACTGCAATTACCAAAAGCGAAAGAGAAAGACGGACAGAGCGAAGCGAGAGATATATCTGACGTCGATCGGCTAAGAGCCAAGCTGGCAATTGGCAACTGGCAAACTGGCAACGTTTTGTGGCAAACAACATGTGCGTTTGTGTCCGCAACGATTAAGTAAAAACAATTTACACGCCTGCCTGCCAGCCGGCCAAACAGCCAAAGAGACAAACAGCCAAAGAGCCAAATGCAGACCAAGACGAAGACGAAGACGTGAACGTGAACGTGGCCAAGATGCCGAGTCTGTTCATGGCTATAACCATAGCTATGGCTGCAGCCTTTGGTGTGGCGTTAATATGCGTCGCTCTGACTTAGCTTGTTGCTGCCACTTGCCACTTGCCACTTGCCAGTTGCCAGTTGCCACTTGCCACTTGGCGCATGTTAGTGCTTCCTTTTGGCATCGCCAACATGTCAATTATATCGTATCAAATTAATAATTGTACGCACATGAACACATAAAACCAACTATGCCAACCTCCATCTGCAAGCTGATCGACAGATTAATACCCTTACTATAGTCCAAAATCGGCTGCAAAATATCCGACAATCTGTTTCACAAAACTTACATCATTTCCTGAACTTATTTGTATATAAATTTAATTTAATAAAAACTAGGTTTATATATTTAAAAGCTGAGATCTCAAATTCTCTTTTATAAGTAATTTTTATAATTTTTATAAATTAATAAGTCAAATCATTTTTTTTTATATTTTTTTAATTAAATATGACTTATTTTATTTTTAATATAATTATTATTTAAAATTATTTACATTATATAAGACTGCAACATTTGTTTAAAATTTTTAATTCAAAATTTAAAATTTCATCGCAATCGTTTCTTAAATTTTTCAACCAACTTTTTATATGTAAAATAATATAAAAAATAAATTTTTTAATTGTATTTTCAGTCAAATATAAATTATTTCAATTTAACCTGATTGTCGGAAGAGATCAATATTTATTATTTATTTATAAAACATTCCATATCCTACACTGTAATTTAATTAAGTCCAAATAGATCTCAATAAATTAAAGCGTTGAACGCATTTTTCAAATAAATTATTAATTATTTATATTGCATTTTAATGCCATATTAAAATACATTTTAATTGCAAAAATTGTTTACATTTTTCAACAATTTTCTAATACCCCAGTGTGCAGTTATAAAATTTTTATATAAAATAAAATGTTGCACGTCTTCGCGTCGTTTACCAATAAAGTTGGTTTAAGGAGCTGCCACTTGTTGTCACTAATCTTGGCGGACAAGCATGAACTGACCGCATAAGGCATGGTCATATGGTCATGCCCATACCGACAGTGCGACCATCAACTTGTCAGACGACCTGGTGTTCAGTTTTTTTAAATTTATATAGATTTAGCTGAGCTATAGATCCGTATACAACTTTTTGTGCCAAGTGGAAGGGTTTAAAAAAATCACAAAAAATAGAACGTGACAAGAAATGCCCAATTTTTATATTCAATACGAGTAAATTTCAAAATCAGACTAAAAATATTAAAAATGTTTTAAATAAATAACTTCTAAAACGAAAAATATTTAAATTGATTTAATAAATAAGATATTTATTAATGCCAATGTTCGTATTAATTTAGAAAGTATTTGATAAATTTATAAAATATTTGGTTTACACTGCAACTCTGTACCGACAGTACGGCAACTCTGGCCGATCCGTTAAATTGCTACCCATCGTGTTGAATTCAACTGTAACAACTAGAGGTGGGTACATCGATTTAAAACCAATTTGTCGGTAAATTAAAGCAAACCATTTAGTTCGATATTGTAACCGTAATTGTAATTGCTCATATTAAATATGCTAATATCCGCTGGATTACAGGGTATGCGAGCAAAGGCATTTAGCTGCCACACCTGATTTAATTGTTTTTATGGCAGGCAAACAAGATCGACTTCTGTTTTTTCAGCCATATATACTCGTATACTCGTACTCGTAGGTATTAATTTTTTATCAAATTAATCGAACAATTTGAAGTCGTCTTATTGAAATGTGGCCAAAACAAGACAACATGCCTGGAACATGGAACTGGTTTTAATCATTTAGCCCAAGTCGAGTTTATTAGCGTTGGCGTCTATTTGGCTTGTTTGTGCCAAAAGCTGAAACGGTAATTATCTTTTGACACAGCACTTAACTTGTATTTGGTAATGACACATGGCTAACGATCGCAGGCGACAAAAGCAGCGCTTTAACCCGGCCGATAGTTGAGCCCAAAACATAACCGATTCAAGTGGCAGATAGACACACAAACAGACAGACGGACAGACAGACAGACAGACAGACAGACAGACAAGTAGACAGTTTAACTTTTAGCTAAAACTGAAAGAAAAGTGCATTAATTCGTACTCCAGTTTAGCACAACAATTAACCAATTTAATTCCATATTAATTGCCAGGTTTTTCTTATCTGATTTTATTTAATTTATGCGCGCCTTGCTCTTGCGACAGTTGCACCATTAACACCACATTACTAGACGTATAATTTGTCAAAGCTGGTACAGAGACTAAAATTCAAATCCAATTTAATGTAATCTATTTTAATTAAAAATTTAATAATAAATAATAATTTAGCACAAATTTGCGAAATTAAAAAGAATTTAATTCAATTTAATGTTATTTTATTTCAATAATTATAATAATAAATACTTCAGCAAATTTTAATATTTCTTTAGATTTAGTATTTAAATATGTATTTATATATTGAAGTTTCAGAATTAGTTATGTAAATAATTAATTATTTCGGAATGTATTAATTCTGTTAACTGACTGTTATATTATTGCGTTTAATTTAACATCTAATAGATATTTTAAATAACTTTTGTAATAGGGCAAATCTTTTCTTTTGAATTATTATTTAAATATGTACATATTTATTTATTGAAGTTTCAGAATTAGTTATTTAATTAATTAATTATTTCTGAATGTATTAATTCTGTTAACTGACTGTTATATTATTGCGTTTAATTTAACATTTAATAGATATTTTGAATAAATTTTGTAATAGGGCAAATCTTGCCCTCCGTTTCCTCTCTCGCCATCTAACTGTTTTTCGTACTCTGTCTTTGACTGTCATTCTTTATCTCTTTATGATTTTTTTCTTATCCTATTGCGTGCTTTCTATCGTTTGCTTAACTTTTATCTCTGGTCTCTCTCTCTCTCTCTCTCTCTCTCTCTCTCTCTCTGATAACAGCCGTTATGTTAAGTTATGTTATGTTATGTTACTTTACAGCAGTGGTGCCCACTCCATAGCTCTCGCTGCTCTTTAGCATATGGGGAGAGCCTCTCCGTTTGGGCACCACTGCTTTATACCTATTGGCAATAGGAAACAAATTTAAAAAATAATAAAAAAAAACATATACGTTTAAAAAAATATGTATACAAAATAAAAGAGCAGAATAAAAATATAAAATATTTTAATTTTTTAATGTTAATATTTATATATATTATATTACATTTAAAATATATTTATATAATTTATATACGAAATGTAAGATATATATATCAACTAGAAAATATTGCTTTATTTTAAGTAGCTCTATATTTCAATTTCAGTGTCAACAAATAACAATAAAATAAAATAAAATTTCATATATAAAGTTTCATATTATTTCACGAAGCAAAAACAGCGAGAGCGCCAATAGAGTTAACGATAGCGATGACAGTGCACGATCTAGCCAGGTTCCATCACTAACGCGCTCTGTTTACCATTGTGCGATCGGCAAGAACGGAAAATGAAAACGGCGCCAAAAGGTATTGGGGCAACGGAGAGTGTACGAAATTCATAAGAACACCCAATAGAGGAGAAATTGCTGTAAATCAAGAAGGAATCAATTAATCAAATACAAGCGCCGAGATCGGAAAGCCATAAAGATCAACGCGATCATAGAAGGAGAGAGAGAGAGGTGAGGAAAACGTGCTCGATTTTTGCATTTCACAATTTGCATTTGCCACTTTGCAGTTTCAGTTTATGCGTGCGGCATGGCAAACAAGCGCTTGAGCATGGTGCTGGAGGAGTGCGCGAGGGAGGTGGACGCGCAGCTGTTGCAACTCCCGGAGGACGGTCAGGAGAACCATGCCCAATGCACAGCCAAGCGCTACAAGACGCAGACGAAGGGGACTCCCCTGCAGCAGCTGTGGCAACGTCAGGTGGTCAGCACCCTGTCACCGATCACCGAACTCTCGCACAACATGCAGAACACCCTGTTGGAGGGCACGCCCAAATCGAGCACCCTGCGACCCTACAACAGCGTGTCCTCCAGCTACGATTCCAGCAACTCCCTGGACGATGAGTACATGAGCATGTTTGAGCTGGAATCGCTGGAATCGCAGCTGCCCATGGAGAAGCTACCGGGAGATCTGGATGCCCTGATCAGTGGCCAGCTCAAGGAGCCGAAGGAGACATCCGACGATCTGGCATCACCCAAACAGCTGCGCAAGCGTCTGGTGCGGCGTTGCCTGAGTTTGTCGCAACAGGAACCGCTGGAAGCCAAAGATCAGCAGAAGCAACAAAAACAGCAGCAGGAAAACCCAAATCATGCCGCATCCCTGCGTAAGACGCAGTCCATGAATATACTGCAGGGTCTGGACGATGAGCTGGAGCTAATTGGTGATCTCAGCAAGCCCTGTGCCCTGCCCCTGCTGCTAAATGGCACTCGTCATACTGATCTCAAGACCATCTCCTGTGATACCCTCGCCCGCCTCATCTCCGGTGAGTTTGCGGAGCTGAAGAACCGGTTCAAGATCATCGACTGTCGCTATCCGTATGAGTACGAGGGCGGGCATATACGTGGATCAAGCAATCTCTACACCCGCCAGCAGATCAAGGAGGCCTTTCCGGAGCGCGAGGCGGAACAGGAACCAGAACCGGAACAACGCAGCATCTATGTGTTCCACTGTGAGTTCAGCTCGGAGCGTGGACCGAAACTGTTGCGTTATCTGCGTTCGAACGATCGCAGTCTGCATACCCACAACTATCCGACGCTGGACTATCCGGAGCTCTATCTCCTCCACAACGGTTACAAGGAGTTCTTCAGCAGCCACGCCCATCTGTGCGAGCCCAAAAACTACGTGCCCATGCTGACGCCCGCCCACAATGAGCAGTACCGTCTCTTCCGGGCCAAGACCAAGTCCTGGCAGTGCGGAGACGACGAGGGCGATGATAGCGGCATTGGTACGGGCACGGGTGGAACCGGTTCGGGTACGGCGGAGTCAACCTCATCGAAGCGTTCGCGCATCTTGGGCAGAACCCTCTCCAGGGTGCTCTATACCGACTGATATCCCATAGTTTTCGTTAAGTTTATGTTCAATCTTATTTAGGACCGCAAATTTTGGAGTTTTCGTTTAGTTGCAGTTGCGTTTTATTCATTATGTTAAAATTAATTCTAGTTTCTAGTTACTAAGTGGATTCGCTTTGTTTAGTTCTCAAACATCCAAAGCAAGCATGAAGAAAATAACACTATCGCTTTAAATACAACTAAGATTATATTTATCTAGTAGGTGTATAAACCAAATTTATATTTATTTCCGTTCAAATCGTTTCCGTTTTCCTTTTAATTCTGATTATATTTAATAAATAAAAATTCAACTTTAAATGTTTAAACCGACACAAACAGTTCGAAAATAACGACAAAACAAAACAAATTATCTTAAGCAAAAAATTATTATGTGTAGTAACCAAATTGAACAATACTAGAAATAAGACAAATATATTTGTGAAAATTTTTGAAATTTTTCAATCGAATTCTTAACTGTGTTCCTTGTAAAGCAAGTTTTCTGTATAATAAAAAAAATATCCACTCTATATGAAATATAACAAATACTCTGTGAAATAGAAATTAATTTAAATTGAAATAAACTTTAAACAAAACCATTGGTTTTATATTTAATTTGCTTATAAGTATTGTGCAAATATCTTTAAAATTGTGGATAGTTTTCGTCTATTTTCTAATAAGTAAATCATAAATAATTATTTCATATTTAATTTATTTTTAAAGTAGTACAACTTAATTTAATTAAATATATATAAATATTAAAACTAAACGATGGAATGAAATGAAAGATAGATATATAGATTGCACAAATATTTCAATTAATTTTGAAAATCTAGCATTAGAACAAAATGTATATTTTTTACGTTTATAAATATTTAATTTCAATTTTTAATTTACTTTTAAATTACAGTTTAATTGAATTTTAATAAATAATAAGCTAAATTATAAAATGATATTTGATATCGCGGATATAAAAATAAAAACGATATAGCATTAGAGATTAAATAAATAATAAATTAATATTTAATCTTAATATTTAATATTTAAAATTTTTATATCATTCTTAATGTGTTTAATTGGTACTTTTAATAATATTAATAAATATTCAAGTGAATAATTAATGTTACAATTATTTTTAAACTGTGCCCTGACAATGCGAAGCATTTTATTTATAACAAAGAAATTCCTTTTTCCCCACTGGGCTCTGGCAATACTTTCGCTTGCCACGCCCACGCCCACGCCTTAGAGCATGCCGTTGCAGTTACCGTACACATGTACATACAAATACATACGTACGTATGTAGAGCAACAGGGAGAGATAATAAAAATGATATATTACTGGAGCTCGACTCTTCTGCATTCCATGGCTATTGCCAGTGCCATTTCCATTTGCATCGCCAGAAAATCGGATAGCACACATATTTTATGTTGCCTGACTCGCAAAAATACACTTTATTTATTGCCAACCACGGAATATTACGAATATTACACAAGATACAACCGACAACAACAACAAATTCCAACTTTCGCTGCAGCGAAAGGAAAAAACAAAAATAATAAAAAACGCATCGGATTTATTTATGGGTGGGCGGCGGCATCCCGTAGTATTCATGGGTATTCGATAAATCCGTTGAGCGCAAACCTGTGAACGACTTTATTTATGAGAATTCATTAAAAATAAACAAACGCCAGCTGATCGGATCTCTTAACTGTATTACCTGTTGCACACACACGCACACACACATACCAGCCGCAAGAAATAGAGCCATAGATGGCGCCACAAGCAGCGGCAGTGCTGCCAACTCAACGTTTTTGCTGCTAGTTCTGGCTTTGTTCAACAGTTTAAGTGGCAAATAAATTACATAGCTTTTTTATAAAAATAAAAGAGCAGGGAAATTGTAATTATTATTGTTTATTAATCAAAAATACTGTAAACACTTTACAAACAAACAATATTTCAACTTGCGCTTAACCTAAGTTTAGAAAACCACAACCAGATGGCGCCAACACAAAAAACCAGGCATCGTAATTGTTATAAGTTTAAAAATATAAATTGTAAAATTAAAGTTGTGTTGATTTTTGTTATAAAATATATTAAATAAAAAATCGTATTTACAATTTTTATTAAAGAAATTTTAAATAGTTGATTTTTATACAAATTAAAAAAGTTTTAACTTTCAATTTTCATTATTTACATTAAATTTAAAAATTAAAAATCAATTTTAAAAAAATATTTATATTGGTTGTAAAAGTTTAATATATATCTATAGCCGTTATGAAATAAGATATACATATTTTTTCATTCGTTTCGGAGGTTTTTTTGCTCATAATTATTATTTGCGATCCCTGCAAAAACTTAGTTGGCTTTAAGATCTATAAAAATTTAACAAATATAAATAAAATTTGCGCACAAATTACAGCTTCATAGCCATTCATTGGCAACAGCTGCTTTATTCGATACTCCAATTAACAATTTATAAAATTAAGCAATTTGGAAACGCTTGTCTAAGACTAATTATTCGAAACATGCGAGAGGAAACTTAAATCTCAGGCCTCGATCGGATCGAAGGGCGCCTTGCAGCCCGCCTTGTTATAGAATTCCGCCGGATTTGCATCGTCCCGATCGAAGTAATCGGAGTCCCGAGAGCAGCAGGGTCCCAGCTCCATTTGCACGATCTTGTCCTTCCAAAACTGCAGCATTTTACGCTCCAGCAGCTCATCGCGCAGCTTTACGATCCAATCATTGAACTGCCAGGGTCCATAGAAGCCCGCATCGCTTTTGTACTCCAGTAATAGCTCGGCGGCCTTGTCGAATTCCGGCTCTGAGGGCGTGCCCTCAAAGAGCAGCTTCCAGACGGTGTTTCTGGCGGAATTCCCGATCTTATCCACGTTCTTCTTGTGTATATCATCGGGCACCGAGATCGTGCTGAGCACAAAGCGCTTCATCAGCTGGCGATAGTCGCTCAGCGGCTGCTCCAGCCCAATATCGGCATCAAAGTCGCCAGATAAGGCGGCTTTATGGTACTCCTCCAGCTCCTCCTTGCTTTCGCTGGTCGCCGCCTGATGGGCGCGCACATTCAAGCTGGCTGCAAAGGGCGCCACGCAGCCCGCATGGGCGTAGAACTCCAGGGGGGCATCGTCGTCCCCATCGAAGAAATCCGTATCCCTCGACCAGCAAGGTCCCAGCTGCTTCTTCACCACCACGTTCTTCCAGTAATCCAGCATCTTGCGCTCCAGCAGCTCGTCCCGCAGCTTCACGATCCACTCGTTGTAGGGCCAGGGGGCGTAGAAGCAGGCGTCGCTCCTGAAGTTAGGGTTATAGAAAACATATAGAAATATCAATATATCGATATTTTTACCCCGTACCCATTTAAAATGGGAAAAACAGGGTTTATAAATGTGTCGGAAGGTATGTAACAGGCAGAAGGAGGCGTGGCAGACAAAGTATATATATTGTTGATCAGGATGACGAGCTGTCGATTTACCCCTATCTGTCTATAAAAGCTAGAGCAACCGTTATAGGTAGGTTTATACCATACGCAGATCAAGTTTATTTCAAATCTTGGATGTCACGCCCCTTTCGGTTCATAATTTGCGAAAGATAGGATAAGTTAATTTTTTTTTTATTAAAATTAAATATTTATATAAAGATAATTTTGTTGCTTAAATTTCGAAAAACACGATTTATTTTTTTTTTTTTTATATTCTGCGCATTACTTTGTGGTAAAAATTAAAAATATATGAAAAATATGGAATATATAAGTATGTATATTTTAAAAGGATATAGTAAATACAATTTTGATACTTTTTAAAAAAATAAAATATCATCGATACGATATGTTTATAAAAATTATTTGCAAATATTAAAAAAGAATATCAAAAATCTGGAATATATTGATATTTTAAAACAATGCATTATATATTCAATAAATGCATTAAATAAAATTTAAAAAATTAAATATATTTTGATATTTTTAACCCTACCTGTACTCCTCGAGCAGCGCCGTCGTCTTCTTGAGTGACTCAGGCGTGACGTCATCGACGAACAACATTTGCCACACCGCCTCCCGCGCCCCCTTGGCTATCTTCTGGAAGTTCTCCTTGGTGATGGCGTCGTCCACCTCCTCGTCCACCGTCACCCGCGTCTCGATCAGCCGCAGATAATCCGCCAGGGGATCGCTCTTGTCGATGCTAACGTCGCCCACGATCTGTAGAATCAGATAAAACCCCCGATGCCGATTCCCAATTAACTGTATTTCGAAGGGAATTTCATTTAACGCACCTGCAGCGCATCTGCTGGACAGCTCTTTTCCGCTGTGCCCGCCATCTCCGCCTCCACGTCCGTGTCCTCGGGTTTGCGCTTCGACATTGTTTTTTAGCTGCCAAATTAGTCAGCGAATTTATTTTTTATTATTTACAAACGAACGCACGAAACTGCTAACAAGCGCCAAATAATGCCAAATGTTAACAGCACTTGTGCCGGTATTTTGCTGTTTACTCAGCTAACATCTGTTACGTTGCTGTTAGCTAGCAGCATTACTTTACAGCACTGCTTTACGATACGCTTTTAAAAATATTCGGTATTTTGTAAATCTATATTACGTTTATTTGATGTGAAATCAGCAAACGAATTTAATTTATGATTTAGAAAATTAATGCACGGAATGCTTAATAATGCAAAAGAGTTAACAGCACTTGTGCCGGTATTTTGCTAATTACTTAGTCAACAGCATGTTACGTTGTTACATTGCTGTTAGCTAGCAGCACTGCTTGACACTTAACATTTGGTATTTTGTCAATGTACATTATGTTGTTTAGCTGCCAAATTAGTCAGCACTGCTCGGCGCTACACTTAATAAATTATTTGTAGTTTTGTCAATAGACATAAACAACATTATGTTGCATAAATCTGTCAAATTGTTTTCATTCATTCTATTAATTCAAAGTGAATTGATATACTTAAAAATGTAACAGCACAGTTTGGTACTTTTGGTATTTACAGCTGTTAGCAAGCAGCTGTGCTCCACACTTAACAGCGCTGCTTTGCTTTACACTGCATAACTTGGTATTTGGTATTTCGTAAGTGCGTCATTTTATGCGTATTCCGCTTGCGGTCACACCGTCTGAATTAACACAAAAAAAATTGGTTCGGGCTTAAAGGCTTTTAGCCCGTATTTTCTACCATTGCAAGCGATTCTTGGCCACAATTAGTTGCATAACAAAGCGAGTAGAGATTGTCGTTGAAGATAATTGTGAATAATTGTGAAATTCGAGAATATAGCCAGTTATCGCGTGTGTCTCACGCACACACACACACACATCGAGTGCACATTTTGAGGTTACGAATTTTGACCACGGCAGCAAGAAGCCAAAATTTATTGTTAATGTCGCCCCCAAGCAACAAAAGCGGCAAACAATTAGTTAATAAACTTAGTTGAACACAAAGCCAAGTGCAAAGTGCAAAATCACAGCTAGAAAATCAATTGCATTCGTGGAGTTTGTCTGCGTGTGTGCGTTCGTGTTCGTGTCTGTGTGAGTGTCGGTGTGAGCCTGCGACTGTGTGAGTGTGAATTACTTTTCTCGTAGGCGAAAGGCAACGAAAAAGTCGAAAAAGTTATACTCAAATGTGTATGGCAATTGTGGTAAGTAGATAAAACATAACTACATACAAATATATACATATTTATGTATATAAGTTGAAGCAAGTTGTAATATATCGCTCTCACTTTCTCTCTCTCTTGCATAGCTGTGTGTGTGAAATTCTCACAGACACACACACACATACAACTGCATGCATGTTATTCAATTCGATTAAATTCATTTCGATTAATTCATCATTTTAATTGCAATTTTTGGTATTTTTGCGCCATTGACCCAATTGCCTAGATGTGAGCTCTGCATGTGTGTGTGCGTGTATGTGTATTCGTATGTGTGTGTGTATGTGTATTCGTATGTGTGTGTGTTTATGACGTCGCTAGATGAAAGTAAATGTCTGCAGTACTCTGACCCGCTTACAGTCGAGGCGAAAAGTAGTGCAACAGCTAAACTAGGACATGACCTGCAAATTTGTTCTTACCTTAATTTCCAACAGAAAATATCTAAAAAAAAAATTAAAAAAAAATAAATAAATAAATAGCAAAAGTAAAATAAAATTGATTATAATGTTTAATTATAATTATTTTAATATTGTTTAAAAAAGCAACAGCTAAACTAGTACATGACAAGTGTTTCCAAGAATAGCTAAATTTTTAATATAAAATTTAATAAAAAAAAAATTCAATATTTGTTATTTATTTAAGATTGTTAACAGTCGAGGCGAAAAGTAGTGCAACCGCTAAACTAGCACATGACCTGTGTTTCCACAAATAGATAAATTTGCAATACAAAATATAATATATAAAATTGAAGATAAAACAGAATAAGTTCTAATATAACAGTACAAAGCCAATATCAATATATAATATTATACAAAAATAATATAATAATAATATTCGTTGACAACGAATTTAATTATCAAAAAATTAAGATTAGGTTTAAAATGATATTAAAGAATTAATTCATAAAAAGTTGAATATAAAGATAAAGGTAAACTGGGAATACAAAAAATTCATAAAATAAAATCAAATAAAAGATGAAACAAAATATGGGTTTTCCCATATCCTCGCAGCAAATGCTGGACCTTTATTTTTCTTTTTTTATTTAAATTTGATTTCATATTTTAATTTTTTCTTTCCCCAGATTTTCTTTTCTTATTTTTTTTATATTTTTAATTATATTTTAATTTTTTATTTTTTTAATATTAATTTTATTACTCTTAATTTTAATCTGTAATTTAATTTTTTCTTGGCTGACTGGTCATTTAAATAAATAAATATATTTTTTCAATTCAATCCGAAATCCGCTAAATTGGCAACGCTGATGACCAGCAACAAAATTTGCGAGCTGCAAATACATATGCAGGATTTACTATTTACTTTTATTAATCAGTTGACTAATATATATATATATATATGGGCATTTCCACAGTCGCGCACAAGACATTCGTACGCGTTCAAAGTAAAAAAACGGTTAAAAGGAAGCGATATTTTTTTCTTCTGAAAGGCTTAACATATAGCATTTAATTAGCTCTTTCATTGGTGGAAAGATTGATTTTGGGTAACTTTTCATTTTTAAGAAAATTGAAAAATTCAAGACATTTGTCACCGGAAGAAAATGGTAGTGGCATTTGAGGTCAACCAATTCAATCGCCAATATTAGCGAATCCAGTGGCAATATTTTAATGCAACAAATTTTAAACTCTTGTGCATGGATGCCTCTTCAAAATGGTTATGATTTTTTTCAAAGATGACTTGCATTTTTTTTTTTAATTCAATTTAAAAAAATTGTAACGTGACTTTTGGCACGTGACCATTTTTATGTATGTTTTTGTTATTGTTGTTGTTGGAAAGTATTTAAGGAACAAATGGTTAAAATGTTTTTAAATTGACAAAAATAATTGGAATTATTTATTTTTACATAACAGGAGTGATTTTGAAAACAAATGACTGAGCATGATGCTTCTGTTTGAGAAGCTGTTTTCAAAAAAAAAATGCCCTAAAAAACGTCAAAATGACAAAAAATGCGTTTTCGCGACTTTGCATTCGAATTTTTTGAAAACTATAATAGATTATAATAGATATTTTCAAATCTGTTAAATTTTAATATTTCTTAATGTTAAAAATGTTAAAAATATCATTTTTAAGAAATTTTAATTTTTTGGCCCCGGTGGACCTTTCTGTGGAAATGCCCATATATATCTATATCTAATCTGCGAAATGCTCAAACAGATTTATCGTATCAAAGTCAACTGGAACAAACGGAAAACAAACACAGAGCGCGAAAAGACGCAAAAAGATGCCCCACGAATCTCAGTGAAATGACAAAAAGTAGAAACAGAGAAAGAGAGAAAAATAGAGAGAGAGAGAGAGAGACAGAGAGAGAGAGTGAGACAAACGAGCAGTAGAAACAGACGGAACGGATTCAGTTGATTTTTATTCCGAGCACTTGAGGACGTGCGATACGCATCTTGTCCGCAAAGTTTTAATTTTATTTCGTTACCCACACAACTGTAACACACACACATACATATACGAGCACACACACGCACTCACACTCACACGTATATGCAGCCGTTTTTTATCAGTTTTTAATAATGCCTGGGGCATTTGTCTCTGGTATGTGTGTCAATATCTTTCAACTTGTACATTTATTTTTCGATAATCGAATCAGACATAGACAAATACTAAACGTACGTACGTATATACAAACAAATGTGCTATATCTATAGATGTTTGTATGTATTGTTCCCACTCATCATTTACGTCAATGCGCGCAAACAAACAAACAACAACAACAACAACAACAGCTGCTGCAGAGCGGAATCCCATGATCAGGGTTGCCTTGCCACTTCAGAATGCCAACGAGAACCAAAGTATTTTCGTATTCCATAGAGTCGCAGTCTAAATTTCTGAATATTCGGAACTTTTTCACTGCCAACCACAACCCGTATCGAAACTGGTTCGAAATTAACTATATTTACATAGTTGTTGATGAGAGCTGGGCTAGCGAGAGTTGATCCAGCGAGAGTTGGGCCAGCGAGTATTCGGTCAGCGAGTGCTCGGCCAGATTAAGTTCGGCAAGCGACAGTTCGGCCATCGAGAGTTGGACCAGCGAGAGTTGGGCCAACAAGAGTTCGACCAACGAGAATTCGCTAGAGAGTTGGGCTAGTGAGGGTTAGGGAGAGGAGAGTTGGGCCAGCAAGAGTTCAAAGCTCGGCAAGCGAGAGTTTGGTAAGCGCGAGTTCAGCCATCAAGAGTTGGGTTAGCTAGAGCTTGGCTTTTGAGAGATTGGCCTTTGAGAGTTAGGCTAACGAGAGTTGGGCCAGCGTGAGTTAGGCAGCGAGAGTTTCACATTAATAAACCCCCCGGGGATTCTGACCAATCGAAGCGAGGAGAGAGGGGCCGGATCCCGCTAGAAAAATATAGAACAAACGGAACCAAAATCAAATGTCGCAGTTCGTGAAATATATAGTTTGGAGCATTATTAAATAAGGTATAAACTGATAGATCGGTTCTCTGATAGTATTTCTTCTTCTTCTAATAATAAAACAGTTGCAAATAATCAAAAATTTAAAAATTATTTCAATTTGTTTCGCTTCACTTTTCGCTTGTTGCTTTATTGTTTCTCTTGGGGTCTGTCCTTGGGCAAGTTCAATGATATTATACAATGTATACAGCTTAAACTGTTGAGTTTGTTATATTATTTATTCTTGATAAAAACAAAATGCATACAAGAGAAAAGAAACAAAAATTGAAACCCAAAACAGAAGGCGAACAAAGAGAATGAAAGAGAATTGCCAACTTTCTGACGTTTTCAATGATTTGTTTGTTTTATTTAAATTTCGCTGATGCTGGTCTGCCGTCGATAGACACGCCTTGAGTCTGAAATTAAACGAATATAAATACGTCTAGATAAATCGATGGAATATATATGATTTGTAAAGTGTGTTTTTAATGATACACTGTCATGTTTTATGCGCTGCTTGTGGCGCTTTTATGTGCTGCCTTACTTCTAAATAGATAACGCCAACCGGTTTCAAGTGGTACGCAGCCAATTTGCGCCAGATTAGATTGGAGAAATATGCAGAGAAGAGGGCGAGGCAACTACAAATTATTTATACAGTAGAATCCGGTTATAACGACGCCGCTTATAGCGTCCGTCCGGTTATTGCGACGAAAACTCGATGGTTTGGTTGGTCCCCATACAAACTTATATGAAACGGCCTCCGCTTATAACGTCTCCGCTTTTAGCGTCAAACCGCTTATACCGACGAGATTTTTCACAATTCAACCGGATATTGCGACGTGCCGAACAAAAAAAAAACTGTAAAGAGGAAAATTTGATTTCTTTAACAATGCCAAAAGAAGCAAACAAAATCATGGATTTTGTGTTTTTTCAATACGAAAAAGAAACAAAATCATGGATTTTGTCTTCCGGATATAACGACGTCGGTCCCTTGAAAGTCGCTATAACCGGATTCTACTGTATGTTTTGATTAAAAAATTAATTTGTTTTATTTTAAAACCTATTACAAACATGGCATCCATAAAATAAAAAAAAATAATTTTTTTTTCCTGTTTTCGGATAGTGCGTCTTCCGGATATAATTACGTAAAATCGTCGCTCCCTTGAATGTCGCTATAACCGGATTCTACTGTACTTGGAAATGAGTAATGCAATTGGATTTCCAGCTGCAAATAATTATACCATTTGTATATAGAATAGATATACATATATATTCTTGTATAGTATACATGCAGTTGTCAACTCTTTTCTGCCATTGTCACGTTTCCGTTGGGCGTGCGAATTTCACCAATATGTTCCAACATGTCATGTAACTAAATATAGAAAGGCCAAAACAAAGGCACCAAAAGAAAAAAAGAAACTAGGAAAAAAGACATGCAATACTTACAACGTCAGTTACCATTTGGTTTGGCGCTTGCCAAGCGCTGACAGAGACGGTGATAAGAGGGAGAGAGATAGTAGAAACCACCAGCCAAGTCTAAATATAGACGAATAAATATTGTGGTTGCCGCCTCCTGCAAAACTGCATGTAACCGTTTTCCACATTACTTTCGACGGGATAACCTTGTAAAACGGATACAGACATGCAGCGGCGCTAGTTTGTTTGATTGATAATGCTTGAATATGCATGATAACACTCGGAAAAATTAATGATTTAGACAACGAAATAAAGCTCTTAGATTAAACTTGTTTTGTTTTAGAATTCAAGCAAAAGTCGGCATAGAATCGTAATTAATTAAGGCAAAACAGTAAGAACGTGCATATCTTCGCTATTTCTTATACCTTTTCTTATCACATCATCGATAAAGAATGCCAGTTTGTGGGTTATATTGTGGAAAGGGTAAAACAGTAAGAACGTGCATATCTTCGCTATTTCTCACCCCTTTTCTTATCACATCATCGATAAAGAATGCCAAAGTCTGTAGGTTATATCGTGGGAAGGGCGGGAGGTATCGAAAATCTAAAACAAACTTAATCTGCTTTCAGCATAGGAGAACCTATATACCAAAATTGGTATCTCTAGCTCTTCTAGTTTGCGATATTTAGGTCTTCATACGGAAGCACAATTCAATATTTTATTTCGGAAAATGAATAATTGTTTAGCTTTTTCTTTCAGTGTACTTATAAATCTCAACTACTTGTTTACTCCGCTTTGGTTAAGTAAAGATTGTTTCAACTTCTGCCTGTGATACGAAAGACCTTCAGCAAATATTTGCTGCATTTTGTACGATTTATGATTCAAAGTTGTTTAAGTAAACCAAATAACAAACTGTTGTTCAATGAAATCATGCACGATTTAGAGCACGGTTCAACTGTACATGAGTTTTTTCCTGCACTCGCCTAGGCATCAAAACAAACTGCGATAAAAAAACAAAAAAAAATATAACGGTTGATGACGCACTTGCCGGCTTCAAAGACGTCATGAAGTTATTTGCCACTTGACGACAACAACGCACAAAAGATTAAACAAGACTGTCGATTGTATTGGGTATGGCAGGACAGGGCTTTTCGATTCATAGAAACTTAATTATAGAAATCTGCATAAATTAATTTAATTAGTTGAAAGCAGTGCAATAAGTTTTTGCAGCTTATCACAGGCGAGAAAACTAACCGATTGTGGCATATACGCTAAATAGAAACATATCAGAGGACAAGAGTGTGGTCAAAGAGGATTATATAAGCGCAAGGAAGTTTTATATCAGTGAGAGTTCGGCCAGCGAGAGTTCAGCTAGGAAGAGTTCAGCCAGCCAGCGTTCTTCCAACGAGAGTTCGGCCTACGAGAGCTGAGCGATGCGAGTTCGACCACCGAAAATTATTCTAGGGAAAGTTGGATCAGCGAGAGTTCGATAATCGCAAGTTAAGCCAGTGAGAGTTAAGCCAGCGAGAGTTAAGCCAGCGAGAGTTAAGCCAGCGAGAGTTAAGCCAGCGAGAGTTCGGTCAGCGAGATTCGGGTCAGCGAGAGTTCGGCCAGCAAGAGTTCGGCCAACAAGAGTTGGGCAACGAGAGTTGGGCCAGCGAGAGCTTGGCAAGCGCGAATTACACAGTTAAAGTTTCACAATTATCTGTTTAAATAAATATCAATATAATAAATTCCATTTCATTTCAAACATACAGAAATATTTATGCAAATAATAAATTCCTTTCCTCAGATTATTTAGGAATTTTCAATATGTTTTTGGCATTGTCAAGTTGTATTGTTGTTAGTTATTGAACTACCCTCGTCTTGGCCTGTCAGCGAGTTCTGTTGCCAAGGTCTGCGCCTTTGTCCCCGCTCCCTAGACCCCCAATACAGTTAACGATAATTTCCCATTATGGCGAAATGGCAGACTGCCGTTTAGTATTTACATTGGGGCTCCTCCACTGCACGTGTCCCCCTTCCTCTCCCTTCTCCCTCTTCCCATCTTGATCTCCCGCTCCTCGTTCACTGCTCCCCTAGGAGCGTGCATGCACGAGTCGTCGCAAAATCAATAATACGGAACAAAACTGCACTGTTTATAGCACAATCGAGTCCCTAGTCCGGGGTTATAGCTTCGTGCTCTCGAATGTACAAATCTAAAATGCATTTTTAATATTATTTGCTACTCAAGCTGCAGTTTTTATGATTGCCTAAAAGTCGGGCGTTACTTTAAAGCTAAAATATAGTTTATTTAAATATATAATAAATTTAAATACAAATAAATAAATACAAATATGTAGTCTAAAGCAATTATTTTTGGAAGCAAATATAACTAAAACAAAGCTTAACAGATAAAAAGTTTGAAAATATTTGGGTATATAAATTATAATCAATAGATAGAAAACAATAGATTTATAAATTATAGCTAAAGTTCTATAGTATTTCATTTAGTAATAAATTTTGATAAAAGCTGTCTAATATAAAAAGTAAAACAAATAAATATAATTGAATAAATTTAAATGTTATTCTTTAAATTACAGTAGAATCCGGTTATAGCGACTTTCAAGGGACCGACGATTTTACGTCGTTATATCCGGAAGACAAAATCCATGATTTTGTTTCTTTTTCGTATTGAAAAAACACAAAATCCATGATTTTGTTTGCTTCTTTTATCATTGTTAAAGAAATCACATTTTCCTCTTTAAAGTTTTTTTTTTTGTTCGGCACGTCGCAATATCCGGTTGAATTGTGAAAAATCTCGTCGTTATAAGCGGTTTGTCGTTAAAAGCGGAGACGTTCTAAGCGGAGGCCCTTTCATATAAGTTTGTATGGGGACCAACCAAGCCATCGAGTTTTCGTCGCAATAACCGGACGGACGCTATAAGCGGCGTCGTTATAACCGGATTCTACTGTATTTAGATTTAATTATTATGGTTTATAATTTAAATAAACATGATCTTATTTTTTCTTTTTTTGACAATTTCCCTATCTAAAGCTCTATAGTAATTTATTTTATAAAACGAAAAAAAAGTAATAAAGAATAAAATTATTACATTTTAAAAATTATTATTTTAAATCATATTTGATTCATCCATATTTTATATTGTATTCTAAAATTTAAATATTTTCTAAATTGAATGGAAAGCATAATTCCTCTTTTTTCGATCAGTTTCTAAAGCTGAAGCTGCACAGCATATAATTTTATATAATCAATTTTTTAGTAGATTTGTGTAATTTACTGTGCAATTGAGCTGATTCCATTTATCATCATTTATCGGTACGATTTATCGATTATTGATACAGTTCTGCTTCCTCTATTGCTCGCTTCCTCTGTCTCAGTTGGCTCTTTGCATTTGGCTTTAGATTTCGGTCTGAAAGGCAGCCAATAATGCCAACGCCATGTCTGGGAATTGTCTGGGTTTGCTTAGCTGTTATGCCATATCGCTTAATGGGCACACGTAGACATATTAAATAACAATCGAGTCGAATTTCTTTCCCGGTTTGCGCTGAATAAAGCTGAAGCTACAGATGTCGGCAATATAATTATAATGATGCAGACACCTTGAACCCGCGATTGTTGTCGGCCAGACATTGGGCTGACCTTATGCTAAGACCCGACTCTGTCTGCCTGCCACATATCTCTCAGGAGTTATACAAGAAGCTGTTCCTCTACATTTCGTCGGTTCCTGTTTCGTCTCTCTTTTTTTTTTTGTCTTTGTTTCATTGTTGCCTCCTTTTTTTGTTTATGTCTATCAGCAACATGCCTCACAGTGGCATTGACTCGTCTCTCGGAGTGCAATCAACTTTGCTTGCCCCCTGCTATAAAATACAATTAAAGAACCAACTTCCACTTTAATTTTTTTGAAGTATTTCCCTATCAGTAATGGCGCTTATCGGCCTTTCGAATCAGTTCATTTATCAAACTCTTTAATCGCAAACTTAAAACTGAAATTCCATTTGTTAGGTTTTTTTCTATCTTGTTTCTTGTTTAGATTAGTTAACATAAAGTGCCTTGCCTCATTGTGAAAATATTGGGACGGCAAATAGGGAAGCAATTTATTCATCACGTTTTAAGTGATTTTGTCACAGTGTCATTGTCAAGTGCACATTACAAAACACATACAAAGTAATCAACGCAATTGAAAATAGAAATATAATGGATAGGGTAAATACCCTGGAATAATTTTACAATTCATAAAATATAAAATAGAATAAAATACAGGATAGGGAAATAAAGCATGGGGCAAAAATATAATGGAATATAATACCATAAAATTTTATAAAATATAGTATATAATAAATATTTAATTTCATAAAAATATCATAGAAAAATAAAATATCACGCAAAAGTTCGTCTAACGAAAGTTCGTCCAACGAGAGTTCGTTCGGTCAAGGAGAGTTTAGCAGCAAGAGTTGTACCATCGAAATCCAACGTCGAAGATTCGGCCAACGAGAGTTGAAGCAGCGAGAGTTCGGCTAGCGAGAGGTGTGCAGACGAGAGTAGGGCCAGCGAGAGTTCCATCATCGAGAGATCGGCCATCGAGAGTTGGGCAGCGAGAGTTGGGCCAACGAGAGTTAGCTCAGCGAGAGTAATTTTTATACCCTGTGCCCATTTGAAAAATGGGAAAACAGGGTTAATAACTTTGTGCGAATGTATGTAACAGGCAGAAGGAGGCGTGGCAGACCCCACAAACTATATATATTCTTGATCAGGGAGACGAGTTGAGTCGATTTAGCCCTGTCTGTCTGTCTGTCTGTCCGTCTGTCTGTCTGTCTGTTTGGATGAACGCGTCGATCTCAGCAACTACAAAAGCTAGAGATGCCGTTTTGGTTGCTATAGATAGGTAGTTATCTTACGCAGATCAAGTTTATTTCGAAAATTGGACGCCACGCCCCCTTTACGCCCAAAAATCAATAAAACCCAAACAACCTCGTGTTTTTTAACATAAAAAGTTGAATAACAAGCGTTATATTAAGCATAGAATGTTGTTATTTGGAACATAAGCTCTCTTGTATTATATTTAACTATCCCGAAAAGCGCATTGAAATCGCTTAAGGAACACAGGAGATATAAGCTTAATATTAAGCGTAATATTAATCATAGAATGTTGTTATTGTTGAATATATATTCTCTTATATTATATTTAACTGTCCTAAAAAGCGCATTAAAATCGGTTTATAAACAAAGGAGATATAAGCTACGCAATTGGTAGCGCAGCCCAGCAGCGCAGCAGCAACAGCGCAGCGCAGTGCAGCTGGCGCACGTAAAAAGGGAAGAAGAAGAAATACTTTTGATACGCTTAGAGTGACAGTTTTATAAAATTGTATATAAAATAAAATGCACAGGGTATTCTACAGTCGGGCCCGTCCGACTGATCTGTCCCGTCCGACTGATCTGTCCCGTCCGACTGATCTGCCCTGTCCAAATTTTTTTATTTATTTTTTATTTTATTTATTTAAAGTCGACTAAGACCAGTCGACTAAGAGAAATTAAATTACAAATTAAAAATTAAAATAATAAAATTAAAGTTAATATTTCATTAAAAATTTAATTTAAAAATATAAGATAAGAAAAAAAAATCTGGGGAAAAATAAGATTAAAATATGAAATCAAATTAAAGAAAAAAGAAAAGAAAATAAAGGTCCAGCATTCGCTTATTATAATTAATTTACAAATTAATATTAAAAAAAAATTATAAATGATAATAGATTATATAAATGATAAAAAATTATATAAACTATATTTGTATAAACTACACATTAAATTATAAATGGAATAAATAATTCATACTCAATATACCCAGTGCTTGGCAACAGCTGAACCCAAGTATTATTAGTTATATACAGTATATTATTTAAATATGTATAGTATACGAATGTATGTACATATAAGGCATCTCCAGCAAATTGGTGTGCAGCGGAGCATGTCAGGTCAGGGGCGGTACGGGAGGGGGCGGGACGGATCGGAGCTTGTGCTATGTGGTAGAGTGATTGGATTGAAATGCCCGCATTGTGGGCTGTGGGCACCTGGCAAATATCGCGCTGAGAGCTCGCTGGTAATAAATAACAATAAGTATTTTCTCCACAAATGGTTATAATGCTACATGCTTATTACTGGCGAGACTAGTACCTGTTACTTAATCACATAACCGACTAACTGACTGACGGACAGACGGACGGACGGTCGGACAGACTGGCAATGTGATAAGTTTCAACTGGTTTCAATTTGGAGGCAGAATTTCCACTGCGCTTCCCCCTTTGCGGTGCGACCTTGGGGCTGTTGCTTGTGTGACATGCGCCTGGCTTTAATTGTATGTAATTTAACTGTCGCAGCTTGAGTTTGGGTGTTGTTTGTTATTATTATTGTTTTTTATTAATAGTTGGCCTTGCCTCGAAAGCTATACCAGAGAGATATTTGCATGCCGATTAAGGCGAATGACTAATTTCTTTACTTTTTACAGCTCTGATGGTTGGTACGCAAGGCTTTCCACATATTCTTTTAAAAATTAAAAATACTTTGAACTCATTTCGAAAAGCGTATCATATATATATATATATATAGACGATTTTACAATTTTAGCTGCTGCATGGAAAGTCAGGCAGCGCAAAAGTCAAACATGAAAATATCCAAAAATAAAACCATCTCTATAGGAGCATAAAGCATACCGGTCTCGATCTCTGAGCGCATTTCAGTTTTGCCAGCAATATTTCGCTCAGTGTACGCCATATTCGATAAACTTCAGGCATTTTTATTGTGTTTTAAGAGCACTTCAAGACAAGACAATAATTGAGTTTCTCAACAGTTGACATCTAGCAATTAAATCCATTTATGAGCTGCATTTTGGCTTTAAAAAAAATCGCCTTAAAATTGCGCCAGGCTGCGAAATATATATGTATTTTTGTAAGTGCACTCTCCGCCGACATGGGAGCATTGTACGTATGTATATATCAGCCGCACACACGCACATAAATACGTTCAACGAGAGAGCGCGAGAAGAAATGTGCGTCACAGCCAGTGCTGCCAGAAATAGCCAGATTTCAACTACAAAATAGCTGCAACAGTTTCTTAAAATTAATATGAAAGTAAAGCAAATACGGGAAAAAAATAATAAAAATTAAATCAATATAGAATATGAAAAATAAAAATATATTTTAAAATAGATTTATGATAAGCTTATATAGAATTATTCAAAGATTTTTCATGTTTTTCAATAGAAACTCAGATCACAATAGATTGTAGAAAATAAAACTTATTTTCCAAACTTTACTTTGGTACATCGTTTAATTAATTTTTCGCTTGAAAATCTTCATAAATTTTGCTTTAAGCTGGTTTTTTGGTTTTTCTGCTAAACTTAGAACCTTAAGAGATATTTTTAGAGATATCCTGTTCTGTTTTACATGATATTTCACTGTCGGGTGCCTTCGGCTAGACGTCTACCTGCTGGAAGTAGTGATCATCGACCCACCGAAAATACTCCACTTCCTGCGAGGTATAGGGCTGATGGAGGTACTATAGTTCAGAAGGGTACAATAGATCTTTTAAGGACGCGGTACGCTTGTCCCAACATTAATAATAATAATAATAATATTAATTTGTTAAAAGGGCAGCAAAAACTGTATGTAATTTCACGCTATATAATTTATGATATTCTGTTATTAATTATTGATATTATAGGGTATAGTTAATATAAATTAAAAAATAATGGCGACAGATCTTTAATTGTTTTTTAGACTTGCTTAAATTTTTGAAAATTAAAGAAAAAGCTGAATTATTTTTGAAAGAAGCCAAAATTGCCGCATGCCGCAGTTTCACAACTTTTCTAGCAAATGCTCCTTAAGAATAGCCAGATTTGACGGTTAAAAAGCTGATTCGGCAGCACTGCTCACACCGCGAGAGCCCAGAGAGAAAGGGAGCGCAACAAAACAAAACGGAATTGTCGCCGCGTCGCATCGTGCGTCACACACTCGCTCTCACTCTGGCGCTCTCTCGCTCTCGCTCTGCGTCGGCTGCAAAGGTGTGCGCTCTCTTCGCAGTCGGCAAACGACGCCGAAGACTCCAAAGACGACGACGACGACGACAAGTGGGAGCTTTTATTGTGGGCGCCGCTCGCGATGGCGCTCAGTCGATATCAAAAGATGAGACAGAGTTCATCGCGCGGCAATTGGTGTCTGCTCAGTGTTGCAATCGATCAGCGTCTCCGAATTGACACCTGTCGATATCTAATCGAGATTCTATCGCGCCGCATAACTGGCGACTAAAAAGCCAACAACTATAAAAATTGTAAAAATCGCACCCAAATTCTAGAAATTATTAGTGCTAAAAAGTGTCATTATTATCCATAGATATATCTACTTATATATAGAGAGAGATATTTGTGTGTGTTTGTCGTTGAGACTTTTCGCAAAGACGCAAATCATGAAAACACATTGCATAAGTCAAAGTAAAAACTCAATCGGCTGATTAATATATATTATATTTATATTTATATATTTTGACGCTCGACTAAATTCGCGTGATTCTGAAACGAATCGAACAAAAAAACGCAGACAAGTGAAAGTTTTTTGCCTCAAGTGCTAAAAAACGTCTTTAGACATCATGTGCCTCGTCCGACTAAATCGAATATAAATACAAATATACACAGACTATATATATATAATTTCCAAGCGCTTGTTAATTAGTTGCACCTTCCCCGAAATGTTTCAGTGTACTGCCCCTCCCCTTGCCTTGGCACTTTTATCAATATTATGCCAAAATTCTAGAGAATCGAATTGTTTGTCTAGCTTTATTTGAAAGGGGGCAAACAACAACAGCAACATTAAGGAGAAACAACAGCAAAAAAAAAAAAAACAAAAAAAAACCCCCCCAACACCTTCAAACAAAAAAAGCAAATATTTGCTAAATTCTATGAATTTTCAACATGCAGACAACTGTACATATATATCTTTGTCTGTCAATTTCGACTATACTATATGGCATATACTCTATATATTATGTACAATAACATTTGTTGTTTCTAATTTTGAAGGCGTGATATATGTTATTCGTTAAAGACGTATATCTTTATCCCCCTGTATATCATAATGCAAATTGTGTACGATATATACTTGGAAAATACTTTTGCCATAATGAATCTTATTTAATTGCGTTCTCAGAAGCAGCAACAGTCACAGACTATTTAAATCTATATTAGAATCCCATGTAATATATATAGAACAATTAAAATTATTGACGCAACAATAATTAAATATCAATATTTTAAATAAATTTATGTTATGCCATTGAGAGACAGCGTGACCGAGGCATCTATCAATTTCCTAGACTTGTTTTCATTACGTTCTGAGGCGTTACGATTTACTATATAATTTTATATAATATTTCTCTGTATTAACGCTTTTGGCAACTGTGCTTTTTGTTCCGGAAATCAATAAAAACCCGTATAATTAACAGCATATTAGGAACAGATTGTGTATTTGTTAACAATGAATATTACGAAGAATTCATTATTAGCTATGTGTAAACTATAAAGTTCACAAGATGTAAACGCGGAAAGAAATACTATATATTCCTAATAAAATAAATAAATATGTTTGTGGAAAATCTGTTTAATATTGGCTTATTGATATGACTTTATAAAGAGAATTCCTGTTCTGCAACAAGTCAAGTCTGGAAGTCTATCTATAACTCTGAAACTATCGGACGTAGAATCAGTAAATTTGGTATACTTTTGGCTATTTATATAAAAAACAGAATAGGTTTTATTTGAAATATATAGCCATCCTAATTCTCCACAAATTTTATTTTAGTAAACTAAAATTTCTCTTTGACAATCAATGGATTTTATAAATTTTCTTTGAATATGTTGAATGTCTCATTATAATATAATTCTTTAATATAAAATATTAAATAAATTATCCGATAATAGTTTATACTTTGACTCTCCTAAGATATGTGAAATTATTGATGAGAATAGTTGGCACTATTCGAAATAGTACTATCTGACCAAGCCAAATTTTTCCATTAAAAATCTCCCATTGCTAGACGTCGAGCCCGAATTTCTCACATTCTGAAATTATTTTATTTATCAGTTTTCCCAAATTTGAAATGTGTTTATGTATTATTTATGTCAAAATCTAATGTAACTCTTGAAAATGAAATATTTCAGCGATTTTCAGAGTGTAGTTTCTACTTAGTAAAACTCCAAGCTTTTCAAAATTATATTATTTGATATTTATTATATATTTTATAAGCTATTTAATATCGTTTAAAAGCACTTAACTAACCAAATTTCTTTTCCATTTCTTGCAGTTGGTTAGACCTGTTCCCACATCTATGGAGTTTCATCTAGACAGTGCAGAATACTGCCAGGCACAGCACAAATAAAAAGTAAGTTTCCAAAATACCGTTAATAAAATTTAGCGTTAAAAACGCAGGCACATAAATTAGGCTGCCGCTTCCGTCTGTCTCTGCCCCCCCGAGCCCTAAATGGTAACCTAAGAGTGTCCGATACACGTGCTTTGGGGGCAGTCAAAGGTCATTCGACCTCGACCTGGACACAAAAGGAAATGCCGTGTGAACTGTGAGCGTTAACCTTTTGAACTCGACGCCGCTTGGCGAAAAGTGAAAACTATTAGCTCCCATTGCGAATGTATCAAAATAAAGTGAGACAATGACAAAGAGAAAGAGAGAGAGAGAGAGAGAGAGCAAGTGAAAGAGAGAGAGACGTATTAATAGTTCTCTTGATTGCGTGTAATTGAGATTAATTCTCTTTCAACGGCTGCCAGCGCAATTTTCTTTAATTAAAGCTCATAAATTAGGGTCAGTCGGAATAATTAACGAATTGACTTTATTGTTTGCTGTTTTATCAATTGGTTTTCATTAAATACTTGAAGCGAATCAATTGCTTTTCATGGGAATTTTTGTTGAAATACATATATGTATAATTTTATTTGTTTATTTTTATTGTAAAACAGAAATTAATTCTAATAATACAATGTTTTTAAAGCCAGAGAAACTGAAATATATATATATATATAAAAAAAGCCCAAATCAATCGGATTGATTAGATTTTAAAGCATTCCTAGAACACAGAATATTTTCAGAACATTCCTAGAATTATTACAGAATATTCCTAGAATATTTACAGAGCATTCATAGATTATTGACAGAATATTCCTAGAATATTTACAGAATATTCCTAGAATATTCCTAGAATATTTTTATGGGTTTATCGGAGTTTTAAATGAGCATTAAATGATTTATGATTTAGCTGGAAAAAATAAATATGAAATGCATTTTCATAGTAAGTTCCTAAAGATAAGTACAATAAAAGAGTAGAAACGTACAGTCGGGCGCAACCGACTGAAAAGTACCCTTCCTCTATACATACAACATTTAATATTTAAAACAATATAATATTTATATCGATAATTTTGACTTGACAGAGAATTTAAATGTCACATTTTACATTATACAAATTCTGTTGGAATTTTGAAAAACTTTGACTAATTGAATCTGATTTTTTACAGGTAATCAAAGCTCGAATAAGGCCGTGATAGCCTGATAAGGAAGCTGTCACAACTTGTCGAAAGTCGCCGAGAGACTGAAGAGAAATAGAGAGAGAGCGACAACGCAAGAAAAAGAGAGAGAGAGATTCATAAGCCGAGAATAAATATTTGAGAATTGAGCAAGCACAGAGAGTCGGAGTTCATATCAAGAAGGAGCCAAGAAAGGCCTAAATACTAAAGCAAACACAACGAAAGGAAAGCGGAAAGCTTCAAGGAAAATCATCAATTGAAAATTCGAAAGAAAAAGCAGCAACTGCACTCGAAGCATAAAACCTATCTAAGATTAATTGTTTGTATTTGGATTAGATTTGCGAAATTAACAGGGATTTTTTTGTTGATTAGGCAAAGGGGAAGCGAGGAGAATCTAAGAAAGAGAATCTAAAATTGTGTACTTAATTATTGAAATATTAATTTATATACTTAATGAGAAATCTATGAATTAAACTAAACATCTAAATTATATTTAGGCATATATATATATACACGCATAAACAATATATATATATATATATACATATATTTTTTTACGATATCAAAAGTCTAATTACGCTGAATTTTGTCGAACTCTAAAGAACTAAAGAACTATAAAGATTAAAATCGAGTTACTTCCCAGAAAGTCAAGCTAAAAATCAAATCAAATTAAATTGTCTAAGTAATTGGTTATCGAAATCCATAATTTGTGTAGGTTTTAACTGATTTATAAAGCCTAAGTTTAACTATAAAAAAAAAGAAAGCTACAAAATGCGTCAAAAAGATCTGCGCCCAGCACCTGCTCTTATTGAGTATAAGGGCATGAAGTTCCTAATCACCGATCGCCCATCAGACATAACCATTAATCATTATATTATGGTGAGTACACAGAGCAATTAATTGAGACCAATTAAGACTAATATTTCTTTGTTTAAATAGGAGCTTAAAAAGAACAATGTTAACACTGTGGTGCGTGTCTGTGAGCCCAGCTACAACACGGACGAGCTGGAGGCCCAGGGCATCATGGTCAAGGATCTGGCCTTTGACGACGGCACCTTTCCGCCCCAGCAGGTCGTTGACGAATGGTTTGAGGTCCTCAAGGATAAGTAAGTTGCCAGAATTAAGACCTACAGACTTAAGACTTATTTAAACATCTCTTTGTACTATATTTGGTTTATACAATCATCTGAGACGAAGTTTAAAGCCATCTAACCGAAGCACAGTTTTCGATTTAAATTTAACAGAATTTCGAATTAAATTTTCGAATAATTTAACAGACTTTCGAATTTAAATTGCAACTAATTTAACAGAATTTTGAATTTTAAATTTCTATAAACTCTAGAAAACAGTTGCCAATTATTTATAAATTAAATTATTAAATATTTATTCATAAATTTATGTCTAACAATTATTATCATTAATCAACAATTAATATTTCAAATTTAAAACCGTTGAAAATATTTTCCATCTACATATTATTAAAAGTTCTTAAATTTTAAAATATATTTATGCCTAACAATTTGTAATTATTAATCAATAACCGGTAAAGATTTGGTAATGAAATGGATTCCGTAAACATTTAAAAATTTTAGCATTAAATAAGTTAATTAACATATTTCGTAATTAAATAATTAATTACAAAATGTAAAGCAAACAATTAAAATCAAATATATAAACATCAATTTAATAAATTTATTAAAATTAAATTGGAACTTAATTCTTTATCAAAAAGCTTTAATAAAATAAAATAAATTTATAAAATACTTTAAAAAGAATTTGCTAATAAAATTTCTAAATATTTATTTTAAATCTAATAATTATTTCGGCCAGATGCTTGAACTTTAAATGAACCTAAATAAAACAAACAAACTCTAATTCCAATTCGAATAATTATAAACTTTTAAAATTTCAACGACGAGCGCAAGTTGATTTTCATCAATTATTACAGTATTATTATTATAATTTGTTGCTTTGTACACTGTCAGAAACGAACGGAGAGTAATCATATCGAAACTGAACTAACCAGAAGCTAAACACAAACGCTGCTTAAAAAGAAAACTCATTAAAAAAAACCATAATAATATTAGATATATAACACGCAAACATGAACATTTCCCGTATTGCTAGACGCTTGAGGCTTCAGCTGTTTTTACGTAGTCATAGCGAAATTATGCCCATTGTATTATTATTATTATTATTGGTAGATTTATGATTTCCCCCCCTCGCTCTTTTGTAAAGTTTCCACTCCTCTAACGATATATACTAAGTACTATCTGTGTGTCTACCGTTTTGTTTTCTTTCTCTTGTTCTCTTATTGTTTTTTGTGTGCTATTATCCACCTACTACTACTACTACTACTACTACTACTACTACTACTACTACTACTACTACTACTTCTACTACTATCAACAACAACGCCTGGCTATATAGTTTTAGAAAGTCCACAAGCGCCACACTATCCTACTACAGACACAAGCGATTCTCGCTCAGACACATGCCAAAAGCAGCTCCAGTCGAGGCGACTGGCAGGGCGAGTCTATCTGCAGCTACAGCCACAAAAGATACAGATACAGATACAGATACAATGCCATTAACAGCTTGCGAAGCAGCAGAATCTTTTAATAATACTGCATTTGTTGATAATGAGACTTGTCGGTAAGCGTAGCTCCTCCCGCCTTCCCCTCTCTCTCATCCAGCAACTCTCTTATCAAAACGCATCTCAAATATAATCGCATTCTGTTATCAGCTTATCAGTTGCTCATTCTGTTTTCTCCTCTCCTCTTTCCCGCAGATATCAGCAGAATCCCGAGGCCTGCGTCGCTGTCCACTGCGTTGCTGGTTTGGGACGCGCCCCCGTTTTGGTCGCCCTCGCACTCATCGAATTGGGCCTGAAGTACGAAGCTGCCGTTGAAATGATCAGAGAGTGAGTAGAAATCCAATAAATAAATCCTAAATTATTTATATTTTTCATTTATTTAATATTCGACAAGGCAGCTTAAATTGCAAATTTAAATTAAGCACAAGTTAAGAAATTAAATTGGAAGTAAAAGATAATGTTTATTTTAAAATATATTTATTTGATTGGCGATTAAAACCAGTCGATATAGAGTATTAATTAATCACAAATTACAAATTAACATCAGGCATAAAATAAAATTATGAGTGAAAGGCCATTAAAAAGATTAAAAGTATTTATACATTTTATTTATTTAATACTGGACAAGGCAGATTAAAATACAAATTAAAATTAAGCGCAATTTAAGAATTAAATGCAATTTGGAGTAAAAGTAAATGTTTATTTAACATTTTTTTAATGGCGACCAAAATTTATTCGACATTTATCATTAATTAATAAACATAAATTACAAATTAACATCAGACAAAATTAAATGATTGCTGTTGAAATAATCAAAGAGCAAGTATAAACCCATAATACTACCTGAAAATTATAAATTTATTTGCTTATTTAATATTCGACAAGTCAGATTAAATTAGAAATTAAAATAAAGCACAATTCAATGCATTAAATTCAATTAGGAGTAAAAACAAATAATAGATGTTTTTATATATGTATTTAAATGTTGATAAAAAAACGTTAAATTATAAATTAAAATTAAGAATAAAATTAAATCAATGAATTTAATTACATTAGGTATGAAATATAGTTTCAGATTACAAATTAAAATTGAGAATAAAATTAAATCAATGAATTTAATTACATTAGGTATGAAATATAGTTTCAGAATTCTCTGAAAAAAACGCAAATTTATTGTATAAGTGTGTGATTATTTAATGAATAAAGTTAATCAGTGTGCTACGAGAAATACTACTGGAATACTATTGGTAAAAAATACGCAACTTCTTGTTTAATTAAAAATGCATTAAATACATTTGAAAATTCTGAAAATGTTGCATTTTTTTATAAGCTAATCGATTCTTATGTTGAAAAACTTTTCCAACAAATATATATAGTTGTAATCGATTTTTTTCAGTAAACTGAACTTCAAAAAATGAATTTATTTTTTCGATACAGTTTTAATTATTCATTAAAAATATTTGAATTATATTTATCAATCAATTTGTTTCGGAAAAAAATCATTCTAACCCAAAAACAAAATATATTAAATATTTAGGTATACTAAATTCTATACATTATTATTAAATGCTTTATTAGTATTTATTAAATATATTATTATTATTTAGTTATATTGTTACATAAATGTTTTATTTAATATATTAATATTAATGTGCATTTGATTTGTTTCAGCAAACGACGCGGCGCCATCAATGCCAAGCAGCTGTCATTTTTGGAGAAATACAAGCCGAAGGCGCGGCTAAAGCACAAAAATGGCCACAAAAATTCATGTTCAGTGCAATAGATTTCCAAAACCATATGTATATTCCCACCAGATACAAAGTGTTCATTTTTTCAAACAAAAAAAAACAAAAAAAAAAAACAAAAACTAAACAAAAACCAAAAAACTTGAGGAAAAAACAACTCTCTGTGTAAAGTTCTATTGAAAAAAATACCATAGGAATGCTGTAGTCGAGTGGAATCAGCCATAGAAAGCAATAGTTAACCCAGTTAATAATACCTACTCATATATATCTATATATATATGGAGTACAATAAACACAATTCGATTCGTATTTGGCAACAATTGTATTTATATTTGTATGTATTAATTAATGTAATTTATGTTTTATGCAGAAGCAGCATGCAATTGTAATATGATTTTTTAGATAAAAGTCAACAGTTATAATAGTTATATGTACCTATCCAAATCCAAATCCAAAAACATTATATAAGCAAGTTATATATAGAGAGAGTCAGAGTTATATAGAAAAGCGAAGCAACTGCTTGAAAACTAAACGCTGCATTTGATTGATGTGGATTGATGATGATTGATGTTGATCGATGACGATGTAAACTTTCTGCAAACATGTACTTAATCGCAATGTTTAGTTTAGCAACAAAACGCCCTTAAATCTGTACTCAGAAATCAATTATATTCTAAAAATCATATATATATATATCTATATAAACATACGATGATCTTAATGTTTTATCTTTTTAGAAAACAGATTTTATATACGATATATATTGCGAAATAATGTTGTTTCCTTTCGTGTGCTTAAAACTCATTTGTTTTCCATATTTCTGATCTGTACCATATACAAAGCTTGGATAGCTACAATATATACATATATTATTATTATTATTATTACTATTATGATTATTATTAAAGCATCTACAATATGAAATACAATACAAATTTTTACATTAATGACTACATACATTTAAATAAATATACATACATACATATGCAATAATTACTACAACCACACTTATATAGTACACTGAAAAAAAAAAACAAAACAAAAACAAACAAAAAACTATGAGAAAAATTGAGAAAATGAACATGAATGAAAAAGAACATTTAAAACAAAATAAAAACAAAACACACAAAAACAAAAAACCTTATATATATATATATAAATATTAACAAATTTAATAAATTATAGTGAGGATAAAGCAGATAAATTACGACAACAAGATATATAATGCTTACAATTAATTTATCCAATATTGAATTGTAATTTTTTAAAATGTTAGTCATTACAATGAAATAAAAAACAAAACGATAATATATGAAATTTTAACAATTTTTACCTTATTTGCGGGGTTTTTCCATTTCTTACACATTTTAGATTCCATTGATCCTCGATTCGATTCTATTGCTTTCCGTTCGCTGTTTTAGATGACCAATTACCACTGTGCACCGTAGCCATTTTAACAGCGTCCGATTTAGCAGTTTTGACATCTGCCAAAGAGCAGAAGAGCGAGTTAACATAATGCTATAAACACCAGTCTGTTACATAACAGCTGTGCCATGCCTTGCACTTTAACTCGCTCGCATGTTAATCTATGATTCGAGCTGTTAATCAACAGTGGATTCGATGTTAGCAAATCTGTTAGTTTACAGCGTTTACTCCAGTCAATTGTTAAACATTTATTGCATTTATTTATTTAAAATCATTCTTTCAAAATCTTCAATAAAAGTCCATTGCGATATTTAACGATATTTTTCTTTATTTGTTGCATATGTAAATAAATATATATTGATAATTACAACTAATAACTGTTACATTTGATGTTTCTTCTCTTGTTTCTTAGGGGGAGGGGAGGGGCACACACTCCGTGCTGCTTTGATGCCGGTTTTAATCTTCATTAAGTGTACATAATTACTTAATTACATAATTATAGTATATATGTATACTGTTAAACCTAAAACTGTCAAAGCGCGTATAATTTCGTAAATCTATATGTATTTATTGTTGCTCTTGATTTTTCGTCGTTTTTTCTTTCTTTTGTTCAGTGATATTCCATAGGTCAATGGGTCAAAAAGTATTATTTAAATAGAGTAAAGAAATATGCAGAAAATTGCGCTGGTTAACAGAAAGCGTGCTGTTCGCTAACAGTGGTTGAGTAACATGTGATGCAGACAGTGCTATGTTAGCCAACAGCGGTGCTAATTAACAGCCTATAGGATTTAGCAGGATTCTGTCACGCTAGTCAACATTTACACGATGAAGTTTTTGCATGCAGTTTTCATACAAAAACTTAATCGTGTAAATGCCAACTAAAAATTATAATTAAATAGTAAGTAAATGTTTTTGTATAACATTTGTGGTTGTGTGAGAGTTCAATACGCTGCATTTAGAAGCTATGCTTTTTTTGTAAATTATCGCATAACCAAACGAGCGTTACGTAGAGACTAGAAACAATTTTGTTTGTTTGTTGTTTGGGATATTATGTTGCATTTAGTTTCTTTTTTAATATAGTATGGCTGCTGCGCAAAGCACCAAAGAAAACAAAACAGTTCTCTAGAATATTGAATATAGCATGAATATGAAAGCAGTTTCAAAATTGTTGATTTTTCGATTTCAGCGTGGAAAAAGTGGAAAGTAAAAACTTTAAACTATGCATACATGTGTAAAAAAATATATGTACCTCTTTTTGCATATTCCACTTTGAAAATGACAATATGATCTATGCCTATGTACAGTTGAGTTCAAGTTCATCAAGAAATAAAAGGAAAATAAATACAAAATTGGCAAAAACAATATCTATATATATGTATATAACTAAAGCTGCTTTGGAACTGATTTTAGTTGTTGTTGTTGCTTCTGTTGTTCGTTATTAGTCGCCATAGACAATTGCAATCTTTTCATTAATATTAACTACTAAATTTAAACATTTTACTACAAGTATTTACAAATCACAGCTACAAACACCAAGACAGCGGGTGTGGCCAGTGTTGCATAACGTCCTCAGCATTCAAACCCATTAAATTAAATCGAAATCAAAATCAAAAATGGCGGCGGCGACAGCAACAACAGCAGCAGAGCAGCGGCATACGTTAACAGCTCACAGCTTAACAGCACAAAGTCCACTGTTAACTAAGCTAGACTTTCGCTTGCATTAACAGAGACTTTTACCTATGCTAGCCTATGGCTTACGCTAACAGCACCTGTGAACTAACATGGCCAAGTAGACTGTCAACTAAGCTAGCTTTTCGCTTGCATTAACAGAGACTTTAACTAACAGCACCAAGTCAACTGTTAACTAAGCTAGCCTTCCACTTGAGCTAACATTTTCAATTAAACTGTTAAGCATTAACAGAGACTTTTACCTATGCTAGCCTATGGCTTACGCTAACAGCACCTGTGAACTAACATGGCCAAGTAGACTGTTAACTAAGCTAGCTTTTCGCTTGCATTAACATAGACTTTAACTAACAGCACCAAGTCAACTGTTAACTAAGCTAGCCTTTCGCTTGCGCTTACAGCAACTGCTAACATTTCCAAGTCAACTGTTAACTAAGCTAGCCTCTCACTGGCCCTAACAGCAGCTGTTAACTAACATGGTCGTTTTAGATTTTGTTGTGACTGTTTTTGTTTCGTTTGCAATATCTAATATATAAATACGTATACAAAATAAAATTAAATGTAATAAGTGAAGCGACTTAAGTGTGTACTAACATATATACTATATCTGCGTGTATATGTGTGTGTGTGTGTGTCTGTCTGTTACGTTTACAGCCAACCTCCTTTGCGACCAAACAACAAGGAACTAACCGAACCCACAAAACTCTGCGTTATGCTCTGCGGCGCTGCTTTGCTCTCACTCTCGCTATCGCTAATGCCGCTCTTGGCTGCAGATGTAGATGCTACTGCTGTTGTTGCTGCTGCTGCTGCTGCTGTTGTTGTTGCATCTGCCACTTTGCCCAAATCTGCGCGCACACGCCCACCGCCCCCCGCACCATTGATGGTGCCCAGATCCGGCCGCTGCGCTGCCATGCCATTCTTCAGATTCCTGCGCGACTTTTGACGCTGCATCTGCTTCAAGCGCGTCTCGCTGCCACTTGCGGCGCCTCCTGCTGTTGCTGCTGTTGCTCCTCCTGTTGCTGCTGTTACGCTGGCAGCTGCTGCTGCTGGTTTTACAGCTCGCGGCTTTGTTGTCGTTGTTGCTTTGGTGGGCAGCACAATGCCCTGATCATCGCTGTCCTCGCTGTTGTAGGCGCTCGTTGTGGCGCTGCTTTCTGCTGCTGCTGCTGCCTCAGCTGCTTCCCTTGCCCCTCCAGCCGCTCCTCCCGCTGCCGGCGACTTGAGCCCTCGATGCAGCACGCCCTTGATCTGTGCGCGATCAAAGTGAATGTCGTCCACGATGCTGTTGCTGCTGGTGTGCAGACTCTGCAGACTCTCGCCGCTGCAGCTGCTCAGGGGCGAACTGCTCCGGTTGGCGATGCCGGCGCCCAGGCCCCGCTGTGCGCTGATTATGTTCTCCAGGCCGATGCTCTCCACCTTCTCGATGAGATTGAGCGAGCGCAGCGCCCGGCGCTCCAGATGCGAGAGCAGCACCTTCTGCTGATGCTGCTGCTTGCGCAGATTGTGCTGCAGCTGCGCATCGCTGGGCCCCACCAGCTTGCGCCGTATCAGATCCGCTCCTGATGTCAGCAGACCGAACAGCGGCTCTGGGGATTGGGCGCGAGGGGGCGAACCCTCGGGACTGTTGCAGGGCGTCACCGTGGGCGAATAGTTGGGACCGGCGGGCGTGTTGAGGGCACTGGGCGTGACCGCCTTGATGCCGCGCTCGTTCAGCATCCCCGCCAGGCCCAGATTCACCGAGAATGTGGAGCAGGAGTTCTTGCGGGACATGCCAGCGCGTGGCGTGGCGGGACAGCTGCGGGGGCGAGAAGAAGAAATCATTAGAAAATCAGTAAGTACGTAGCTACAGTCGGACGTAACCGACTGTAGAAGACCCTGTACTTTATTTATATTGCCTGTTGCATATCTTCCCTGTTTCTTTTGCCAAATCCCGAATCTTTACCTTTAAAACTACATACGGAATAAGAAGAGTTATCAGAACACTATAATACCATAAATTGTATTTTTAGCTCTTATAATTTTTAAGATCTAGATGGCTGTATATTTATAAATATTATCTATTGCATATCTACAGTCTTTCTTTTTCGATCGTAATGTAATTCGCAGCATTGATGGAGAAGGCCATAGTCTACCTACATGCCAAATCCCAAATCATTACCTTTAAAACAGTAGCTTTAAAACTGAAAACTGTTGCTAAATTGTTTTGCGGTTAGCGAGGTCCATAGGAGAACATAAATACCAAAATTGAGTTTCTAGCTCTTCTGGTGTCTAAGATCTCAGTGGCATTTTTTCTCTTTTGTGGTTAGCGGGTGAAGGGAGAAAGATATCAAAAATCTAAAACAAACTTGATCAGCGTACAGCATAGGAGAACCTACATACCGAAAATGGTGTCTCTAGCTCTTTTAGTTGCTGAGATCTAGATTTTTCATACGGATGGACATGGCTATATCTATATATAATATAATAGCACCCTTTACTTTTGTAAAGTACAGGGTCTAAACATTTTAAGTAGGGTTTAAAAAGCGTGTTTACCTGGGCTGTCTTGAGGTCGATGTGGAGGCCATGCGCGAGGAGACCTGCGACTGCGAGAGGAAAGACAGATCGTTGACGAAGCCGTCGTCCGGATGCATCACCATGCTGTTTGTAAAGGTGTAGGTGCAGCCGGGCGCCTCAAACTGTTTGCCCAGTCCGAGGTCATCGCTGACGTCCTCCTCGACGTCGGACAGCGTGTACACCTGCATGCCCAGATCGTCCAGGCCACGTCCGCCCCGTATGGTCACACCCGGTCGCTCCTCCAGCAGACCGCTGAGCGTGGGCGTGGCGAGGCGTGACCAATGATGCAGCGTCTGCGATCCCTCCATGGGCTTCACAATCTGCAGCTTCTCTGGAAGACGCCACTGATGCGTTGTGAGGCCTGCGGATGAGCTGGAGCCCGTGGACATGATGCTGTCCGGCGTGCGTACGCCCAGAGGCAAGCCACGCCCCTGCGTAGGCTCATCGTAGTTGTAGGTGCCAATCGGCGCATGCGAGAGCATCGCACGTCTGGCCAACACCTCCGCGGGCGTTAGACGCTTGAGCGCCGCCTCCAGCTCCTTGGCGCCTGGAGCACCGGGCACGCCCGTTGGATTCGCCGGATAACCGTCGTCCGACTGCGAGTTAAGGCTTTCATTGGAGAGCGTCTTGAGGCCGAGGGAGGTGGTGCTGCCGCCACGATAGTAGGAGCCCGCCGGATACGCCATGGATGCCATGCGTGGCCCGGAGGAGCTGCTCATGGACATGGCGCCCAACTGCGACATGGAGACGTTGCCGCTGTCCATGAAGTTGCCACTCTTGGTGGCGCAACGCACCGTCTCAAAGGCACGCTTATACGGTCCAGGCAGGCCGTAAATGCTGCTGTTGCCCATGACGCCGCTGCCGGGCAGCTGGGACATCATGCGGCTGATGCGATCCGAGGGGCGTTGCGTATCACCCGATATGCCCGAGTCCAGGCTGTTCTCCGAGTACATCGAGGACTCCATCAGTTCCGACTGCAGCGACTCCACAGCCACCGCTGCAGCTGCGCCATTCGTGCCCAGCCCACAGAGGAAGGAGCTGCGCGCTTGGGGCTGTGCCCGCTTGCGTTGCGCCTTCAGCTGATCCTGCGCCGAATGCAACAGCGCCAGGACCTCCTCGTAGCGCTGCTTGAACTCCACCAGCTCCAGCGCCAGCGCATTCTGATTCTCCTTTGTCACGTGCAGCAGCGACAGATGCTCATCGTTGTCCTGCGTCAGCTGATGCAGCCGCATCTCCGCCTCCGCCAGCCGAGCGGTCAGACTGACAATCTGCTCATGCTGCAGGCGATTCTCCTCACGCTGCCGCTCCAGCTCCAAGCTGATGTTGTCGTACTGCGAGTTGGCGTCGCTCAGCTGGGCGCTGATGTCCGCCATGAGGCGCCGCTCGTGCTCCTCCACCTCGTCCGTCTGGTGCGCCAGCTGCGTGGCCTCGCTCTTCAGCGACTTGTTCTCGTCCAGCAGCGAGTTCACCTTCTTCTGCAGCAGATCCAGCGTAATCGACTTGGACATTGTGGGTGTATCTATAGGTGGAATCATATTATCATTATTATCACTGATGATATTGATATTCTATTTTGATATTACCTGCTTCGGAGCCATCGTCTGCGTCGTTGGTCAGCACCGAAATCAGTTCGTTCTTCTTGTGCAGCTCGTGCAGCAGCTGCGCCCGATCATCGTTGGCCGTCTTCAGATCCGTTTCCAGATCGCTGACGCGCGCCTCCAGGCCATTGTTCTGGGTGAGCAGCTCCTTGCCAATCTGCACAGTCAGCTCCAGATCCTTCTCCTTCTCCTCGAGCAGACGCGTCACGGCTTCAATGTCATCGTAAGCGCGCGTCATCTGGCTAACACGGTTGCCGCATAGAACTGCAATCAAATAAATTGGATACAAATTAAATAAAGTCAGCAAAATTTAAAGAATTCTAGAATTTAAATATATGCAAAAAATCAATTTAAAAAATTTAATAAATGCCGTAAAATTAAATTAACGCAAAAAAATGGCAAAGGGTAAAATCTGTCATCTTTTTACTTAATTTAATTTCATTATTTATTTAATTTTAATTGTATTGTTTAAATTTATTTTGTAATTTAAATATTCTTGATTAACTGGCCTTAGTCGACATATGTATAAATAAGTAAATAAATTAAAGTAAATTAATTAAAAATAAATTGTACATTTTAAATAAACAGGAAAATTCCAATCGCTTTACATTTAATAATAATTTAAAAATTTTTATTTATTGGTATTAATAATTAATTATATTCTATAAGAATATTTTCCATTATACTATTTTCAATTATATTACATATTTCCTATCAAACGATTTTCTATTAGATTATTTTATATATTATTTTCTATTATACTATATTATTTTATTATATTTAATTAATTTTTATAAAAACAAAGCCATAATTCTCGATTGCCCAAATTAAATGCCGGCTTCAAATATCGATATACGCGCATTTATCGCATTCACACGCCCATCGCTTGCGCTTGGGACAGTGCTGCCAGATCAACATTGCATAATCACAAGAAAAAACCAAAAGCAGCAACAACAAAACTACAACTGCATGTGTGTGTGTGTGTCTGTGTGTGTGTACCTTCCATGAGTAATTGCTCGTTCTGCTGCTCTCGCTGCCCCGCAGCGCCCAACAGCCCGAAGGCCAACAAACTACCGTACTCTTGCTCTTGCGCTGGCGTCGCAGTCGCCGTCGCAGCCGCTGTTGCAGCGCCGTCGCTGCCAACTGAGAGCGATAGCGACAGAGAGAGTTCATCTTCGTATTCAAGTTCATCGTCTGTGATGCAAAAGTCTTGGGGCCAATTGCAGCTGTGGATGTTGTTGCCGCTGCTGTGGATGTTGTTGCTGCTGCTCTTGGCTTTGGCTTTGGCCTGACAGGCAGCAAAATCGCATTCCTCCAAGCAATTTGCTGCGCTCGCAACAGCATCCACTGCATCCACAGCATCCTTAACATCCACATGTTGGTGGTTGCTGTTACTGTTGCTGTTAATGTTAATGTTAATGTTACTCTCAGTGCGCAAAAATCGATGCATGCTGCTACCGGCAGCAGCAGCAGGCGCCACATTGACAGCGGCTGCTTCCCTTTCCCCTTCCCCTACTCCTTCGTTCGTTTTGTTTACATGCGTCATGGCAATTGCAAATGTTAAGTTTTATTTTGGGTTTTATTTGGTGTTTTATTGTTTTGCATTTATTTTAATTGCACTTTTTGCAATCTGTGTTTATTTTTGCGTGCATTTGTATTTGGTTCTGTTGTATTATGTAATGTTGTTTGCTCGATTTCATTATAAAATCTGCTGTCAAGGCACTTGGTTTGTTTGCGGCATTTCAATGTAGTTTTTTTTAGTCACATGACTCTGTAGATGTTTCGATTATTTTGTACATTTTGTACATTATTGTTCGCATCATTTGCAAATGGCAATGGCAATAACAGTTAAGTTAATTGCTAAATTAAACTGAATTGTCTGAAGTCAGCAGCGAAACTGAAATTTAAACTGTTACTCTCTCGCTCCCCTAACAGACCAACGCACTCTCTCTCTTCGCTCTCTCGCTCTCTGTTTGTTTTGCCACCCGCTAGCGTTGCCAATTTTTTAATTTTTAGCATGCTTTTTAATGTTTATCATAAATATAAATATTTATTTTTAATAAACTATGTTGCTTTTTATATTTTTTTTTATTGTTATTATTCGCTTTTTTTAATTCATTTGCATTTAAATAAGTTTTGCAATTTACATTTGGGAATTTCTGGCAACGCTGCTGCCTCCCACACTGCGTGAGCTGAGCGTGCGCATTATCGATTTGCGCTTTGAGCTTTACATTTTATTTTTGTCTAGTTTGGAACCTATTTTTAACAGAGATTTCGCCCAATTTATTTTGGCGCAGAGCAGAGCAGTGCAGTCGAAGCCTTGCTTGAACTTCTAAACGAGTTATTTTGATATTTTTAGCTGTGAGCGCAGACTCAAAAAGCTCTCTCACTTCTTCCACTCACAGACACACACACACACACACACACACACACCGGCAGCAGTGTTGCCAGTTTGGCTTGTTTTAGCTTAGATTTAGCATATAGCTTTGAAATTTTGCATATAGATTAGATTATTATCTTTTATATACAGTAGAATCCGGTTATAGCGACATTCAAGGGACCGACGATTTTACGTCGTTATATCCGGCAGACGCACTATCCGAAAGGAGCAAAAAAAATTATTTTTTTTAATTTTATGGATGCCATGTTCGTAATAGGTTTTAAAATAAAACAAATTAATTTTTTAATCAAAACAAAAAATTTAATACAGTACAATCCGGTTATAGCGACTTTCAAGAGACCGACGATTTTACGTCGTTATATCCGGAAGACGAAATCCATGATTTTGTTTCTTTTTCGTATTGAAAAAACACAAAATCCAAGATTTTGTTTGCTTCTTTTAGCATTGTTAAAGAAATCAAATTTTCCTCTTTAAAGTTTTTTTTTTTGTTCGGTACGTCGCAATATCCGGTTGAATTGTGAAAAATCTCGTCGTTATAAGCGGTTTGTCGCTAAAAGCGGAGACGTTATAAGCGGAGGCCGTTTCATATAAGTTTGTATGGGGACCAACTAAACCATCGAGATTTCGTCGCAATAAACGGACGGACGCTATAAGCCGTTATAACCGGATTCTACTGTATTTTAAAATATATAATTGTAAGCCTTCGTAACTTAATCTAATAATGAATTACTAATGTAATGTATCTCTATAATTACTATAATACTATAATTATATAGCATATAATACAATTTTTCCGTAACGGAAATTCTTGATATTCTTATCATTTGCTGAGAATATATTTATATTCAATTTCATCATATGATAAATGCAATAACCAAAAGTAGGGAAATATTATTTTAAAGAATGCCACATATAAAATTGTTGCATTTTTATGAATTTTAATTATTTTAATATTTTAGCAATATTATATGGATATATTTTGGCTATTTTGACTTCAAATCTATCAACACTGACAGGCAGCTGCGTCGACAGAGCAGCTGGCAGCAGGCAGCGCAGGCTGCAGCCGCGAACGGGCAGAAGTAAAAGGCGTTTTCCCCTAAGCGAGCTCACGAGTGAAAGGAAAATGTTTGGCTGAAAATCGCCAAATGCAAGCAACAACAACAACAAACAACATCTGCCGGTTCTATGGAAAATACAAGCATGAAATACAATGGGCAAAACTCACATTTATCTGAAGATATCTATATTCCACTCGAATTGATTTTCGTTTCGTTTTGGTTTGGCTTTTGTTTTGTGCTTTGAACTTCTTTTGCGCGTTTCACTTGAGCGATTCGTTTAGCTGTTAATCACTTGGCCACAAGGCTGTTTGGCTATTTGGCTATTTGGCTATTCGACCAGTCCAAAGGTTGCCAGACTGCAAACGATTTCCAGCTGAATTCTAAGGTACTAGCCAGGGGGGAGGGAGGGGGGCGCTCCAAACTCGTGACGGAGCAAAAAGCGCTCAGAGACAGAATGTCTCACATGCACACGCACACACGTAAATGCACACGCACACACACACACGACTCGATTGTATTTCTTGTTGTTGTTCTTTAAATCGCAATTACTTTGCCGTTTTCTCTTTCATAATTTTTATAAAATATATTTATATTGTAATCGTTGCTAGTTTGACAATTTTCTCTTGTTTTTTTTGTTTTCTCATTTCACTTGACAATTGGCACATGAATCGCAATTGTGTAATTTGCGAACTCGCAGATACACGACACAGACGAGCGGAGCGAACTTACACTTCTGCTGCTTTGTTTGTTGTTGTCTCGCAACCCACCACCAAAGACATGGCATCCACACACAAAGAGAGCGGCAGAACGCACAGCAGAGAGCGCGCGCTGTTAAGCCGCTGTTAAACTACAGCGAGCAGCGCTTGGCGTTGCCAACCTAAATATTCGAGCGCGCGCAATTTAAAACATTTGAAATGTCAGCAAAAATGTTTATTTATTTTTTTATTTATTTATAAAATTATGTTTAACAAAAATCTACAAACATAATAATAATTAACTATTTTTTAAATAAAATAATTAAAATTCTTGGAGTGTCTACATAAATTAGTCCTATAACTGCGGGTATTTCCGTTCATATGGCCAATTTTCCGATTTCCCGATGCTTAAGAAGCAGTTCTTTGAAAGGAAATTGAGCGTGCAAAAACAATCCAAATTCAGGTAAAACTGCAGCTTAAGCACAGGTAAGAAACGTAGGGTATTCATAATATATAACAACAATATTTCGAAGCATCGATCTATTGAAATAGAAATAAACTGCATCGATATTTTTAAGATCTAAATTCCGACTAAATCTGGTAAATAGTTTAAAAAAAAATGATCACGTGCCCCATTAAAAACCTGAAAACTCAATTAGCACCAAGTCTGGCAAATAATCCCATCACACGTTTACATAACTGTTCCCTCAGTTGCAACTGATCGGATAATCTAAACTGTATATCGAGTTAGATAGATATAGACAGAGATAAACAAATTACACACATTTGCAATTATCATTAGGCGTTAAGAGTAGAACTAATGTCATGGGAACTATTGTTGGCTGATTTTTTGCTCTTGTTTTTTGCGTGAATTAAAAAAGAGCCATTAAAACGACAGGTGATAAGTATTTTCTTAATTATCGACGGTCATTAAACTACGCGTTTAATGACTTTTGTCGTCTAGGCGCTAATTGAGAACTTTGCCCTTTTTACTGGCCATAGATAGCGGTTAAGGGAAAAGGCCAAGAAACGTTTTTTAGTCAAGTTAAATAGTCGGCCAGTCGGATCAAAGAAAAGCTAAATTAAAAAAAAACTTGTGAAAAAGCTTATCACAATCTGTATGTCTGATGAGATCATGTGAAGCTTTTCCGCACGTTTTTTAGACCCTTTACTTTAAAAAAGTAAAAAGGGTCTATTAGTTTAGTGCAAAGAGGAAATGTGTGTAACACCCAGAAGGAGGCGTGGCAGGACGACAAGGCAAGTCGATATAGCCATGTCCGTCTGTCCGTCTGTCTGTCCGTCCGTATGAATACCTAGATCTCAGCAACTATAAGAGCTAGAGACACCATATTCGGGATTTAGATTCTCCTATTTCGCGAGCAGCACGAGTTTGTTTTAGATTTTGGATACCTCCCCCCCCTTCCCCAGCAAATCGCAAAAAGCTATTGTAGCCACAGTTTTAAAGCTATTGGTTTGTAATTTGGTACGTGACTAGCTTTTGACATTCTCTATTGATCCTGTGAATTTCGTTTCGATCGGATAAGAAACAGCAAAAATATGGAACAAACACTATTTGCCGCACTAGGCAGAGGGGGGGTAAGTTAGTGTGTGTGCCTTTGACTGTGTTTGTAAATGTATAAAGTTAAAGTAAAGGGTCTTTTGCTGTCGGAATAGTTTTTTGTGCTTCGTTTAATGAACTTGCTAAAAAGCTATTGAGGATTTTGCCTGCTCAGCAATGGCAATAAACAAATAATAATAACAGAGGGAGAAATTCGATAACGATTTGCGTAAATATTCAACAACATGACTCTACATTTCTAGAACAAAAACAAAAAAAAAACTCTCAAGTTTTAGCTGCAAAAAAAATATAGAAAAAAATAAACTTTATGTCTATTGACAAATAAGTGGCTGTCGTGTTTCTACACACGTCGACCACAACAAATAAAAATAGAAGGAAAAAAAACATTAAACAAATGTTGAATTTAATTGGGAAAACATTCATCGACTTTCAAAGTTCGATAAGATACGCCAAAAGAACTTCAGCAGTTGAGTGTGGATTTTATTTTTGTTTGAAATGCCCAATGCGGCTTTTGCTGCACTTTGCTGATAAGCTTGATTGATAACAACTGATAAGGCAACGAGTGTCCTAGCCCCGGTGATTAATACGCGAGACCCTGAACTACAAAACTCAAGTGCCTGCCATAAAGCAATATAAAGAGTTTCTGCATTTTTGCAGTGGAAAATTAGAAAATAGAAAACCTATAGCCAATCTAATCAGCAAAATTAATGCAAGGCATTAAGTTTGTAAAACGAGCAATTAAATGAAATTCTTTTGTCTCTGCCTGGGTTTAAATTATAGATTCTAAATTTGCAGTATCATGATAGAAATATTGATTGCCATTAGGGCTTAACTATTTTACGGTGGTTTTTGCTGATAACTGATAATGATAATGAACTAGATATAGAATTGACAAGCTCCATATAGTAGTAGGTCTAATCAATTTTGATTGAAGGGAGCCAATTCTTGTGTTTCCAGATACTACTTTATAATAATCAGGCGACTAACTAAATTACCATAAATTAGTTAAATTTATAATTACAATAAATCTAACCAAATTGCCATAAATTAATCGTTTTGCCATAAATTTGAATTTGGCGCAAATAAACTCTGACCTCAAGGTAAGCAGTACTAAAAAAATTTGGACAGGCCAGATCAGTCGGACGGGCCCGAATGTAAAATACCCTGTGCCTTTTATTTTATATACAATTTTATAAATCTGTCACACTAAGCGTATCAGCAGTACTTCTTTTTCCCTTATTACGTGTTTATTAACCGATTTTAATGCGCTTTTCAGAATAGTTAAATATAATAAAAAAGAGCGTTTATACCAAATAACAATATTCTATGATTAATATTACCCTTGTTTTTGATCTTTTAAGTTCAACTATTGTGAAGCTTATATCTCCTGTGTTTCTTAACCGATTTCAGGTTAGTTAAATATAATACAACAGAGCTTATGTTCCGAATAACAACCTTCTATGTTCAATATTACGCTTGTTATTCAACTTTTTGTGTTAAAAATTCGAGGTTATGTGAGTTTTATTGATTTTTGGGCGTCAAGGGGACGTGGCATCAACGATTTGAAATAAACTTGATCTGCGTATTGAATACACCTACCTATAGCAACCAAAACGGCATCTCTAGCTTTTGTAGTTTCCGAAATCGACGCGTTCATACAAACTCAGCTTGTCTCCCTGATCAAGAATATATATACTTTTAGGGGTCCGCCACGCCTTCTTCTGCCTGTTACATACATTCTGACAAAGTTATTAACCCTGTTTTCCCATTTTTCAAATGGGCACAGGGTATAATTATTAAAATCTTATTAATAGTAGAAAGGTTTACATAAGTTGATTAGGCGCTACATATTTCAACTTGACCTAGACGCAAATCTTAAACGCCCAGCGCTTTATCGAGATTAAAAACAAATTAAAAAGCTATACATTTAAATACAAACGATTTATATTTGGTTAATCGATAACAAGTACTCAAAATTCCGATAATGTGATTCCCGGTTATTGATATTGTTGAGGAAGTCTTTGGAATAAAATGCAAATTCTGTCAAGATGTAAACAAAACATTGGCTTGAATTCCAAGGCACAGAAATAAACAAAAAGCTTTCTGATCTTAAGCCTAACGTAAACATTCTTGTTTAAAAACATTGTTGCAAACCCAATACCAGAAGTTGCAATATTACAATAACAAAAGTGTAAAAGTCAGCGAATATTCAAGATTTCTTTTCTTAACTTCTCTGTTTTGTTTATACAAGAAACTTTGTTATTGAAGGCCTTTAGGTCTTATCTCTTTTATTAAACAGTTCTATTGGTACAGTAAACTCTTTAGGTTTTCCCAGCTTTTGTTCTTTAAAAATAAAAGAAATTTAGAAAATTTTCTACTAAATTTAATTTGAATTTATGCATAACTTTTCTGGCACAGCACCCAAGTGGCATTTGGATTTTACTTTTGCTCGACAAGTTCAACCACGAAACCATCTATGGTTTCAGGTTTAATAGCAGGTTTGCTCGAAAGTTGATTGCACTTTTGTCAAGTGCTTTTGGCCAAGCTTTTCTTCTAACCATGACATATAATACAGTTTTCTGACACCCAGAAAAAAAGCACGTTCCAACAGCAGCTGCTTGAAACTTTTAATTTTGAAGCTAAAAGTAAAAGCAGCCTTTGAAATTACATGTTTTGTAGCTAGAAGTTGAAAGTAGAACTAGAGCTGGTGAAACTTCGATAATGCAATATCGATATAGTATTTATGATTCGGGATATCAAAATAACGATGGATTAATCGATAGCTGAACTCTCGTGGGACGAACTCTCGCTGGCCGAACTCTCGCTAGTAGAACTCTCGTAGGCCAAACTCTCTCTAGTCCAACTCTAGCTGTCCAAACGCTCGCTGGCCAAACTCTCGTAGATCCAACTCTCGTAGGACGAACTCTCACTGGCCGAAACCTAGCGCTGGCTAAATATACGTTGGCCGAACTCTCGCTGGCTGAACTCTCGTAGGTCGAACTCTGGCTAGCCCAACTCTTGCTGGCCGAACTCTCGCTGGCTGAATATTCGTAGGACGAACTCTCGCTGGCTAAACTCTCGTATGCCAAACTCGCGTAGGACGAACTCCCTAACTTTCTGAACTCTCGCTGGCCCAACTCTTGCTGGCCGAACTCTCGCTAGCTGAATATTATTAGGCCGAACTATCGATAGCCCAACTCTCGTATGCCAAACTCGCGTAGGACAAACTCTCTCATATTCTGAACTCTCACTGGCCCAACTCTTGCTGGCCGAACTCTCGCAGTGCGACAGTTAAGATCGATTTTAAATTCTTATTATCAATTATGACCATTTTAAATTAGTCAATTTATATTATAGAGAATTTTGTAACCCCCATAATTGAATGTAGATATCGCTTTAAAAATTTAAAACATCAATAATATCGATATATTACCACTTCTACTTAGAACTGTCTCTGCCTCTTTTGAGCTCACTTGCTCTCTCTCTCTCTCTCAGCTTACCTTTGTTGGCCAAGAGACTGCGCACGACTTTCAGGCAGTTCTTGCCGTCGACGTTCTTGGAGGCGTAGTACATGAGCTCCCAGGAGGAAGCGGCTTGCAGCAGCTCTGGGGGCAGCTCGAACTGCGGTCCCTCCGGAGGCAGGGCGCCCGTTATGGGACTGGGCGTGGGGGTCTGCGGGGTGTTGGCTGGCGGCTGTCCCTTGGCGGCAAAGTCGTGCAGGAGGGCGAGCAGAGGGGCGGAGACTGTGGGCGTTGTGGATGCGTTGCATGTGGATTTCATTTGCTGCAGCTTGCTGCGCATGCATTCCACAGCCTCCAGCTGCAGTTCGAGGCGGGTGGGCGGTGGTTCGGTGCCATTGATAATGGCGGACATGGAGGAGCAGCAGCTGCTCAAACTATCCAAACTATCCAGTTGGGTGTCCAGCTGCAGCAGTTTATCCGCGGTGCGCTGGCAATGGTGCTCCAGCTGTTTGCCCAGCAGTTTATAGGTATTATCAAAGTGTTTACTCGCATTGGAGGGCTGTTTGCTGATGGTGGTGGGCGTGGCATCCAAGCTGGAGGTTATCGACCATTGGGAGCAGCTGCTCAGCGAGCTCAACGAACTGTTGCTAGCGCTGTTGATCAAAGTGGTGCTATTCAAATGCCCCGTGCTGTGCAGTTCCGCTGCGAAGTTCAGGCCGTAATCCTCCCCATCCTCCGGCTCCGATAAAGTCTCACATATAATGGGCAAAGTGCCATTGGAAGAAGTTGTCGTTTTGGCCAAGTATTCATCTTGTTTTGGCTGTGTTCTTTGTGGATTATTGCTGAATTGCGGCATTTTGTTCTATTGTTGTTGTTGTTTCTCTGGCTCTGTTTGTACTTGGCATTGTTTGTCTTAGTTTAAACACAAATCTTCAATCTTCACACTTTTTGTAATATTTTACTTTTTGCACAATTAACGTGGAATTTACACATATAAATGTTTAAGCTATTGTTTGGATTAGTTTTAATTTTAATTAATACATGTAGTTTGTTGCGTTTGTCAACACGGACTGTCAAAAGCAAGCTTTTGGCGTCCAACAGTGTTGGCAAACGTTTCGAATTTAATTTGGCGTTGCCACTGTTTTATTAAGTGAGGGCATCCCCTTCAATTTATTTCTAATCAAATTTTAGATAGCTTTGAAGCTTGCAATTTATTTTGCATTATATTTAATTTAAAGTTGATTTAAATTTAATTTAATTTAATTGTTTAAATCATTTAATCATTTTATTTCATTTGTTTATAATTTAAACCATTTTAATTATGTTTTCTATATTATTATTACGTTTAACTTAATATCAATTAATTTAATTTAATATACACATAATAAATATTTAAATTTATTAAAAAAGTTCGTTTTTTATGACTTAATTATTTAATTCAAATAATTTTGAATCAAATTTTGTTTACTTTATTATGTAATTAATTTTATTTTCACTTGATTTTAACTTTATATTGTATAATTAATAATTTAATTGATTTTTATTTTATTTTCTTTATGATTAAATTTACATTAATTATATTTTCTACATTATTAATTATGTTTAATTTAACTTTATTTATTACATTGACTAAGTTTTCATAGTTCGTTTTGTATGACTTTCAATTATTGAATTTAATTATCATTCAATTTTTAATTCGTTTAAATATTTCTTTCAATTCGTTTAGTCTTTATCCATTAATGCGTCGTGTCAGGAAACATTTGTAATTTTTCACAAAGTTGTTAATGGCTTTTCACGCGAAATGCAAACGCTTTTCCGACGTCCGGACGCCGCGCTGCCTGTCGACCAACTGCGCACAGTTCGATAATCAGTTTTTATGACAGGCCGACTAAGACCAACCAAGACTATCTAAGCAAACACATTATCTTTATGGAGCCGCTCTGCGGTTATCGATAGCTCGATTTTTGTTGCTTTCTTAGCAGAAACCTAACAACTTATGCAAGCCGAAGAAAAATATGAAAAATATATGTTTCTTTTGGAACAATGGCAAATTGTAATTTGCAAATTTCATAGCCGAAATTAACATACAATGCGAGTGGGGAGAAAGAAGAAGAAGATATAGTATTTCAAAACTCCGACAAATAATAAGCACATAAATAGCAACAACTTCACACAGCAGAGTGGACGCCAAGACTGAGCCAAGAAAGAGCCCTTGGAAAAGTGTTTAGACCCTTTACTTTAAAAAAGTAAAGAGGGTCTATTAGTTTAGTGCAAAGAGGAAATGTGTGTAACACCCAGAAGGAGGCGTGGCAGACCCCACAAAGTATATATATTCTTGATCAGGATGACAAGCCGAGTCGATATAGCCATGTCCGTCTGTCTGTCTGTCTGTCCGTCTGTCTGTCTGTCCGTCCGTCTGTATGAACACCTAGATCTCAGCAACTATAAGAGCTAGGGACACCATATTCGGTACTTAGGTTCCCCTATTCAGTAAGCAGCACGAGTTTGTTTTAGATTTTGGATACCTCCCCCCCTTCCCCCGAAAACCGCAAAAAGCTGCTGTAGCCACAGTTTTAAAGCTATTGATTTGTAATTTGGTATTTAACTAGTTTATGACATTCTCTATCAACGCTGGGAATTTTGTTTCGATCAGATAAGAAACAGCGAATATATGCGACAGACAATTTTCCGCACTTGGCAGAGAGGGGGTGATGTGCCTTGCATACGCGCGTAGCTTAGTGTGTGTGCGCCTGATTGTGTTTGTATGTACATATACTCAAAGTAAAGGGTCTCCTACGGTCGGTTACGTCCGACTGTAGCCTCCGTCCCACTGATCTGCCCCGTCCCTATATTTTTATTTGAAGAAAAGAAAATGCCAAGAGCATAAAACAAGTTTACAAATTAGCCCGCGTTTGAACGATGCGCCTTTCCATCCGGTATTAAATGGCCCACACGTAGAGCCCCAGAACCAAAACTCTGTTAGAAATTTCTTTAGTGTGGGCAGAACCAGATCGGAGAGGACGTAATAAAAGAATGCACATTTGATACGTGGGCTGTCCATCTCTTATTACGCCTATTACTCCTATTACTTATTACTGTTATTATAAAATGTGGAAATGGAAATGTGGAATGTTCGCATCTGTCTAATGATGCAACATTAAACCAAGAGCTGAGAGCTAAGAGCTGAGAGCTAAGAGCACACTGTTGTGCTCCCAATAACTATCAGATCATCATTTTATTGATGCTCCGCTGTCAGAGTGAAAGAAAATTGTTCTGAACTAGAAATGGAGAACCGTTAAACTTGTGCCAAATAAACAAACAGCAGCAAAGAACCAAGATGACCAGCTCAAAATGCCCAGAGCTACAGGCAAGAGTTGGAATACCCTACATAGGTGTCAGTGTTGGAAAACGGTAAACTATCGATACTATAGAGAAGCAACCTAAGGCAATTATTAATAAATAAGCCATCGATAAATAATTAAGTAATTTAAAGCTTAAAATGCCAAGCGATATTCTGGCAAAAGTTGGAATACCCTACATAGGTGTCAGTGTTGCAAAACGGTAAACTATCGATACTATAGAGAAGGGACCTAAGGAAATTATTAGAGTGTGCAAATATAAATGATTTCTCCATTTTCAAATAAAATGTAATGCAAATCGATGGCATAAATAAGTAATTTATAGTTAAATAAGGGAGGGATAATTAAACCTGGTAGAATTAATTAATGTGAAACTCTTGCTAACTCTATTCTCGCTAACCCAACTCTCTCTGCATAACTCTCATAGGCACAACTCTCCGTAGCCGAACTATCGCTAGCCGAACTCTTGGTGGCCGAACTCTTGCTGGCCGAACTCCCGTAGACCAAACGTTAGTAGGCCGAACGCTACGCTCGCTAGTCGAACTCTCGTTGGTCAAAACTTTCAATTCCGAACTCTCCTAGGTCCGCACTCTTGTTGCCCCGAACTAACGCTGGCCGAACACTCGCTGGCCGAACTCTCATTGGCCAAACTCTCATTGACCAAACTCTCGCTGGCCCATGGATCAGTTATATGGTAATCACATCCAATATTTTACAAAATAAAAGTACAATCGATAACGACATATCGATACCTTTTTATTAGCCCTATTTTATAGTTTTGCTCTGTGTTTTCCCTGCTCAATAAAAAACAAATTATTTTCATGTTCATACCTCTGAACAATTTGCTAATACCCTATACAAATTGGCATGAATCAACGCAAATCGCTTTGATTAAAGTGGAATTAAAGCTTAAAACATGCCAGGTTATTCGATGTTCGCATATACCCTGCAAATTGTTGGCAAATTGTTTTAATTGCCTGACACGTGAGTAAAAGTGCGACAATTTCACCAGCAATAAATGGCTATAAAGATCATAAATCATTATAATTTGGCTAACTACATAATGAGAGAGTGTAGGAAAGGGTATAGAGAAATGCAACTGTTGCTAGATCGGGCCAGATTCATTGCAGTTCATCGACATGCATATAGCGTAGGGGCCCTCGAATTGTATTCATACTCGTTCATTCATTCATGAGTCAGACTTTCAAGCTAAAAGGCAAAACTCGGCCATAAGCACGAAAACGCACACAGATACATTAGCTGGACACTGTGAGTGTGTGTGTGTAAATGTGTATGTGTGAATGTGAATTGTTTATCGCATAAATAATAAAGCATATGACAAATATAGGGACGGGGCAGGTCAGTGGGACGGAGGCTACAGTCGGACGTAACCGACCGTAGGAGACCCTTTACTTTGATTATATGTACACACAAACACAATCAGACGCACATACACTAAGCTACCTGCGTATGCAAGGCACACCACCCCCCCTCTGCCTAGTGCGGCAAATTGTCTGTGGCATATGCTCGCTGTTTCTTATCCGATCTAGAATAGATAGATAGAGAATGTCATAAACTAGTTAAATCCCAAATTACAAATCGATAGCTTTAAAACTGTGGCTACAGTAGCTTTTTGTGGTTTGCGGGGGAAGGGGGGGAGGTATCAAAAATCTAAAACAAACTCGTGCTGCTTACTGAATAGGGGAACCTGAATCCCGAATATGGTGTCTCTAGCTCTTATAGTTGCTGAGATCTAGGTGTTCATACAGACGGACGGACAGACAGACAGACAGACGGACAGACGGACATGGCTATATCGATTCGGCTTGTCGTCCTGATCAAGAATATATATACTTTATGGGGTCTGCCACGCCTCCTTCTGGGTGTTACACACATTTCCTCTTTGCACTAAACTAATAGACCCTTTTTACTTTTTTAAAGTAAAGGGTCTAAAAACTACATTTATATATATATATATATATACATATATATATAAAAGAGTCTTGAGAATTATTGAGCTTTTGATGGGCTAATTGGCTGATTGACAAAACTATGGGCCCGCAGGCATGGGCAAGGGGCAGGGGCAGGGGCTGGTAATTATGTAAAGACAGCTGAACAAATAAGACATAAATGAAATTCATTATGAGCGGGAAAAGCACATTGAAGAGAAGAAGCAGAAAAAAAATATTTGAAAAATGCCAATCGATCGTGCGCACGCGAAAATGAAATGAAAAACGGTAAAAAACAAAGTTAAAGCTAAATAAAGCTAAACTTTGTAGTTTTGATGTATTTTTTTGGTTCACATCAACTTTCACAAAAATCGAAAAAAACTAAAAAACTTAAAACTTGTTGGTAATTAATTACATTGGCAACAAACTGGGCGCTATTTAATGCTGCTTCATCTTTGTTTGGGCCCAACGTCAATGCAACTCAATGGATACTAATTAGGCAGCCAATTGCAGCGTTAGCCAACACTGCCAGCTACGTGCGGTATGAAGTAATTGGATCGACAATTACAGCGGTAGCCGATACTTCCAGTTCCAGTTGGGATAAAAATAAGTAAATAATAATAATAATTACCCAGCACTGCAGCAAGTTCTATTTTGGATGAGCCAATAAAATAGACAATTATAGCGTAAACCAACACTGCGAATTACGTATAGAATAAACTATTTACATAACCAATTACAGCGTTAACCAACATTGCAGTAGGTTTCTTATCGGATAAACTTATTCAATAGTCAATTGCAGCGTTTAACAACACTGCCGGTTCATTATAGGACAAATTAACTTGATAGTTTTTGAAATTAATATTTCAGATGAGCTAAATAAATATGTATAGCTAATTGAAGCGTAAACCAACACTGCGAATTTAGTATAGAATAAACTTTTTAAATAGTTAATTAAAACATTAACCAACACTGCAGTAAGTTTCTTATGGAATAAACTACAGCATAAATTAATAAAATACTCCATTGCAACGTTAGCAAACTGTAGCAAGTTCCGTACGGTATGAAGTAATTAAATAGTCAATTGCAGCGTTTAACAACACTGCCGGTTCACTATAGAACAAATTAACTTGATAGTTCTTGAAAGCTCTATTTTAGATCAGTTAATTAAATATAGCTAATTAAAGCGTAAACCAACACTGCGAATTTAGTATAGAATAAACTTTTAAAATTACCCAATTAAAATATTAACCAACACTGCAGTAAGTTTCTTATGGAATAAACTATAGCATAAATAAATTATATAATTAATTGAAGTGTTAACAAACACTGTAGCAAGTTTCGTACGGGATGAAGTAATTAAATAGTCAATTGCAGCGTTTAACAACACTGTCAGTTCCATATCAGATAAACGATCAATAGGCCAAAAGCTAATCGACAATCGACAATAGCAAATGCAACAATTTATGAATTTCTGCTCCATTTTTAAGCGCTAATTGTTGCTCGCAATGTGAATGTCCTACTCAAAAGACAAGAGACAAGAGACAAGAGACAATAACAAAAGCAAAACAACAACAACAACAACAACAACAACAGTACAGTTATGTCTGAGCAGTGTTTCAGTGTTGTCAAATGACGTAATTTATGTATGTCACCTGCGCGTGTGTTTGTTTGTGTTTGCCAAAGAAATGGACATAATCCGAATTATATACATACAGACAGACACAATCAAACATATATGTATATATTTCTTTTGGTCTGACACAAATTTGTGCCATTTTGTGTGCATTTGTTGTGTCCGCCCGGCAGGCCGCTTAACACCGATAAATAAACCAACAATGTAGGTCTGGTAAAATGGGGGAGAAATGGGGATTATGGGGGAAATGATCGGGCATTTAATGCGCCTCTTAATAGCAGCAGCGCACCACAATTTGTGTTGCGGTTTTATTCTCCACTTCAGCTCAACAACGGTACGCGTTTTTTTTTTTCTTTTTTTCTTTCTTTTTTTGCCAAGAGATAAACACAACTCCAGAGGCGTCTGATTGATGCGATACATACGGAAGACTAGCGCAGCAATTGCTGATAATGTATAATCAACGAAATAAACTCCAAGAACTGGAAGAGAACTGGAATAGCAACATTTCCAGCAGTGATGCGGCATTTGGCAGTAACGGTGATTCACGCACTGCAAGCGTCAGCAACAGAAAAATAATTAAAAGGAAATGCCATTTTATATTAATCAGTTAATAACATTTAATAAATAAAAATTGATTAAAAAATCATCAGAATCTAATGAAATATCGCAAAAATTAATAATAAATAACACACAAATAATAAAATAAACACAAAGCTTTGCCAGTTTAGGTAATTTTCAAGTTCTATTTTTTTTATATTCTGTATTGATTTATATTTATTTTTTGCATATTTGTTGTATTGTATATGTTTAGACATTTATTTTTTTAATCAAAATCAAATTTAACTGGTTTCAAAGCATATTATTTTATCCTGTACCTATTTGAAAATATATATTAATTTGTAAAATTCTATGTTAATCAAATTATTGTTATTTATGATCAGCAAATATTTTTAATTTTTTTTTAATATTTTTAATATTTTTAATTTTTTTTTAATATTTTTATTTTTTTTAATATTTTTAATTTTTTTTATTTATTTTTTTTTATTTATTTATTTTTTTTATATTTTTAAGTATTTTGTAAATCTGAATGAAATTTAAATCTGGCTATTTCTGGCAACACTTAACATAACAGCCAACACTGTTACTAACAGTCACTGCTAGTGCACTGTTAACGCACAGCTCTAGCATTCCAGTCTGCAACGGTAAACTAACCAAAGCCATGCATAACAAACATTTGTCTGCCCAGCAGAAAGAACAACATGAATGAAACGCAGCAAACAGCTGTGAGAGACAAACAATCGGACAATCGCCTATCGATAGCTGCGAACCGGCGACTACATAAAATCTCATTTCTTATCAGCAAACACACAAAGTCAACGAAGGAAAAAAAAAGCGGATGGGGAGACAGAGGCACATGGCAAAGAGATTACATAAAGCGTAAAGCGCAGCGGGACGAATGGAGAACAAATAACAAAACCGAAGCAGAACAAATTAAGCTGACAGAAACGACAAAACGATTGCCCTGCCCTGCCCTGCCCTACGGCCCATGAACTAGTTTCTCACACACACATGCATACATATATGAATTACAACTCCCACACACATGCAAAGGAATGTGCAGCTCCCCCCCTCCCACTTCACCTTTATCCACGTTCATTAAATGTTTACAAACTGGCAACAAATTCTCTTCTTCAATAATTCAGTAAGAAACTTAACGCGCTTTTACACACACACACACAGACAGAGCGAGAGAGAGCACTTCTTGTTGCTGTGTGCGTGTAGTTGTCCTATAAATAAATACAGTTGTATGACGCCAGCTGTGTTGCCAATTTCCAGAAAAAAAATGACTTTTTGACGGGAAGGGTTCAAGAAAAAAATGCCAAACAAAAATTAAATATGATTATGAAATTAATATCAAATTAAAAATAAAAATAATAAAATTAAATTAAATATAAGGCACTAAAAAAACAAATTCAATAAAAAACAATAAAAAAAATCTAATTTATAAAATTAAAAACATTAAAAATGATTATGAAATTAATGTCAAATTAAAAAAAATTAAATTAAATTAAATATAAGGCGCTAAAAAAATAAATTCAATAAAAAACAATAAAAAAAATCGAATTTATAAAATTAAAAACAGTAGTAAAATAAAAGATTGCAAGTATACGAAATAAATAAAATAAATGATTACAATTAATTTATTTCTGAGTGTAATTTTTTTCAATTTAACAAGAAACCCCTATAGAAAATGAGATTATGTGCTTTAAAATAAAAGTGTTATGAATGATAATCGATAAAAATAATAAAATAATAATAATAATAACAGGCCTATAATTGTTGCTTATATCAGCATTAATTTGTTTGGTAAATTTAATTAAAAGCTAACAAAAAGCCTAATTATATTTGAAAAAAAGCCAAAATTCCCTTTCCCTACAGTTTTACAAATGTTCTTCAAAAACAGCCAGAACTGGCGGAAAAAAGCGCATTTGGCAGCACTGGACGCCTGGCAGCCTTGCCACTTGAAGAAATTCCAAATGTTTCGTCAAGTTGTTGTTGTTGCTTAAGCACAAATAAATAAATATGTCGATGCATATATTATTTGCACAAACTGTATATTAATCATATTTTCATTTTTCATTTGCTTTTCCATTGAGCTTTTGCCGTTTCGCTTATGATTTTGCCACACATTTTCTTGCGCGTTAATTGTTTAATATATGTTTTTTTTTGTTTTTGGCGCACGCACTTAATTTTCTCTGCCGATCGCTTGAAAGCAGGGCAAATATTTTTTTTTTTTTTTCATTTTTTTCTCATTTTCGCTTTTGGTCCAATGTCGACCAACGACGTGTGTGTATTTATAAATTACATATTAAAGCTGTAAAACAGCGCACGCCGCCGCTTATGAGTGATGTTTGTTGCTTTTTTGGCACTTTTTATTATTTGTTGTTTTTTGTTTTTGCGGCGGTTTGAATTGCACACCGACGACGACGCACGCGGAATGGCAACAATTACCGATTACCGATTCCCCCCAACCTCAGGAAAGCACAGAAACAGCTGTCGGTGTGTGCGTGGCGTGTGAACGGCCAAGCGGCCATTTTGTGTGAATGGCAACAGCGGAGCAACGTGGCCAGCCAGCACTCAGTGGAGCAGCGCAAGGTTGCCACTTGGTTAACATTTCAAATATGCGCGGGACAAATTTTAGTTTTACTTATAAGGCAAACAAATGTTTTCTATATTTCGTAATACCCAAGAAAAAACCTATTAGCAATAAGTTTATTTTCAGCAGTGACTTAATATGAAATAAAATAAACGCAACAGCTGTAGATTTAACAACATTTTGAAAAAACAACCAACAGAATAACAACAGCTGTTAACCTAACTAACTTAACAGCAACAGGTGTGAGCTTAAAGTGGCAACTTCATTTTGGCGCGCTGTTCAAATGTTTAAAGAAAATGTATGAAAAAGTAAATTAAATTAAATAAAATACAAAATACAATACATCTTTAGCTAAAATATTTAACTCATTTATTTGGCAACATATTAGACAAGTTTTATAATACTATTTTCGAAGAATTTGCGAACATTTAAGTACGTACATAAATAATACTTTGTTCGCAAGTTTATTGCCGTCAGAGAAAAAAAAATATAGAAAAGAAAGTGGCAGCATATACATATTGAATTTATTTTTATCTGCATTGCTGGCGTTGCGCAGATAAAAGAAAGGAAAATTGCGTTTTGAGGCGAGCGGCACAGATAAACAGCATTTTTTTGAAGCATATTTAAAAATACATAAAAAACTTGACAAACAAATGCGAGAAATAACAGATACAGTGGGGTTTTTTTTTTAAGCGAAACAAATGCCAATTTCAATTTGTTGTTTTGCTTCTTCTTCTGCTTGTGCGTGACACAATTGTTCAGTCGAATTATACTATATGTTTTGATTACATATGATATGGCAAGAGTTGGGGTAGAATTTGTATATATCAACAGTTATAATTGAGCAATTAGGCAGCAAGAGCATAAATATTGGCAGATATATAAAATATATACAGTGATGGCTCTAGATTAAAGTGCCACTTGTTTAATAACACAGTGGCGGCTGCAAATTAAAGTTCCACTTGCTTAATAACACTGCTGGCATTTAAAATAGAGCGCATCGCTTTACGTTTCGCTTGAAATGATTTCATCTTTCTAATTTGAATCTTGAAAAGTCGAAAGCCGCAGAAAATCCAGCAATTAGCATGCTGAATAATGGCATTATTTGTCTGTAAGCTCTAATTGCTGTTGATGCTGGTCATATAATTGATTACGACTAAGTCCGCATTCACACGATCAAGTTTTTTCATGAGATTTTTGATTTATTGATATCGGTCGAATGGAGTTAAGACTTTAGGGAACATTTTCATAACCCATGAACAGCTCTTCTCCTATTTTGCATTGCATTTTTCCGATTGTTTTTAAACGCAGAGTTGCATGTAAGTAAATTAGTTATCGATAAACACTTATCACACTTATCGTAGGTTTAAGGTTGCCCAGCATATGCATTTTATTTAATTTTACACAATTAAAATCAATGTAATAGATTTTAATATAATCTAATAGACCAATCGATAACAATGAATAAAATATATATCGATATACTTCATGAAAAAAATTCATTAAAAAAATTCGTCTAAGTACGACAAGCTTTTCGAAGCTGTTTCAAAACGAAAACAAAACAAACTTCATCAAAAAACCTCAGCGTGTAAACGCATACTAAGTGTTTCTTTATGATTGTTCTAATTAAAGAGTTCGCACTGTGGTTATGAAGCCCACAAGCTCAAGGTCTAGGGTCTAGCTGTGTTATATATTAATAGGCAAACACTGAACGTTGTAACTTAGGGTTATGACATAATAATACAAATATATATGCTATATACGATTTAATTACTTAATGCTAAAGATATTGATAAGCGCATGTTTGACTTACGGAAATAGTTGAGGCACTCGCGGGTCTGTTCCTTGGTCAATCCGAGACCCTCGGATGGTATATGTAACGCTGGGGCTGGGACAAACCAATCCTCATTCGCATAACCCGCGAAATCGGTGAGGAAATCATTGCGTACTTTGTACTTGGGTATTTGCTCCTCCAGCAATGAAAATATCTCCACCTCGGGCAGGTTTTCGTTGCTGCACAAATCTACAAATATATATATATATATAGTGAGTATATGCAAATATGATTAGCAAAGATATTATCTCTTACCGGTTAAACAACTGGCATCGCAGGTTTGGGGTTTACTTGGGGTCGATATAGACGTTATCGACGTCGATGCCGATAGACGTTTCGACTGCAGTTTGGGCAAATGTTTGCTGAGCGTCGCCTGCGCGGAGGGGCTGAGGGGCAGGGGGCCCCCATTGGCCCCCAATGTTGCGGATAGCATAAATATTTGCTAACTTCACTCCGTTTATTTATTTAGCTGTTTGTTCAAAATTATCGCCAGGTCCAGTTGGTTGTTTAGCTGCAACAAAAAAATTTAGAATGTAAAACGCGCTCGTTAATAGACGCTTGGCAACTCGAAAACTCAGTAAACGAAACTGAAACTAATAGGTAAAGCGACTAGGCGAAATTATATTATATTTACTTTTGCCTGCACCTTTTTTGTTGTATATTCGCTTTTCACGATTTCATTATGGAGCGCTTATCTTGCGTATTCGCCTGATAAAGACAGCGTCAATTTGATGATTATTAATACTATAAATATCAGCGAAACGTCAAAGGATTTTCGCTTGAATTTATCACTAAATTTATGCCGTTCATTGACGCGGCACAGTGAAAGCTCCGTAAAGCAGAAAATAGCACATTAAAGCCATTTTAAAGAGTAATAAAGTCATAAAGGAGAAATAAATAAAGTATTTGTTAGGAATTTTTTAAGCAGTTTTATCATTAATTTAATTTATTCAATTGCAAATGTTTTTATCTTTATTTGTGCTGTTATAGGCAGCTTTTACTGTAGAGCCAAAGTTCCCAAAAGTTTTGTGGCTACTTTATGCTGTTTTTAGTAGGCGACATATCTTTATGTCTACCTACTTTCAAGCGCTTAATTTGCCAATTATATTCAAAAGTCTTTATCAATAAACATTAAACACGGACTGTTTCTATGATAAATCGATTTATACATCAAAACTATTTTACGATATATAATAATAATAGAAATTCCGTATCAATAAACCTTTATCATCGATTTTTTATATGATAAAACAGTGGCTGAAATCACTGTTTGATTAATTATTTGAAAAAATTATTTGGTATGAACAAGAAACTCTCACGACTTTAAAACTATTTTATGATAAGCACAACGCATAAACGCTAACATTTGAAAGTCTATATCATGAAATACGCAACGCATGTTTACGCTCACATCCTCTCTCTCCCTCTCTTTCACTTATTGTTTCGATAACAATATTTAGTTAATCGTTTAGCATTTTCGCTCAACTTTTCTTGTAACTGTTCTGTTTAACAATTTATTTATTTTATTTTGCATGCAGTGGTTTATCGATAACCACACTTTGTGTTTATCGCTTTACATTATCGCTTCGCCTTTTTGTTATAAACTGTCATTCCCTTTATTAACTCAATTATGCTCCTTTGCATGCTTCTGTTTATCGATAAAACCACTTTATGGCTTAACATTATCGCTATGTTATTAATTGTCTCTTTGCTTATTTATCTATGCTCTTTAACATCCTTCGCTTTATTGCTGACAACAGCATTTATCGATTAACATTATCACTATTCTGTTATTGTTGCGAGCAGAGCGTCGCGCAGGCGTTGACTGAGTTTCCCTTTGCCAATTTATTTATTATGTTTAAGTGGAGTCAGCAAAAGTTTTTGCTGATTGAAGCACAAAGCGAACTCCAAACTCAATTGGAGTACAGTGGGCAATTGCTGGCATTTAAGAGCATATTGGAAGCTTGGAAGTTGGAAGGTTAAAGTCAAAGAGATGGCCAAAAATAGTCATAGACAGAGAGACAGACAAACAGACACACAGGCTACGTGCCAAAAGCAGCGTAACACAGCAAACGGCTGCAATTAAAAGGTAAAGCGTGCAGCGTTTTACACTTGATAATACACACACACAAACACACAGCGGAGTAGAACGTCAATTTGTAATTAAAAACCAAACAAAAACAATCGGGAAAATTAAAGAGTTTGGCTTGCGAGCGCGCCAAGCAGCATTGAGACACTACGAGAGGATGGCGGCCTTCCAGTCTTCTAGCTTGCTTTCCAATGGGAAGCAGCGTTGCACATTTAGCGGGTTTTAGAGTTCTATTGATGCTTATCATTAATCTATTTGCAAATTGACATTTAATTTAATTATTTTAAATATTGTACGTAGTATATTAATAACAGTTTTTTTGATATTTATTTTTTATTTTATTTTTTATACATATTTTAAATTATATTTATTTAATTTTTTATGTTTATTTTTATTCGTAGATTTTAGAATTCAATATTGTATGTATATTAATTACATTATTTATTATATATTATTATACACATAATTTTATTTTATTTTTGTTTATTTAATTTTATTTATTTTTTTATATATGGGCATTTCCACAGAAAGGTCCACCGGGGCCAAAAAATTAAAATTTCTTAAAAATGATATTTTTAACATTTTTAACATTAAGAAATATTAAAATTTAACAGATTTGAAAATATCTATTATAATCTATTATAGTTTTCAAAAAATTCGAATGCAAAGTCGCGAAAACGCATTTTTTGTCATTTTGACGTTTTTTAGGGCATTTTTTTTTTGAAAACAGCTTCTCAAACAGAAGCATCATGCTCAGTCATTTGTTTTCAAAATCACTCCTGTTATGTAAAAATAAATAATTCCAATTATTTTTGTCAATTTAAAAACATTTTAACCATTTGTTCCTTAAATACTTTCCAACAACAACAATAACAAAAACATACATAAAAATGGTCACGTGCCAAAAGTCACGTTACAATTTTTTTAAATTGAATTAAAAAAAAAAATGCAAGTCATCTTTGAAAAAAATCATAACCATTTTGAAGAGGCATCCATGCACAAGAGTTTAAAATTTGTTGCATTAAAATATTGCCACTGGATTCGCTAATATTGGCGATTGAATTGGTTGACCTCAAATGCCACTACCATTTTCTTCCGGTGACAAATGTCTTGAATTTTTCAATTTTCTTAAAAATGAAAAGTTACCCAAAATCAATCTTTCCACCAATGAAAGAGCTAATTAAATGCTATATGTTAAGCCTTTCAGAAGAAAAAAATATCGCTTCCTTTTAACCGTTTTTTTACTTTGAACGCGTACGAATGTCTTGTGCGCGACTGTGGAAATGCCCATATTTATATTTTATATTGCAAATCTAGCTATTTCCGTCAACACTGACGGCAAGTCGACCGCGCTGACGCACAAAGGCTGCGAAATATTGGCATGTGACGCCGACGCGTACAGCAACCCCTCCTTCACACCCCACCACCCCACTCCACCCTCACCCCACACAACGAGCGATAAACAGTGCTAGAGCCTGAGGTATTCCCTGGCCTTTCGCGATTATTTGCGATAACAGCGATTGGTTTTTGTTATCGGGAGAGCGCGTTGCAGTTCACAGGCAGCTGCATTGCGTAACAGCGTAGAAAGCAAGCGGCAGCAAAATAACAACAAAAACAATGCGAATGGTGAATGGAAACCGGCGCGAGAGAGAGAGAGAGAGAGAGGGGGAGAAATGAGAGCATTTATCCATTGTTGTTGTTGTTATTGTTCGATTTAGTTCTGACACTCACACTTTGACGCTTTCTCGCTGTATGTGTGTTGGAAACATTTTTCATTTAATTTTGTATTTTTTTTTTTGCTTTTTTTTTTGTTTTTTCTAGGCTGGTACGTTGTCAGGGCCCTTGCAGCGAATGAAACTGAATGGATGGCATAATGCTTGAAAATAAATTTGGAAGCGAAGAACGACGCGCGCGGCGTTATGCCAAGTATTAGACAAAAAAAAAAAACAACAAAAACAAAAAACTAATTTGTTAAAGTTTGCGTTTGCGTTTGTTGGCGTCGGATTTTGTGTGCTTAAATTGTTTTTGGCATTTGTTGCTCTTGTCTCTGCATTTCTTTTGGCTATTTTTCACTATGTGCTCAATTTTTGGCATACGCACTCAATACAAACATACACACACACACACACACGCATACCAATGCACACATACGCTGTCAAACATTTACCGTTCACTTATATAAGCAGCGCACAGTGGGACAGGGTCATTAGACGACACGCTTGTAATAGATTTCTTTTATTTGTTTCTTTTTTATTCTCTTATTTTGACAAATTTATATCAATTGTTCCGCATGCAGTGCCAAAGCGCAGGCAGATGAATCAGCTGGGCGCAGCCTGTCAGCATGGGAGGGGGGAAGGGGAGGGGCAACGCTCAGACAGTGGAGAGGTCAAAAATGGGCTGCGTGGGCGCAGAAAATCATATCAAAATACAAAACTATGCATGTGTGTGTGTGTGTGTGCGTGTGTATTGCGTGCAGCTGTATTGTTGTCAGCGTTGCCAATTTGGCGTGTTTTGGAATTGTCATAAAAATATTTGAAAATTTTATATATTTTTTAAATGCTCCATAATGCTAGTATTATTCAATTATTATTATTTAGTTTAAATTAATTTTTTATGTTTATTTGAAGCCACTTTTGTGTATTTTATATTTCTGGCAACACTGTTTGTTGTGTTTGTTTGTTGGTGTTGGTGCGTTTGCGTGTGATTATAAAACACTGTCATCATTTGCTTAGCACTCACGAATCGCGCTCTCAATTGCGATTGGAAATCACTGTTGCGCAATCCGCTTTTTTCCCGCCAGATCTAGTAATTGCTTTTGAAAAAGCATTTGCTACGAACTTTTATTTAAATTTACACTAATATAAAGCATATTTATATGGCTGTTGTCATTATTTTGATCGATATTTGCCCATAACATCTTATATTTATTATTATTTATTGCTTTTTAATTTCAATTTTGTTAGCTTTATTCGCTTGGAAAAAAACTGACAACACTGTTGGAAATGTTACTCATATTTCATAATGCCTTGCTTTTGTTTTGAACACACTTAACCTTACACTGCGCGAATTATTGAATTTTCATTTTCGTTTACATTTTGCTTTTCATTTACGTTTTGTTCTTCGTTTTCCATGTAATTTTGTTGTTCCAGGAAGGTACCTACATTTCATTTGTTGTTGTTGTAGTTGTAGTTGTAGTTGTGCATGTGTTTGCCATTTTTTTCTCTTTCTGCTTCAGCTTCTCTTTCTGGTTTCGTTGTGTTGTGGCTGCTTTCACACGACTCAGAAACCACATGCCATTCTATTATTATTAATTCTTTGCCCGAACGCGCGTCAGTTAATTAAAATAGTTGCAATTGATTTAACTAATTTGTATGCGCAAAGTCAGAACGAATTTAAACTAAATTTAATCAATTTTACAGAGCTAAATAATTTCGTTTTTGCAGCTGCAAAGCCAATTTTATGCGCACGCTAGAGATGGGCAGACGCGCGATTGTAACTGCGCTATCGATAATCAGCTTGTTCAAGTTACGGCCTACAGATGGCGCTGTTCGTCAGCTGGTCCAACAAGTTTGAGTTCGTATGCTGGTTTAATGAGCAAAAGAGACAGCGACAAAACAGCGCGCCAAATTCAAAATTGAATTACAATAAATTTATTATTTAAAAACGAAAACAGCAAAAAATAGCATATTCGGATTTTATTTTTGATTTTAGTTTGTCTACAAAATAGTTATCTTTCTTTTACAACAGCATTTTACAATTTTTGCAATTCTCAAAATCATATTTTCATAGAAATTTTGGTAACCGAAAGCAATAAAATCCGGGAAAGTTGTAATTTTTGTTTTTGGCGTGTTAGGAATGCCTAATTTTATATATAAGTTATATATATAAATCTGTATATTTGTTTAATTAATTATATATTTCTTTTAGATCAATGTGCCCCATTTTTCGCGCAGCTTGCAAATCATCATCATTAAACAAAGCTTGGAAAAGTCTTTAAAATTAAATCAAAAAATTATGACAATATTTTTTGGAACGAATATAACAATAATAAAAACGTTGTATAATTGTTGGTTTGTTTTTGTTGTTTTTGTTTTTGTTGTTTTTCCTAGACTTGGCTTTAATCGTCAGTGTTCTTGCGGGTCGATGGTATCAAGTCTACGGCACTGATGGCATCCGGAAACATGGTGTGATAGTTGATAAGGGGCACGTAGGCGGCCGTAATCACACGTCCGGCAAACCAACGGCCGTGCAGCGAATTTACGGCCAACACGGCCGTCGTCGTGCTGGGGCATTTGACGTAGACGGTGCCGGTGGGGGAGACCGTATCCACGTGTATGTGCAGCACTCCGCCGTGCTTGGTGCACTCCTCCAGGACATCGTCGCGCACGTCCGTGTCCCAGGTGGGATTCGTCTCGGTGCGCGGATCAAACATGTTCGACAGTATGAAACACTGGGTGGCTATCGATGGCGTCTGCTGCTGCTGCTGCACGGGCGCCGGCTGCGGCGCCGTCGCCAGCAGCGCATTGGCCGCCGCCTGTGGCACCGCCAGACCGGCGCCCTCCGCCAGCTTGAACATCAGCTGCAACCGCCCGGTGGCGCCCAGATCGATGCCACTGCGATCCATCTCATCGGTGTCCAGCGAGCTGGTGTTCATGTCCAAACGCTCCGTCACGTTGCCCACTTTCATCGGGCGCCCGGCCAGCTCGAAGCCGTTCAGCTGCTCCAACGCCTTCTTGGCATCGTCAGCGTTGTGGTACTGCAGGGAACGCAAATGATTAGTTTCGTATTTAATCGGATTATATTTATACTGGGGGTACAAATAAGTTCTGTGCGTTTCTTAGGATAATAACTAAAATTCTCGCTTTGGTTATTTAATGTGAAGCTCTCGATGGCCGAACTCTCAGTGGCTCAACTCTCTTTGTCTCATGTCTCATGCTCCGTTCTTGTTGCTCCAACTCTCGATGGCCCAACTCTCTCGGGCTGAACTCTCATTGACCTAACTGTTGTTGGTTTAACTCTTGTTGGTTCAACTCTCAATGGCCGAACTCTCGTTAACCGAACTCTCGTTGACCGAACTCTCACAGATCCAACTCTCTCTAGCTCAACTTTCGTTGGCCTAAGTGTTGTTGTTGGTCTAATTCTTGTTGGGCCAACTTTCGATTTACTTTTTCAAGGTAAAGGGTCTAAAAAAGCCTTTCTTTGCTAGCTCAAATAGGGTGCTAACTTTTACCCAAACTTATCACCTTTAACTCCGTAAAAAAACAAGAATTTTTATTAAATGTAAAGCCATATAAAGTAGGACATCTAACGCTTCTAAAACATCTAATTTCCAAACCCCTAAAATTAGCTTGCAATATTTATAAATCTTAACCGTATTTATTTTGGCATCAGTCGAATAACTAAAATAATAAATAATATTGTCGTACGCCGGCCCAACTCTCTCTGGCCCAACTCTCGCTGACCGAAGAATCGCTTGCAATATTTTCAAGTCAGAACCTATTTTTTAAAACGCACCCAACCAATTTGTACTCGCTATGGATGGAATTAGAATAGCCTACCGTTATGAAGCCGTAGCCCTTGGATCGACCCGTCTCGGTGTCAATGATCAGCTGTATGGCGTCGATCTTGCCAAAGGGCTCGAAGATGCCGCGCAGCATGTCCTCCGTGATGTTGAAGTGCAACGAACCGACGTAGAGCCGCATGGGTCCCGTGTGCGGCTTGGGCTGGAACGGAGGAGGCGCGTTCTGTAGACGATTCTTCTCCGCCTGCGTGTGCTGCACCATTATGGGCACGCCCAACAGCCGCTGCCCACTCAATCCCAAAGCCAACGCCACAGACTCCGGATCCTCGAACTCGATGTATGCAATGCCCTTGAAGCGCTTGGTCTTGTTGCACGTGATCAGACGCACGTCCCGCACCTTGCCCACGCTCGAGAAGAACTCCTCAAGGTCACGGGCGCGCACGCGCTGCGACAGCTGTATACAGAAGACGGTGCGTGCGTCACGCTCCTCGGGACTCAGCTCTGTGGGCGGCGTGCGCTCTCCGACGCCGTTCGCGGGCGACCTGCCGCCCCCGCCCCCACCGCCTCCACGGCCGCGTCCGCCGTACGCCCGAGGCGAGTAGCTGGTGCGACGACGACTGCTGCAAGAAATTTAAATAATTAGAAGATTAAATATAACAATATGAAATTAATTGGAATAAGAGAAATATAAGTAGTATTGGAGAATAAATATAATTAGGATAAGATTAAACACAATTAATTAGAATAGAAACAACGATAGAATAGGATAGGATCAATTCTGTATCATCAGTCTTAGAGAACAGTCGTGTATCATCAGTAATTTAGAGTCGTACAGTCGTACTATAACCGTTAGTAACCAAAGTTGTATTCATTTTTAGTCAGAAGACATAAGTTGTATCTACAGCGAGAGAAATTTCGCCCAGCGAGAGTTGGGACAGCAAGAGTAGGGCCAGCTAGAGTTAGAATAGCGAGAGTTGTACCAACAAGAGTCTAACGAGAGCTTAGCCAGAGAGTTGGGCAAGTGAAAGTTCATCCAACAAAAGCTCGGCCAGCAAGAGTTCGGCTAGCGAGAGAGTGGGGCCAGTAAGTGTTCGCCCAACAAGAGTTGGAGCTACAAGAGTTAGGCTAGTGAGAGTTCGGCCATCGAGAGTTGGGCTATCGAGAGCTGGGCCTGCAAGAGTAAGTCAGCGAGAGTTTCACGTCAATTGACGTCAATTATTAATTGACCCCTCGGGAGTTCTGTTGTCTAAAACTGGTTCCTACTTTTCATATTATTTGCATTGGGTTAAGCAAATAACTACAGTAGAATCCGGTTATAACGACGCCGCTTATAACGTCCGACCGGTTATTGCGACGAAAACTCGATGGTTTGGTTGGTCCCCATACAAACTTATATGAAACGGCCTCCGCTTATAACGTCTCCGCTTTTAGCGACAAACCGCTTATAACGACGAGATTTTTCACAATTCAACCGGATATTGCGACGTGCCGAACAAAAAAAAAAACTTTAAAGAGGAAAGTTTGATTTCTTTAACAATGCTAAAAGAAGCAAACAAAATCATGAAGTTTGTGTTTTTTCAATACGAAAAACAAACAAAATCATGGATTTTGTCTTCCGGATATAACGACGTAAAATCGTCGGTCCCTTGAAATTCGCTATAACCGGATTCTACTGTATTTAATTTTTTGTTTTGATTAAAAAATTAATTTGTTTTATTTTAAAACCTATTACGAACATGGCATCCAGAAAATAAAAAAAAATATTTTTTGTTTGCTCCTTTCGGATAGTGCGTCTTCCGGATATAACGACGTAAAATCGTCGGTCCCTTGAATGTCGCTATAACCGGATTTTACTGTATATGAAATTTGATATGGGCACGGTGTATAACTCATAAGTCATTTTGGTATTACCCGCATTATGTTCAAAGTATAATAGATTTCGGAATTCCAGTTTGCAGACCTGATTACAAATCATTTCGTTTAGTGCTAATTTATGGATCTGATTTCAATAACAGTCAAGTTTTGTTGGTCTATTGAAACTAGCTCGATTGTTTGGTATTATATCGGATACTTACTTGCCGTCCCTGGACCGGGAATGGCTGCGTCGACGCTCGCGCACTGGACTGAGGCGTTTGCGCTGTTGCTCCTTTGAGCGGCTGCGTCGGCGCTTGTCGCGCGATCGGCTGCGCTTGCGCTCCGAGTCACGCTGCAGGGGCTTGCTGCTGCCGCGACGTTCCCGCGAGCGTCGATCGCCGCCCCGCTCTCGCTCCCGATCGTTGCGCTCGCTGCGCCCTGAACCGCGTCTGTCATCGCTGGAACGCTGCTCGTCGCGTGAGCGACTTGCGCGCTTGCTGCCATCGCGATAGCGATGCTCACGCTCCCGTTCTTTTTCTCTCTCCTTGTCACGATCGCGATCACGATCACGATCACGATCGCTTCTGTCCTTATCACGTTGGGCGCCACGATCAGAACGCTCGCGCTCCTTGGAGCGTCTGCTGTGTTTGAGCTCACGCGAACCGCTCCGACTGCTGTGAAAAAGTGGAAAGAAAAAGGGAATTATTTTGGGAAACTATTTTGGCTTTTATCTAGGAGCTTACCGGGAGCGTTGAGCGCGCTTTTTATTGCCATTTGAGGAGCGTGTGCCCCCACCGTTTGCCACATAGCGTTCCTCCTCGTCGTTGTTGTCATCGTGGGCGGGGCTGCCGCCGCCTGAGCTGTTGCTGCCACGCCCACCACGTCCCCGTCCCCCGATGACGCTCTACAGATAGGGTTTTTTGTTTGATTTTTGGTGCGTTGGACAGATGGGGTTGATTGGGTGGAAGTCGCAAGCAATAATGTACATACATAGAATTTGGATAGTTTTTTTTTGGTTTTTGGTTCATGTTCATTTCGGTTTGTGACAGGGGGACACAGACACAGAGACACATACGCACACACACAGACAAACACATAACGTTCGGGGGTTTCCAGGTTCCGGTTCCGGTTCCGGTTCAGATTCCGGCACGTTACGTTTGTTGTTGTTGTTGTTGTCGTATTTTGAGTGTATTACATTTTTGGTATTCGTTTTGTTTTCATTTTTATGTATTTCATTTTTGTTTTGAATAAGAGAAAGCAAATCAAAGTAAATTAGTTAAATTTTTGGTATCTGCAAGTATATAAAATAGAAATGCTTAAGTCAACAATGATCATTTGCGGATCATGGCCAATTTAAAGCAATACAGTCGTAGTATATATATTTATATATATGTGTTGTATTGTAAAAATATGGATAATAATAAAAACAAATGTCGTAGATAGACGATAAGCGTAACGCTCTACTCTATCTGTATACATACTAGAATACCTAATCTGATAGGTATAAATCTGATGTACAGCGTGGGCCCCCAATAAATTTCGCACCATTTATTTGTTTAAAACTTTAACAAATCTGTGTCAACATTTAAAAAATAATATAACTCAATTCTCGTGCCGAATTACAAAGTTATTTGTATAGTAATATTTGCTAAATTGTAACTAAAGGGTGATTTTTATTAAAACTCAAGGAATATGTTTATTTTTTCTCTTTCAAAAGTAACTTCTATGAGAAAATATTTCCCTAATAATATTTAATGACGGATTCAAGTCTTTGTTTCATGATTTTGAGCACAGCATAGCTTTATAAAAGTTGCGACAGTTATCGGGGCCTACGCTGTACATATATATGCTTGTATATACCTATGTTTATATACTGATAACACACACACGTCGATTATTTCTAGCGCTTGGGTTGATTGGGTTTTGGCTTGGCTGGCTGCTCGACATTGGCATTGACTAAAGACCCATCGGAGGCGCGCTCTCGTCTATATATGGACATATATATTCAATATAGATATAGATATATATAAGTAAAGTTAATGTGTAGTGAAGTTTAATTAGTTTTTGCTTATTACTTGTTTCAGTTGATTTTTTGGTTCATTAGGCTTATTGTGTTCAACTTTTTGTATGGTTTTATTATTATATATATATTTTTGGGCATTTTGGTTATTGTTTGGTATTTTTGTATAGATTTATAGATTTATTTTCAGACTCGACTCCTGAAAGATCAGTGAAGTGGACTTTCTTTCTTTCATTCTTGTCTGTCTGTGAGTTGTGAGTTGTGCTGCCTGCTGCCCCAGACAATTGGGTAGAGAGTTTATCTGAAATTTAGTGCACGTTCAGTTTTCATTGATTTCATTTTAAAGCAGTTTACAAACTAAATTGTTTAAAATAATGAATTTCAAACAGAAACGGAAATTATACAGCAAACAAATGCCTAGATAGTTTTGCTTTTTTTTTTTTCATTTTTTTTTTATTTTTAGTTATTTTTTTTCGCAGTTTCTGGCACATTCAAAACTTACCAAATGGTCTCCAGCTTTTTGTGTTTAGAATGACCAAAACAATCACTAGCAACAATATTGAGCTTATACGATTTCTGCAAAGACATTTCACCCTTAAGAATTATTCTCGCTTTTATTTCATTTTAATTTTGTTTTGGTAGTGTGATAATTTTGTTTGATTTTTTTTTTTTTTTTTTGCTTTTGTTTCAAGGAGAGAGAAAGATAGACAGACAAAAGATCAACTAACTTTGAAGGTCTTTATTTAGTTCGTTTGATTTGTTAGCTACATTTTTATAAATATTCAGCTATAATCGAATCTTATTTGAATATTTGAAGCATATTTCTTTTGGGGCTGCAAACCCAACAAAAAAGTGTCAGATATCCGAAATTCTAGATCGAACTACATGATTTTAGAATTAATAAGGATTATATACACATAAATAATTTTCTATAATGATAATTTCTGTTTATTCAATATTTATTGAAAAATTTTGGTTCGGTTTTCGGATTTCCTATGCCTAAAACTATTTCAGTTTGCAGCCACGTTTCTTAACTTTGATATCTGTTCAGTTATCCGATTCGTAGATAAGATAAACTCAATAAAGCTGTTCGGCTAGATCATAACACTAACATAGACGACGTTTGATACCAATTTCAACGATATATCAAATGGAAATTGTTATAATTTGGTTACTACCGATAAGCCCTATCAACATAGCAGCATTAACATAGAGAAACAAACGATCGAGAGCAAAGGCAAACCACCCAGAATTAAAGATACACATAGAATTGAATCTCAATCCAGCCATATAAAGTGGAAAATCAATTTGTTTCATTATTATTATTATTATTATTACCATACCGAAGAGATTATTTCCCGTTCGCCATATCATGCGTTGCCCTAATTGTGTCGATTTTCGATTTCATTGCAAGTATTTAGGTTAAAAATCGATTAAAAAACAGCCCACCTTGGTATGCAAGTGGCCATACACACACTCACACGCACACACACATACATGCGCAGCAGTGTTGCCAGTTTGGCGTATAATTGGATAGATTTTGCATATTCCAAAATGAAAAAATTTATAGATTTTGCAAATAACATTTTGCCACAAATCTATTAATTTTATAATTTTATTCAGCTTGCTCTACATATTTCTACTACATTTAACAAAATATTTAATAAGTTTACAATGTTTCAGGGCGTAGAAATATCAAAACTTCTGCTTCATAGCATCGTAAACTTTGTTTTGATGCCCATTTTGTTAGGTCGATAAAAAATAATAAATAATATAAACAAAATATATATATATATTCTAGCTATTTTTAGCCAATTTTTACTACGCGCCTGCCCGCAATCTGGCAACACTGATGCACAGCAAACCGCCAGGTATGCGTATGTGTGTGTGTATACATGTGCCGTCTGCAGTCAATGCACGCATACATATACAAACACATATGCGTGTACATACGTGTACGTATGTGTGCCATTGGAAGGAGCATACAGTTCACACATACCCACATGTAATACGCCATGTTAAACACTATTTGTTGTACAAACCGTTGCTTAGCTTAGCCGCTAATTGCGAGCGCAATTAATTGACAATAATTAATATTGCACTTACGTTTTTCTGGTACGGCGCCTCCAGCATCGCTTCGACGTCAAAGTCCTCGGCCATGTTGGATTTTTGGGACGGCTGTTAACGCCTGGGGCTCGTTGTCTAGCACGTTTGAAGAGACGGAAATTGTTGTTGGTGTGCACAACGTACAAGCACGAGTCACTTACGCACTTGTTTCTCAATTGTTTTGTGTGTTGTAGAAACTTTTTTACAACTTTCTGCTGAAATTTTCACAGCGTGGCTCAATGTGTTGTGTTGAAGTAGGGCTGCTAATGATTGTTGATATCGACGGGCATTTCTCACTTATCGATAACCTCAAACGTAGCGCTGCCAGACCACTGTTGACAGGTTAGCTTATTTCAGGCTAAATCTAGCGTATTTGCAAAATGAAATAGCTCGTAAAATTTAATAATAGTTTGTAGCAATAAATGTATTATCTTAAAATGTTTTACGGCATAGAATAAAGTTTTTTATATGAACGTAAATAACTTTTTTTATAATAAAATATTATTGAATTTGAAAGTTCAGTTTTCAAATATGTCAAAAATAATACATATCCAAAAAACATTTTTGAGAAAATTACCAAACCTATAATTATCCAAAAAATGGTACTCCCACTTAAAAAAAATATGAGGAAAAATACGATGAAATGGATAATTTGTGTACTTAATTTAATTTAAATAAAAACTTAAATATTTATTAGTTAAACAAAATTTTAAATTTATTTTAGCTTTGCTTATGTTAGCTTTTTTTTATTTAGCTTATGGACGCTCAACAACTGCCAACACTGCTGCCAACCTAGCTATCGCCATTCATAGCGTCCAGCGTTGCCAGCCAGTTGGCACATTAATCGATTTGTTTATATTTACATATACGCAGCGAAATTTTTTTGCCTCGCAATATAAATGTTGTATTTTACAGTTTAGCGCGTAAATCATAAGTTTATAGGTGTTGTGTGTTGCATCAGAGCAGGGCGCTAGTTGAATTGAATGGCGCTGCGCAGCATCAATTGCAATCAACCGATTAAAACAAACTGCTGGCAGTTTTAATTGTTGAGTCATCAACAGCTTTGGAGGCAACCGTTAGACGGCAGCAGTTGGTTGCGTGTGGCAAGCGCCACAGCTACAGGTGAGAGGCGACGTTGCAACAGTCGGACGCAACCGACAGTAGCAGACCCTCTACGTTGGGATTTTATAATCCCTGTACCTCTGCTTCACACACAGTGGCAATCTATTCCACTTCCCTTTCCCCCTCTGACTAGTCAAGCAAATTGTCTGTTACATATCTCCGGTGTTTTTTCCGATTGTAATACAGTTTACAGCATCGAGAGTTAGGCCCGCGAAAGTTCAGCTAACGAGAGTTTGGCAGCGAAAGTTGTACATTAATTAACTCCTCCGAGGTTTGGTGGCAAAACTCCCTAGTTTAAAAGTTGTTGAGATCTAGTTTCGTCTACGGACGGATAGACAGACGGACATGGCTCAGCTTCTGAATCAGAATAATTATAATTTGTGAGCTGTGCCACACCTACTTCTGGGTGTTACACACATTTCCAACTAGCTTAATAGACCTTTTTGTGCTTTTTTAAAGTACAGGGTATGCAAATATATAAGTGTATATATGTTTATAAGGTGGCGTAAGCTGTGGGTGAAACTCTTGGCTCCCAAAAGCGTTGGCTTAAACCAACATCAACCCCCATTACGAGTGTTACGCGTCGCTGACGACGCCTAAGGTGTGTCTAAATTAGCTAAACTCTCTATGAATATAACTGTCTTATAACTATCTCTAAACATATCATATTATGCTTATAACTGTCTCACAACTATCTCTAACCGAATTTAACATTTGCAGAGGCAAATCGGTGCGCGACTTTCGACTTCCCACTCTGAGCCTAAATGGAGGACTACAAATTCCTGTTCAAAATTGTGCTGGTTGGCAATGCGGGCGTTGGCAAGACGTGCCTGGTACGGCGCTTTACACAGGGCCTCTTTCCGCCCGGACAGGGCGCTACGATAGGCGTGGACTTTATGATCAAGACGGTGGAGGTGGAGGGCGAGAAGATCAAACTGCAGATATGGGATACGGCCGGACAGGAGCGTTTCCGTTCGATCACACAAAGTTACTACAGATCGGCGCATGCGCTGATACTGGTCTACGACATTAGCTGCCAGCCGACGTTCGATTGCCTGCCGGATTGGCTGCGTGAGATTCAGGAGTACGCCAACTCCAAGGTGCTCAAGATACTGGTGGGCAACAAAACCGATCGCGATGATCGCGAGATTCCCACGCAAATTGGCGAGGAGTTTGCCAAACAGCATGACATGTACTTCCTGGAAACGTCCGCCAAGGAGGCGGAGAATGTCGAGCGGCTCTTCTATGAGATTGCCGCCGAGCTGATCGGACAGGCGAGAAGCAAGGACGGAGGCAGTGCAGCAGCAGCTGCCGCCCAGCGTCAGTCGGAAGGCGGCAGCTCCATTGGTCTAAGCAGCCTGAGTGCCAAAGCAGCGCAGAGCAATTGCTGCGGTGGCCTGAGCAACAACAACAGCAACAACAACACTAGTCAAGCTGGCTGAGGGGGAAGAGGGAGCGGGAAGATCGGAGAGGGGATTGCAATAGCCAGCGTTTGGCAGCTAACAAAACGGAACTCATTGACTATGGATGCTAAATATTTGTGTTAAAAAAAAAAACTCCATTGGATGTTGTTGACTTAGTGCGCCTGATTTTATTAGTATTAAAGATCTCGATCTAGATCTAGATTACTGCATCACAGCACAGACACACACACACACACACAATTTATGCTTTAACTTGTATTGTATACGGATCATGATGATATATCATTATTAACTCAATGCACAGAATTTTGTATTAGTTTCTAGCGCATTATTTAGCTTGTATAGTTTGAACTGTTGCAACTGCCTTCATTTTATCATGAATACCAGTATTTATATTATAGTTTTTTGAAGCAATAATTTATATGTATATTTTATATGTATATTATACATTTGGCGTACTTGTAATAGTTCTTAAGCTGATTTTATGAGACATTCCAAAAATTAAGCGTGTAGTTCAATATTGACGTAAACGACATTATGATAAACAGCAGACAAATGATTCACTTTGTAATTAAATTGAACCAAAATAAATAAATAAATTTTAATGTGAAACAACAAATACTTTTTGTGTAAAGTTTATTCAACTTTTTCTAAGTTTTAGTTTGCATTATGGGAGGTCTATTAATTTAAGATTCACCTGCATTTAAATTAATTTCAGTTTTATTTTGGATTATAGAAAAGTTTAAGAAAAATTTCTTTTGATTTATTTAAATATTTGTGTTTTGTTTTTAGTTTTATTTAATTTGTTGTTCTGTTTTAATTCGGACTATGGAAAAAGCTGAATCCTCTTCTTTCATTACTTGTTATATAAAATTCCCCGGATTATCACAGAATAAAACTTTCCGTAGTTCATGATATTATTTTTATACTCTGTGCCCATTGAAAATGGGAAAACAGGGTTAATAACTTTGTGCGAATGTATGTAACAGGCAGAAGGAGGCGTGGCAGACCCCACAAACTATATATATTCTTGATCAGGAAGACGATATAGCCATGTCAGCCGTTTTGGTCTCTTTTGAAGGGTGTATACCATACGCAGATCAAGTTTATTTCACATCTTGAATGCCATGCCCCTGCCGCCTACAACGAATGAAATAAAATACATTCGCCAATTTAAAAGACACCAAGCTATTTACATTAATTCTCTCTTAAGTAATTGGTAGGTCTATATCATAAACAGATGAGGCTTTTTTCAAATTTTGGATGCCACGCCCCCTTTACGCCTTAATCGATAAAAACCAAATAACAAGCGTAATATTGAACATAGAACGTTGAAACTAGGAATATATACTCTTGTGAATAGTAGTTACCTATCCTGAAAAGCGCATTTTAATCGGCCAATAAACACAAGAGATATGAACGAAACAATATTACAGGCGTTACGCCGCTCGCCTTTTAGCAGCGCGGCCTGTAAAGCATGGCATACACAAAATGGAAGAAGAAGAATTGCTGCTACGCTCCATCTGATAGTTTTATAAAATTATATTTAAAATATAGGGTACAGGGTATTCTACAGTCGGGCCCGTCCGACTGATCTGCCCAGTCCAAATTTTTTTGTTTTCAATTTGTTTAAATATTGATGATAGGTTTTTAATGTAATTAAATCTATTTCTGTTTTTTATGGAATAGGAAAAGAAGAACTAAGAACCAATTTTTTTTCGTTATATCTAAACAAAAAAAACTCATTTTTATTTTTGAAATTATTTCTTTTTAATGATTTTTCATATAAGATTCCCACTTTATATTCCCAAAGCAAAACTCACTGTAGTTTATGAAATTGTTTTGTTTTGATTTATTTAAATATTGGTGTTTTGTTTTTAATTTAATTTTATTGGTACATCTTGTTGTTTTCGGCTGCCGGGTTTTCTCTATGAGAAAACGCATGCTTAGTGTTAAGCTCTCTATAGTTTCGGTTTTACAAAATATAAAGATATATATATGTATGTAAAGAGATATGTATATGTGCATTGTATTGGCTATATACTATATAAATATTCATGTATAACGTTGTAGTAGCAAAATGGCATAAGCATATAGAGCTATCTCCAAGTATATAGAGACATGTGTATAATAATATTATAAATATGTAAATGGTTAATCAAAATTTGTAGCTGCAATAAAATACGGGGGGTTAGTCTGCCGAACACATATACGTTAGAATATGAGAGATTTATATACATTTATGCATAAATAGAATACATAATAATACAGTGCTAAATGCTAAATGCTAAATAATAATAATAATCATATCGTAATTTCATTAAATACAAAATCCTTTATGCATAACTAAACCATATGATTTTGCTCTTTAAAAAGGTAACAACAATTTCGGATCGGCCCTTCACAAATATATATATCCTGACAGCCTGGCACTTTCGATTCGCATTATTTAGTATTATTATTATTATTATTGTTATTCGAATTATATATGGTGTATATATTTAATTGTAAATCTGGTGTAAATGGTAGACAAGTTTTGCCAGAGCTGGCGCGAGATTTTTGAATGTTGTTGATGTTTGATTTGGGTATTTGGGGATCGGAGGCGGATACGGGTTGAAGTCGGGAGTTTTGGATCCTACTGCAGCATTAACGCATTGAGATTACGCTGTAGAATCGTGTCCTTCACCGAATTGAACACCACGTTGATGTTGCGCGTGTCTATGGCAGTGGTAAAGTGATGATAGATCCGGCTGGTGCTGCTGCCGGTGCGACGCACGCTCATAAACATCTGCAGCATAAAGTTCTGGACGTCGAGCAGAGAGTGGGGATTCCCATTGAATTGTGGATAGTACCAGCGTATGTCAGTCTCGGGATTGCGCACTTTCTGTTCCAGCAAATCCGTTTTGTTCAGAAACAATATGATCGAAATGCCCTTGAAGGTGTTATTATTCACTATCGTATCGAATATGTTCTTCGATTCCTCCAGTCGATTCGTTTTTCTAAACAAATAACAAAATTTTCAATTAGTTTAAATTGCATTTCAAATTATATATATATTCGATTTCGCACCTGTCTTCGGCCAGCACCTGATCGAACTCTGAACTGGACACTAGAAATATTATGGACGTTACAGAGGTATCAAAGCATCTGGTCCACTTTTGACGCTGCGTTCGCTGACCGCCCACATCGACAAACACAAATGGAATGTTCTGCAAGTAAAATAATAATAATAATAATAACAAAATAATCACAATAGTCTGACAAGCCCGACTGTCCTATACCCTGTACCACAACTCGCGCTCGCCCGTACATTAAAATATTTTAAATATAATTTCATTTATTTATAACCGAGGTAACGCCTGCAATATTGTTTCATTAATAACTTATTTGTTTATTAAACAATTTCAATCCGCTTTTTAGAATAGTTAAATATAATAAAAGAGATTTTATATTCCGAATAACAACGTTCTGTGTTTAATATTACGCTTGTTGTTCCACTTTTTATGTTCAAAAATGTTTTAAATATAATTTAAATTTTTATTTTAAAAAATTTTTATTAAATCATAATTCTCTTATTCCGATCCAATTAAAAATTACAGAATTTACAGTAAATATTAATTATCTCTACAGTTCGTAGAATTTACGTAGATAGATTTGAATGCCTTTAATTGATCAATGTATTCTATTTATAGTTATTCTTCGCGGTAGGGGCGTGGCATCCAACATTTGAAATAAACTTGATCATGATCTTGGTATACACCTTTCAAACAGACGGACAGACAGACAGAGAGGGCTATATCGAATAAGCTCTTCATCCTGAACATGAATATATATGGTTTGTGAGGTCTACCACTGACTAAGTTATTAACTCCGTTTTTTGCATTTTTCCATGGGTACAGGGTATAATAAATACTGCATTTAATGTGATCGCTTTACCTGTACTTTGACACAAAACTCGTATACACCTTTGGTTGCTTTGCGACAGTGCAGTATATCTTTGTGTGTAGGCACATAATCCGGTTTAGCCAACCGCTCGATCTCGTCTAGAAAATAGCTGACCGAATCGCTCTACCGTGAGAAACAAGAATGCATTAAGTATGTCATAACAAGCAATGCTAACTGGCGCTTACGATTTGAAACTCGCGTCGTCTTTCGTAGGCGCGTCTGATGCCCCGATCCTGCCACAGACGCCTGATGAGCGGTGCGTATTCTACGAATTTAGCTGCCTCTATTGCATTGCATTCCATTGATTTGGCATCGTTGGCGTCCTGTTCGCGTCCATTGCTGCCCCAAGAGATGTCCAACTTCTCGCGCGCATCGAGCAGGACCTGCATACCTATTAAAATAATCGCATAGATTCGTTAATTTACATAGATTGTAGATTATCAATGGGCGTACCTCTTATAACATTCTGGTATATCACATGTTGGTACTCGCGCAGCAGATCCGTATCAAAATTCACGCCGTGTATGATGCGCATCTGTTTGAGAAATGTCGATTTGCCCGACTCGCCAGCGCCCAGTAGCAGCAGCTTTACCTAGACAATTATATGAAAAATTTTGATTAATAAAATATATATAAAAATCTTTACTAGAAAATTTAAAAAGTATAGTCGAATTGGTTTTTTTTTTATCTATGATTCATTTGGAAATAAGCATACCGCTACCTACAGAACTATAATGAGTTTTTCTGCTGAACAAAAGTAGTTTTATCACATCAACTGATAACAGCTCTACTATTGAGCAAAAGGATTTCATAATATCTAAAATCTTCTGAAGTTAGATTGTGGAAGGACGCCAACCCCCGTGGGGGTTACTTAAAGCGAAACTCTCGTTGTTTAACTGTTTCTGGAACAACTCTCACTGGCCACACTCTCACTGGCTCAACTCTCACTCACTTAACTTTCGTTGGTTGAACTCTCGATTGCCGAACTCTCGTTAGCCGAACTCTCGTCGCCCAAACTCTCGCTGGTCGAATTCTCGCTGGTCAAACTCTCGCTGGTCGAACTTTTGCTGGTCAAACTCTTGCTTATCAAACTCTCCCTGACGGAACTATCATTGGTCTCGCTCAACTCTCGTTGCTCGATCAACTCTCGTTGGCCGAAATCTCGTTTCCCAAACTCTCGTTGGCCGAACTCTCGTTCACGTTTCGTTCGGGTTACTTGAAGCGAAACTCTCGTTGCCTAACTGTTTCTGGAACAACTCTCACTGGCTCAACTCTTACTCGCTCAACTCTTATTGGTTGAACTCGCGATTGCTGAACTCTCGCTGGCCGAACTCTCATTGGCCGAACTTTGGCTAGCCGAATTGTCTTGTCGCGAAGTTTCGCTGGGCTGTGGTTTGATAGCAAGTCAGTAAGTTACTCAGATAGGACAAAGAACTTTATAAATTAAAAAAAAAAAAAATTGTTTTAAATGCAATGTCATTTTATTTATGTAATTACTTAGTCATTGTATAAAGCGGACAAAAGTTTCTAAAGACTCGGATTACGGCTGTCTTATCAGAGTGCAGAATCTAATTGAAAAGTACGTGCGAAATGGAAACCTTGACCGATAAAAAAAGACACAGAGCAGCAGAGCAGCGGAGACGACACAAAAGACACAATAACTGCAGCACGAAAATGTTGTTAATTGAATACCTTTTGTGTGAATAAGACATGTGTTGTTGTCGTTGTTGTTGTTAATATGATTGCCTAAATGATGCAACAATAAAACCCAGAGAAAGAGCAAGAGCTCAAGCCACAGTCAGAGTCAGAGTCAGAGTCAAAGCCAAGCCCAACAACAACGACGGCAAAAGTGAAAATTCGTCTGACGTTTCATTTGTTTGCCTGTCCGCAGTGTTGCCAAAAGCTGTTTTCGACGGAAAGCACACTCAAATAAAGCTAAACAATTGTGAAAAATAAATCCAGAAAATATAAATATTTAATCTTCTGTAGAAGTTTTGGCTTTGGAGAAAAGTAATAGGTCCGAAATTCTCTCTGTAGAACAAGAAAACGCATTCTAGTTTCGTACTTTCTCTCCGATCGCTCAGATCTATCCCTAATACCCCCGAAAAAACTCTATCAAAACTTCTGAATGGTTCTCTTAGTACAAAATTTTCCCATTCGGGGTACAGACAATTCTGCGTCCGGCTGATCGGCTACGTTCTAACTAGATTTCAAATTCTTAAATTGCATAGCAAAATAATTACATTTGCCAAAAATCAGGAATTTTTTCCATATTTAAGTAACAACAAAATATCGAATAACAATAAAAGCTATAGAAACTTTTTGCATTTTTGCGTTACATATGATATTTTATTTTAAATTAAATATGTTATTGGCAAATATTGAGCAAGATACTAACAACAGATCTATAGATATTTTTTAATTGTGCCTAGTTTTTTTTTTTTTAATTTTAGAAAAAAACGAGAAAAGATACAAAGCCGAATTTTAAATATTTTTCTAGAAAATTCGGACGGAGCAGATCGTAGTGCGGCAAATTGTCTGTAGCATATCTTCCTTGTGTTTTATCCGATAGTATTGCAATTCACAGCGTCGATAGAAAATCCCCTAAACTACGAGCATGCCAAATTATAATAAAGTGAAGGGTTTAAAAAGACTGAACTTCTGCTTGACGCAATTTTCAAAATGTGAAAAATAATTTACAAATATATATACTTTGTGGGGTCTGCCACGCCTCCTTTTAACTCTGTTTATCCCATTTTTCAAATGGGCACTGGGTATAAAAACAGTCAGATTTGTCTGGGGAAAAAAGCGAACTTGTCAGCACTGCCTGGGCGGCTCATGCGGGCCATGCAACCGGATGAATGCCGTGAGAGTGTGCGTGTGTATGTGTGTGTGTGTGTGTATTTATGCGCGAGTTCAAATTAATACTAATTACTTAATTAAACGGAATGTGGCAGAGATATATATGTATATGTATATGCTGTAAATAATATATATTATTTTTAAATTATTTATCGGTTTACCTGCCGCCTGAAGGTGTGCTTCTCCCTCTCCAGAAAGCGATCGATCTCTTTGGATTTGTAGCGTTGCTCGAGCTCCTCGGGGGAGCTGCGCAGTCGCAGCAGGTAGGTGAGAAAGTCGCCGCAGCAGCGCATGCAGGCGAATCTCGATGTTTGCAATCGATTGCCCTGGCGTCGCAGTCGCTCCGCCCCGTCCGATAACAGGCCGGCGGCGGGGTGGGGGGTGGCGCCTCTGCCTGGGCCTGTGGGCTGCTGCTGCTGCTGCTGTTGATGATGATGCTCCTCCATCAGGTGGGTGAGGGTTCCGGTGCGTGTGTCGTTGTTGCTGCTGTTGCTGTTGTTGTTGCTGTTGCTGCCCATGGCGACTGCGACTGCGACGTCGATAGCGATTTCGATGACAGCCAACGCCTGACGTGCGCACTTTCTATACAAACACACACACACACACACACACACACACACAGTTGCGCGCTTGTTGTTGTTTTCGTTAGTATTTGTATTTGTGTTTGTATTTGTTGTTATTGTGCTTGCTGCACATACGCTAAAATTAGCCTGGTCGCAGATTTTATTGTTTTTGCTCGTTGTTTGCTTGGCGTTGGCGTTGTTGTTGTTGCTCTTGTTGCTGTTGCTTTTGTTGTTGCAGCCAAATCATATCTTGACCACAAATAAAGGGCCGCGCTCTCCCTCTCTCCCACTCTTGTGTCTTTCTCTTCGCGAGCATTGCACACGCACACACACACACACAGCTCACCACTCCACTTACACACACACACGCGCGCGCGCTCTCTGCCACAGTGCGGCTGCAGTGCGTTTATTGCATTCGCTTATCGCCAATTAATTATCGAATTTATTAAATCACTTGAATTACGCGTCGTCTGCTTCGCTCGTATTGGCAAATTTTGTAAATAAATTCGCATTTTCACTCCCCAAAGACAGCGCAGTGTTGCACGCGCGATAGCGCACCATCGATAACTATTGTTATTTACAACTATATCGATTGCTCGGTGAGGAGCAGCCGATCGATATTTACTGGCTGTGTATCGCTAGCAACCTTGTTGTTAACAGCTGTTGATAAGCCGCACAACAAGCAGCGTTGGCAATTTAGCGGCTTTTTAGTATGTTAGTTTTACTTATGTTTAAAAACTATTTAATATTTTTTATTATTGTATGCTAATTTAATTTATTTGAATTCCTTGTCGACTAGTTGTAGTTTATATTAAATAAGTAAATAAATTACATGCATATTTAATTTAAAATGTTGCTTAACAGCAATATTTTTTAGCTGTTTTACATCTAGCAAATCTAGCTAGGTGTGCCAACGCTGGCAACCAGTCAACAGGCTCTTGGGCGCTTGCAGATGTTTAGTTTATTTTGCATTGTCGGCGTGAAGTTGTCGTTTTTCCGCATACCCTCGAAATTAATATATTTAATTAATAATAATAACTAAAATGTTGGTCAACACAAGCAAAGCGTCAGTGCTGCGTGCCGCGCGTCTTCCTGGTGGCATCGATTTCATTAAAAAGCTGGCAGGTAACGAAAGTATTTTATAAATTATTATTATTTTTTAGAGGTCACAGAGTTGAAATCAATTGAATGTTGAGTTGAGCAATTGCCAAGGCCTCGCCACATTGTAGGCTTAATTCAATTTATGCGCAATAAGCAATTTACAGTTATTCAGCCTGTACTTCATCCGTATGTATGTATGTATGTATGTATTGATGTATGTATGTATGTGCATAAATCTATATGTAGAGCAGAATCATCTGGATTTTGTACCCTGGTGATCTGCCAAACTGCGCAATACATTTACATATTATACATGCATATGTATGATATATCTACACTGAGAAAAAAACCAAAACACTTCTGTTATCCGAAATTTACTAGATCTTAGTGGGAACGAACTTTTAATTCAAGTAATCCTCAAGCAATCCAGAATTTCTTGATTTTTATTAAGATTCCGGTATTTTGCGTACATTCAAGATTAGATATTTTAAATCGTTTGCATCTTAAGTTAAATTATGTGTTTACTGATTAGACATTTTCAGAATTCTATTAATTCTAAAACAGTAAGAAGGACATTTGTTAAATTGATTTAATCTAAAAAATTGAAGCAATTTCTATCTGAATTTCTCTTCTAGAAAAAAAATACAAAATTAAAAATGATTGTCCAATCAATTTTGTTTTTCTTAAAACATCTTCGAGATAAAAAAAAGTTCGAAAAATTAATTTGGTTTTGAAATTGTTTTATCCATAAATTAATTCTGAAATATCGAGAAATACCTTTCTTATATTAATTTCATCAAGGAATGGTAGACTGAAAAAAACTGTTGAAAAAATTAAATCAAAAAGGGTTTAAAATCAATGCTGTTGCTTCTTAAATTAAATCTGAAACTTAATTAAGAAATACATTTTCTCTATAAATTTAATCTTGGATGTGAAAGAAATTTTCTAAGTGTATGCACGTAAATACCTACACCTCCATACATATTATTAAAATTTATTTCGATTTCTGTTGCAGCTGTACAACCCCTGCACACAACTACCAAGGCGCTGAACCAAGCCTCGCCGGCCCCCTCGCTGCCGCTGCCCCACAATGTGGATGCGGCGGAGACGACGCGCTTCTCGCCCCAAAGATCCCGTGACATGTCGGACAACATCATGAGCATGTCGCATGCCCCCATTTCGATGATCGATATTACGACCGACAACACGCTGAGCGTGTCGCAGCCCTACGTGCAGGACCTTCATGTGCAGTCCTACGACTGCTTTGGGGCCGTCAGCCTCAATGCCGTGATGCAGAGCAACGTGCCCACCCCTTTTGGGGGCATGCACAAGTTCTCGCACCTCAACATGCCGGGGGGTCAATGGTCGCAGGAGTTCAAGTTCACCTCCCAGAATCTGCACAGTTCGCACTATCGCGCTCTCAGGGACGAAACCCGAGCCGATTGGGTCAGCTACGATCAGAACTACACCCTCAACGGTCCAGGTGAGAGAGGGGAAGTCCCCAACTGCCACTTGTTGCATGTAGCCTGTTGCATGCGTGAGGCGCAGGCGCCTCAGCTATCCAGCATCCCGCTAGAGTTGTGTCGCATAGTTCGCAAGCGTATCAATTGAATTACTCGCTGAAGAGAAGGAACGAACGAACGAACTCACTCGCTGAATCTCATTTAGCGAGTCTTTCAAACTGTCGCTCGTTCGAATTTACTCTTTGTGTCTCTCGTTTAGTGAATCTTCTCGTTAACTGACTCTTCGAAATGCTTATTCAGTTAATCTCTCGTTGACTGACTCTTTGAATGTCTTGTTTAAACACTCTTTGAAGCTCTCGTTTATAAATTACCACTTTGAATCTCTCGACTGTCTTTGAACCTCTCGTTCAGTGATTTTTTTACGCTCTCGTTCACTGAGCTCTCGTTTGAGGATTCTTGTAAATCTCTTGTTAACCGACTCGTTGAATTTCTTTTTTGAAGCTCTCGTTGACTGACTCTTTATCGGACACTGACTTTGAATCTCTCGTTCATCGTTAAACGACTCTTTAAATCTCTCGTTCACAGACTCTTTGAATCTAACGATTTGTGATACTTGTAAATCTCTCGTTCATCGACTCGAATTTATCGAATTTATTTTAATTTAAAAAAAATACGATAAAATAATAATGCTTTAAACTAATATAATTATTTAAATGCTTTACTATTTAAATTTTAAAGTAAACGAAATATTTTCTGCACTGTCCATAGCGATAAGCGCAAAAACCCTGTCGATTTTCTTGATATTAGCTGCTTATCGATAAAAATGATATTCCAAAATTTCAGTGAGGGATTATAATAGGTCGATAGTTGATAATTATTAACTTATTTAACGACTTGTTGACCGAATTTGAACGATTGAACTAAATCTCTCTTATTGAACTATGAAGCACAACTCAAGATCCCCGCATCTGTAGCATTTCTAACTATCATACGCACTGCTCGCATCCGCATTCCGCAGGCTCTCGGCGTTGCTACAGCACGCAAGCAACTCCGCCGGAACAGGTAAAGCCCGCCCCCGCCCCTGCAGCCGCCACCGCCCCCGAGGCTCCGGCCAAGGAGCTGAGCAAAAAGGAGCAATTGAAGCGAGCGTTCAAGGAGTACGGCGCCACAATTGTGGTGTTCCATGTGGGCATCTCTCTGGTATCGCTCGGCGGGTTCTACATGCTGGTCTCCAGGTATATACTAACAGCTCACACACATGCCAAGCTAACAATTAACTCCGTTAAGGCTAAAGTTATTTAACTATAACTATTTCTAATATATTTGTTTTATTTGCAGTGGCATAAACATGATGCCCGTGCTGGAGTTCCTTGGCATCGAGTCGTCGGCCATAGCTGAAAAACTGGCGGTCGGCAGCACTTTCGTCACAGCCTACGCAGTCCACAAGGTCTTTGCTCCAGTCCGCATCAGCATAACCCTCGGATCAGCTCCATTTATCGTGCGTCTGCTGCGCTCCAAGGGATTCCTGAAACCAAAGAATTAAGCGCATTTCTGGTGCCATATCATAACCGCATATTCTATACTCTATTAGTTGCTTATACAGACAACAATTTATTATTATTGTATTTAGTGCCTAGTTTCGCAATCATTATATTGTATTTATCGGTTCTTTGGGCAGCTTACTAACTCCAAAAATATGTATGTAGTTCAGAGCAGCTTTAAGCTAAATTGTAGTAAACGTTTCCGTTTGGAACGAATGTCTTTCTGTGTTGATTTGTTTACAAAACGAATTTTATTATCAATAAAAGTTTGCAATTTTTAACCCAAGGCCTTTTCAAATTGTCTTTATAATATAACCTTACAAAACTCGTAAAAGAATGAGGTTATTACGCAAATATCTTAAGATTTTGTTAAATACTAGAGAGTTGGGCCATTGAGAGTTCGGCCAGCGATTGTACGGCAAGCGAGGGTTGGCGACCAAAATAAAATTATTATGTATTTTCAATATTTATAATCCTCCCATTTCCCAGCTTTTTAAAAAACACGTTTCGCTTGGTTTTTTTTTTAATTTTATATTTTTACTGCTTTTTTTGTTTAGTTTTTGTTTTTGTGGATTTCTTTAGCATGTTTATAGAAAAAATAATTTTTCATTCTTAAGTTTTCATCGCTAGACATTCTCATTGTTTTTTTGTTTTTTTTTTTGTTGTATCATTCATAATTTGTTATTGGCTTAAGCTATAAATTGATTTTAAGTAAACAATAATTGTAATAATTATACAATACAATAATAATTAAGACTTAACAGTTTAGGACAAAAAAGCTGATGGAAGAAACAAATTAACAATTTCCAAAAAAATTCCATTTGCCATTTGATTTAATAATTTGTTGTTTTTTCTGTTTTGTTTTTTTTGTATTATTATTGATTTACTTTTTTTTGCCTTGTTAGGTCGCACTTGCTACTAATGTATATATGTATATATCCCCCCTGTGCTCTCATTCGACTAAGCTCCTTAATTAATTTAGTTATCCATCTCAACTCGGATGTTCCCCATGCCGTTTTGTACGCTAAGTTGTAATTGTACGTGGTTGTTTTGGATGCGGATAGGATGGTTGTGGGTCTAGTAACCATCGGCGGCAGCTTCCTCATCGATTTGGGCCTCCAGCTTCTCCTCCTCTTTGGCTTTGCGTCGCTGTATCCAGGGCATAAAGGCCCACAAACTGGCGCCGGCCAGCAACGTCAGGCCGAGCGCATGGAAGAGGTAATCATAGGTCTGGGTCGCCTCCGTCCAGTAATTGCATACGGGTGGCCCGATCAGCTGCAGAATGCCGTTGACAAACAGGCTGATGCCGTACGATGACGTCAGCTGCTCCGTGCCCAGCATATCGGCCATTATCACAGCCGTAATGCCCACATAAATGCCGGAGGCCAGACCAAATAGGGCGCACCAGAAGCAAACACCTCCATAGGTATACGCAAAGGGCAGCAGGGCCAGCGAAATGCCCGAAACGGCCAGGCCACCAACAAAGTACCAGGTCTTGGGTATATAGCCCATATCGGATAGGGCCGATCCGCCGATGCGTCCGATTAGATCCGTGGCCGATACCACGGACAGCAGATAGGCCGCCATCGATTTATCGAAATGCCTGGCCAGACCGAAGCTGGGCAGCAGAATGATGAAGTTGGTGTAGCTGATGGCGTTCGTTGAGTTGGATATCAGGATGACCAGGTACATGGGATCCTTGAGCAGACCCAGATCAAAGAACTTGGAGCGTTGGCTCTGCGCCGCCTTGCCCTGGCTCTCATCCAAGGCGCCGCCCTCATGGGTGCTCTGATCCCCCCCGCCACCGACGGCTGCGCTGCCCGCCGAACGCAGCGATAAATGCGATGAGAATTCTTTGGGTTGGAACGACAGCGTGCTGCCGTGATACGGCGTGCTGATGTACAGGAAGCTGCTGGTCGACGGCGAGCGCTTGGACAGCCGATTCCTGGAGGTGTTGCGCATGCCCAGCTTGTTGGAGCTGGAGCGTCCCTCGGGCACCGCATACAGCGAGGTCTGTGAGTTCAGCTGGCCGGGCGTAAAGGTCTGATTACGCTGCGGCAGACGCACCGGCGTGCTGATCTTGCGTGCACGTGGCTGGAACTCATCGCCGGGCTTCGCATAGCTCTGCACCACAGCCGCCGAGGCGCTGCGCACAAACTGCTGCTTATCGTCCGCATCGTCCGGCAGATAGAGCGGCGAGGGAGGCGAATTGTAGGCGTTCTGCTCCTGCACCGCCGGCGTTGTCGTCTCGTCCATGTTCTCGAACTTCATTACAATGCCCACGTCCTCCTCCTCCGGTATATCCTCCAGCGCCTGCCGAGCACGCGGCACCCGCACCATGTGCGCCTCCACGGGCTCATAGAACAGCGCTCCGACCAGCACATTGAGCGTTATGCCGCCCATGATCAGGCAGGAGCCCCGATAGCCGTACGTCTCCAGCAGCCAGCGCAGCACCGGGGGCAGGATGATGGAGCCCAGGGCACTGCCCGAGATGCAGAGGCCATTGGCCAATCCGCGCCACTTCACGAAGTACGAGGTGACAATGTAGACCGTGGGCGGAAAGGAGAGGCCAGCCCCAATGCCAACCAAGACGCCGTAGCTGCGGGCGGAGAGAAGAAAGAAGAAGAAACTCGATTAATAATGTGTTATTGAAGTTAATTGCAGTGCGCGGTATTCAGAGTTTAATTAACTTCAGCGATACGGCATTATTTATAGGGTTTTTCAACCACAAACAATTAGAATTCAATTGCAGGCCGTGTATAATTAATAGCCGTTCGAAAATGCAAACTGGTTTCGATAAGAAATCGCTGGGGTAAAAGGATTTACAAGTCAATCAACTGTAACCCATAATACCCTATAGCACGTAATACAGGGTGCGTCAGCTTTCATGTCGCCATGTAAACATTAAATAATTTCAATTTCAATCAATAAACAAGTGATTTCCAGAAATTAAGTATTTTCAGTCGGTACGATTCAGAGAAATTTCTTCAGTCTAGTCTTTAAAGATAATATGCATCCAGTAACAGTAATTCAACACACTAAGAAAATTGACTTAAAAATATTAATAACTTTGGCAATTCTAAACGGATTAACGTGAACCGAAAAGTTTTGGAAACGTTTATTGAACATCTTTATAATCATTATGAATTTTAGTTTAATATATCCCTAATTACTTCCAAAATTATCACTATACTGGGGTACTAAGGTGCAAAAAACGTAGTTCAAAGTATACCTTACTTGATTGATCTTGTTTTAAAAGTCTGAACAGATTTTACTGAACGAACTTAAGATAAATATCTTATTTTAAAACATCGATTGTTGACTTTTAAAGTTATTCAATGTTAACATATTGAGATTAGAGTTATCGCACCCTGTATAATTAACTCATATTCTGACACTCACCTGATGTACAGATAACCCACGGATGATGCCCAGAAGGATAATATCATGCCCAGCGAGGCGGATATAGCACCGATTAACGTCACCGTTCGATAGGAATACTTAACTGAGAGAATACTCGAAACAGGTCCTACATAATAAATAAATAAAATAGCATAAATTATATAGCTTCAAGTGATCAATATCTCCACTTACCCAATGAACTGTATAGGAAATAACATAACGCCGGAATCCAGGCGGCTTTTGTGGGTGACGTTTCAAAGGCTTGCAAGAACTCAATGAATAATACACCGAAACTCTTGATCGTGCCAGGTATGAGTATATTCGTCAGGCACGCACCAAATAGCACTAACCAACCCCACCCTCCATCGGGTGGCACCAGATCGTATTCTCCGCTATCATCATCCTTCTTATTGAGTAGGCTAACTGTTGGAATGGAAGAAAAGATATTGAAGATAATGTCATTAAAATTCAGATAATAATAATAATTTATTCAACTATAATATCTTGATATTTAATTTGTTTATAGCGATACCAATAGATTATACCGCCAGCCTAATAATATAGTTTCAAATAAACCTCACAAAACTTCGGGAACCTTGAGGGTTTTAGGTTTTATTGGTTTTTAATGGGTATAATATATTTTTGATTATTTGTCTGTTTATATAAGTGTGTAGATCTCCGGAACTATGAGAGTTAGAGGTATAAAATTTGGAATGTAGCTAGATATATGACCTACGCAGATCAAGTTTATATTATAATTTGAATAACATGCGCCATATGCACTCGAATCTATAAAAAACCGTAAAACAAACTTAATGTTAAAGCTCAAAGTTCCTACATTTTATTTATTCATGCTGAAAAGCATAGTCAAACTGTCTATTAAATACAGAAGTTATAAAACAATTAATTCCTTCTGCTCTGATAATATTTTTGCTATCTTCAAACTTAATTGTTGTAGCGTGTCGTGCACTTCGGCATTGTATCTATAAGATAGCTCACCTTACTGATATCAACTATCTTATAATACCTGGGCCTTTTATTCATGCTCTTTCTATGCTATTACTTGGAGCTGCTCTATAAGCACTTTCAAGTGTCTTACCAATGTTAATAATCTACTGGCAAATAGCTCTCGAGTGTTGTGCCTTAATGCGTATATCTTATCAATGAAATGTACACGATCCATCTACAGCTTGTTCTCGTCTATATTACGTGGCTCGCGTGATTGTCCCGAAAATAAAAAAAACGCCATTCAGTAAGAAGGCCAAAATGCGAATAACTGATAGGGCCGGGCAGGCATAGAGCTATAAGTCTGGCTAAACCGGCAAAACGTGTCAGAAAGTAACCAGGCATTAGCCCCATGTCTACAACGATATGATATGAATTCGGGGCCTCGGTAGTATTATTTATATAGCGATTTCGCCTGTCAGTGTCCAAGCAAATTGTTAACTTTGATATTTACTATCGCGACACAGAGGGGGCTCGTAATTCATTTAAACATGGTGTGAAGGAGGTCTGAACAATTATAAAATAAGTAGCTCAAAATATGCCGATAACGATTGCTGTATTGTTATTGCTTCAATGAAAAAACGGCCTATGGAAAGTATAGATTTATATGAGTAATTTTCTTAGGGAATATTTTGAAGTACAATTTATAATTTCTAAAACGATTATTTTTAAACATAATTCATGATTTCTTTGAGCATTATTTTGTAATATAATTCCAGATTTCTTAATGGATTATTTTAAAATATTTTTTATAGCAATATTAAATATTAAAACTAGTCATATTTATATGAATAATACTGTAAACCATTGTTTTTTTAATCATTCCCTATTGAAGTTATAGATTTATATTTATATATTTATGAATAATAGTCTGATAAATAGTCATGTAATCCCTATTTAACTGCCTATTCAATATATATCTTAATGAGTAATTTCTTTAAGGATTATTTGTATATATTTTAATAAATAGTCACACTGGCAAGAATAATCGCTCTCTTTATTATATTAACAATGGTTTTCTAATCATTCGAAATTACTACAAATCATAATGAAAATACACACAATGGAACACACTATAGCTGCACTATACATATGCAGGCGTGACTGTACCACATTTATGAGGCTTCAACATGAGTCGAGTGCGTCATAGCTTCTAATTCACATAGAGCTATATATACATATAGAATATGTTATATAGAAAACACATGCATAAATCATAGCAAACTATAGATCATAATAGAGGCTATAGGCATATATATTTATGTGTCCATGACAAGTTGTTGATATGATAGATCGTTTGATCGTTCGACCGATTTATCGATCAGTGATTGAGGTTATAGTTTGTTGTTCAATGAATTACGATACATTGCTGATCGATCAAAACTCAGAAATACCAAAACACTTAGCATAAATACAATTAGTGAGAAGTTTATTTAATTGTATAATTTATACGTTGTACTAACCTGTTTTATCACTAGTTTCTTTTGTGGATCCGTTTAATTTATGCTTTTCGCTGTTTGCTTTATTTGCATTTTGTGTACTTATAACTTTTTCCTTATGCATGTTCTGTGAAAAGCGAAAAAAGAGAAAGGAAAATGTTTATTTATTATAGCTGCTTTTGAGCGTAAAAGAACAATTTCAATTGCAATTCAAATTTGAATTTCTTAGGTAAGATCATTAACTTTTTGTGAGATTTCCTATTGAATTATTGCGCTATAATAATTCGGTGTGAGAATAGATTTATACGATTCTCAGGCTCTGAGGGTAAGTAAGTGGTAAGAGAGGATAGGGGATAGGGGATTGCGGCATACTATATACAATGTATGAGGGATGTAAGACATGGCGCAAATGAAAAGCGAGATGGAAACAGGAAATTGTCTGTAGTATTTTTGTTTTGGGTATTGCAATGCAGGCAATACATCGTCACATATCTACATGCACTGACAGAAAACTCTTATCAATATCTGTTCAATGCCAATTAATACATTTAATTGCTGCCGGATTTCCGTTTCAAGAATTAATTTTTAAATAACGCATAGTTTTTGCGATGGAATTGATAAGCAGCGTCTGTTTTCTGCCTGTATAACCAATGAGATTATTATTAAATTATTATTTATTTATGCGTATTCAGCTGACTTTATTTATGGTCTCTAATCTCTCTGCTAAATGCCAGAGCATGTTTCGTCATAGATATAGTCGAAATCGGGAATCCGCCAACCCAGTTGCCGCTGCTGCTTCTGCTACTGCTGCTGATAAGACGGCGCTCAGAGTACAAAATACAACTTGATTGGGAGCAACCGAGTAAATCTATAAAAACCGCAAAATTAGCGAAACAAAAAAATCAGTGGGACGGAGGCTACAGTCGGACGTAACCGACCGTAGGAGACCCTTTACTTTGAGTATATGTAGATACAAACACAATCAGACGCACACACACTAAGCTACCCGCGTATGCAAGGCGCACCACCGCCCCCCCCCCCCCCCCCTGCCTAGTGTGGCAAATTGTCTGTAGCATATGTTCGCTGTTTCTTATCCGATCGAAACAAAATTCACAGCGTCGATAGAGAATGTCATAAACTAGTTTAATACCAAATTACAAATCAATAGCTTTTAAACTGTGGCTGCAGTAGTTTTTTGCGGTTTGCGGTGGAAGGGGGGGAGGTATCCAAAATCTAAAACAAACTCGTGCTGCTTACTGAATAGAAGAATCTAAATCTCGAATATGGTGTCTCTAGCTTTTATAGTTGCTGAGATCTAGGTGTTCATACAGACAGACAGACGGACAGACGGACATGGCTATATCGACTCGTATTGCCGTCCTGATCAAGAATATATATACTTTGTGGGGTCTGCCACGCCTCCTTCTGGGTGTTACATACATTTCCTATTTGCACTAAACTAATAGACCCTTTTTACTTTTTAAAAGTAAAGGGTCTAAAAAAACGTTTTTTGTTCATGGTGAAGCGTGTGGCGTGATCGTAAATCCCCAGCATCGTAACCCAATTTAGCTAGGAAAGTCGGAAAAATGTGTTTTCCATGTCATTTCAATTTTCCGCATCATGCTGACTGATGATTCATGCATATCTCTTGTTGATCGCTTTAAATGCTATAGCATATAGTTGCTGCTACGTCAAGGATCATGACAGACACACACAAGAGATATACAGATATAGCATAATATAATTCTCAAGTGTGTAAATATTTTGTTCAGTTTTTTTTGCGTTGTTTTGCTTTTTGTGTCGCGCTAATGATGGAACTGCTTTCAGCTGGTATTCATGACGTCATGGGCCCACTATAGATACTACTACGAAATTCTCGGAAAACAAAACAAATCAGCAAACAAAAGCAATCTGGGGCGGGGAATATTTGATGCGTTTGTGTGAACGACAGATCGTTTAACGGGGCATATTGGGGGCTCTACATAGAATGGAAAAGGCAAATGCAAATCAATTTGCAAACCTGCATTGACACACAATGATAGCTGAAGGTCATGCTGTTCGTTGGACTTTCCCCAAATTATTCATAATTATACCCTGTACCCATGAAAGGGTAGCAACAGGGTTAATCACTTTGCGAAAATTTAGGTAACTCAGAAGAAGGCGGACAGATCCCATAATTTCTTGATTAGGATAACAAGCTGAGTCGATATAGCCAAGTTCATTTGTCTGGGTCTGTCCGTCTATATAAACTCGTAGATCTCGGCATATATAAGATATGGAGCAACTATTTTTGGAATGTAGTTAGGTATATATCATATGCAGTTCAAGTTTATTTCAAATATTGGATGCTATACATGCTTTTCGACCTAAGGTTCAAAAACGATTAAAAAGCGAATTGTTAAAAATAGAAGGTTGTTATACGGAATATATACTCTCCACCATTATAATTATGCATCCTGAAAAGCGAAATGAAATCGCTTAATTTACATAAAACTTATTATAGAAACAATTTTGCAGATTTTGCCTCGCTCGTCCTCTGGCAGCGCGGTCATTAGTCATACAGATAAAATAAGATAAATAAGTGCTGTTGCGCTTCGTATGATGTTTTATAAACATTTTCAAATTATATTAAAAAATGTTTATATATATTTTTGATTTATGTAGAACAAATTTGAAAACTGTAGGTCATGGCTTTGCTGCGCATTTATTAATTGTGCTGAACACATGTTTCTGTGTGCGTTTGATAATAAATCATTTGGAATTTTTGTGAGTTTTTTTATTTAATTCCCATGGGCTCGTTTGTTGCCCCCAACGTGGATTGAAGGTCGTTCGTTGGGGAAGTTATTAAACAAAATATTTGCTCTGCATTAAATAAACAACAATGTTACAAATTCAAACTCAATTGGCGCCGCTTAAATTGAAATGTATTGACAACAATTACGTATTCTAGTTTTCTATACTCGAAAGCAAAACAAAACACAAAAACACAACCCATCCGAGGTCTGTCCGTGCTTGTTGTTATTATTATTGTTGTTATCTTTCTAGTTTCTAGAATGGGACGCTTCACGCCTAATGGGCAGCGTTGATCACTGCTCAATTATACAAATTGTTTAAATAATTTCGATTGTTTTATTGTTACAGCCAGCGCACAAGCAACTGGCATATTTGGAATTGTAAGCACACTTGTGCTAAAAACAGGGCTGCAAACCCAAAAGAAATTATCGGAGATCCAAAGTTTTTGTTCGAAAGTTTTCCTAGGTCTGTCCTACGTTCATTTTTGATTACTATTCGAGTTCCATTTTATTTTGATTATTAATTGAAATATCGAATAGTGAGTCTTAAATTGGGTAGGCAGCCTTAAATAAAAATTGACCTTTTATTCCTTGATATTAGCTTCTAATTTGAATAAATTTTGTATTTATGAATTATAATATATTTATTTATTTATTTTTTTTTATTTTCTATTTAATTTATTGATATTAAATGGCATACTTATGAAGTTCTCTGTTCGATTTGTTCTAGAAAATCGATAAATAAGCCCGATCAACAGATCATATGCTGTTATCATCAGTGCATAACAGTGTTAAAAAGGTTAACAGCTCGCAACGCTGTTAAACAGGGGGTTATGCAAACGCAGCAAACGTTGTCTGTTAAGAACACTTCTATATAGATTCTGAGCAATTTTATTTGCAACTCAACGAATATACAAACGAGTGTATATATAATGTCAAACCCCAGGTGTGTAATACGAGTGTTCAGTGTTCGCTGCTTGGGAATCACGTAGTAATAATTTGAAAACGCTGAGAAACACAACAGATGTTAAGGCCCATGAAGGCCCATACATAATTCAGTGAGTAATTACAGGCACGTTGATACTTTAGAAAGTTGGCCTTAGCGAAATCAAATGGAATACAATGTAAAGAGTGCTATTGTAATATATCTGCCGCCTTCAATTGTTTCCGGCAGAATTTGCAACACGCGCCGCGACAACTTGGAGGATAGAAAGATACATCATAGATCAGAAGCGTTACGCCTCAATTACTTGTTGCTAATTGCTGATAAAACAGAAACAAAAAAAAAAACAATAAAAAACCCCATACAGACACTAAATTGTTTATATGGAATACTATATAGTACTTACAGAGACTTTATGACGTGTTCAGTGGCTGGGCACAACAAACAATTAGGAAGACTCGTCAAAACAATAAAAATTTGTAGAGATAACAGCGCACAACCAGCTGCACTGACAGAGCTGCCTGCTATGAGATAAGCAACAGTGTTAACGGACAAAAGCTAGATAGAGAGTACTGTAGATAAAGTACCTGCTGCCAGTGTTGCCAATTTATCAAGAAAAAAGCTCAGCAATAAAGCTAAAAAAAATGTAATCAAAGCCAGAACACAACTAAATTGTTCTTAAGTTTTTCTATGCATTTTTACAGCTAATTTAATTTTTGTGGGTTTTTTTTTAACGAAAACTGCAATAGCGCAAAAACATTGTCTAGTTTTCTGCAAAATATTTCACAACGCTCAGCTGATTGGCAGCATTCTTGCTGATTTTCAACTGCATTTAAAAAAATTCGGAAAAAAGCCCAATTAATTTTTTAAAATAGCTAGAGTTCCGCTTTTTACAGTTTAAAAATTTTTCTAGCGAATACACTTAAAAAAAAATCAGATTTGACGGGTAAAAAGCCGAATTGGCAACTCTGTCTGCTACTCAAACACAAATACATAAACAAAAACCTTTTCATATTTGTTTTTCTGGGTTCCAAGAATGTGCATTAAACGCTACTTATGAAGCGATCAGGCAGAGAGGCAGAGGCGCAGGCAGGGAGTTCAGCAATTGTTGAGACAGGTCATCAACGACAGCTGAGGTTCAAACTGTACTATTAGGTGTACATATCCTACACTCAGAGAAAAGTCGAATGCAACTTTCGTGAATTTCTAAGTTTAAATCAAATAAAAAATTCTATTTATCATATTTCAGGATTAATTTAAGAATAAACTGGTATGGTTTAAGAACAAATAAATAGAGAATTTCAGACGAAAGTAATATAAAGATAATGTAGAAATTAAAATCAAGAAATTCTGTAGATTACTTGTATTAAGCACGTTCTTACTAAACTTCCGAATTACACGATACGTATCTAGAATCACGTAAGAACGTATTGTTGTTTTCTCTGAGTGTATGTCTATATAACTGTCCGTCTGTCCGTCTGCAGTTCTCGCCAAGTGCAGGTAGCGCAGAGACAAAGAACGAGACATTACGTCGGCATTGTCTTTTGTCTGCTTAAACTAATAGAAGGAATACGGGGTATAAAAATCTGTTTGCACGACGGGTACAAGTGTTTGTCTGTGTGGGCGAGAGGTTAAAAAGGAAGTACAGTAGCAGCTGCTATCGATAACTGGCCACAGTCAATTAACAATTAACACGAAACACGATTATGTTTACAAACGCTCGCAAATCGGGAAAAGAGGGTAGAGGGTAAGGGGTAAGCGGTAAGGGGGTTCCGTACATTGGCCCCAAGCCAGCAGAAGCCGCGACAGCTGCTCGCATGCTGAACAATAAACAAAGCGAAAGAGCAGACGCAGAAAACACAAATAATAATAATAAGAAATAAGAAGAAAAAACAACAAATCAGAACACTGAACAAAAGACATGACACGCAAACGCCAACGCCAACGCACGATTGTGGCCAAAACGGAGAAATGCAAAGTCAGAGTGTCGCGCTTTTGCCGCCTGTCTCTGATTGATGATAATCTGCCAGGCAGTGCTGCCAGCTTAGCTAGACTATGGCTAGATCTGGCTTTCTTTAGACCCTTTACTTTAAAAAAGTAAAAAGCGTCTATTAGTTTAGTGCAAAGAGGAAATGTGTGTAACACCCAGAAGGAGGCGTGGCAAACCCCACAAAGTATATATATTCTTGATCAGGACGACAAGCCGAGTCGATATAGCCATGTCCGTCTGTCCGTCTGTCTGTCTGTCTGTCTGTCTGTATGAACACCTAGATCTCAGCAACTATAAGAGCTAGAGACACCATATTCGGGATTCAGGTTCCCCTATTCAGTAAGCAGCACGAGTTTGTTTTAGATTTTGGATACCTCCCCCCCTTCCCCCGCAAACCACAAAAAGCTGCTGTAGCCACAGTTTTAAAGCTATTGTTTTGTAATTTGGTATTTAACTAGTTTTTTCATTAATTTAATAGCCTACACAATGTATTAATTATTTTTTTATAAATATTTTATTTTTATTTTATTTGATTTTATCGCCAAATAAAAAGCGACCAAACTGTTTATAAATTTCAGTGAAATAAATAAATAATTTATAATGTAATTTTATGTAAAAATAAAAATGAAGATTTATTTTTATTAAAGATAAATAGTCCCAATTTGTATCGAGTAAAAATATCATTATAATATAATTATAAATATATAATTACATAAAATAATTATATATAATTATTATAATACTTTTAGCGATTTTTTAAAATTTAGTTTCATTCGATTTTTAGTTTTCAAAATGTATGGATTTTAATTTAGGCTGATATTGCAATTATGTACTTGTAATTAATTTTTCATTATACCAATTTTTTAATTTATTGGATGCATTTTAGTCTAAACTATATTTTAGCTAATTTACTTAGCAATTTTTTTCCCAACCAATCTAGCTTATTTAGCTACTGAAATCTGACATCACTGCGCTGCCTTCCCTCTTGCTGCGCCTCCCCCGCAGACACACTGTCAACAAGTGTAACGGCATTTGCTGTAGACTCTCCGATTGCTTTGCCTATCGAAAAGCCGCAGACGCCTTTTAAAATATAAATACGTAGTATGAATTTCCGAGTGTTTATAAACATTTATACTGAAAAGAATTACATCATTAGCGGCTTTAAGCGGCAGGCTTTATGCACGAACTGATAACAATGGTATTAAGTGTGTGTTTAACTAGTTTTTCCTGCTATTTGCATAAGTAATGCTCGAGCCTCGCCCCGCGTAAACATCCACAACAATGGTATCGGTTATAATTACTTTTACTAATAGAGAGATGAGATGTTAATGACTTTGCGACGTGTAAATGCGTCATAAATTTAATGGCGCTGCGCGACAAACAGCTGACTGATATGTAACCCAATTAAAGCAGACAAAGGGACAACAACATTGTCGCTGTAAGCGCGCTGTTAGCAGCAGTGTTGTCAGAAATAGCCAGATTAAATTAAATCAAATTGCAAAATATCTCAAGAAGAAAATAAAAACAAAATAGAATAACATTTAAATCAATGTAGAGTATTTAAAATAAATAAATATTTTCATATGATAAGCATAAATAGAATTTTTAAATTGGCTAAATTGGCAATGTTGGTTAGCAGCAGGCGCTGCTGTTAAATTAGGCATAACACTATTTTATAGTTGGTAACAGCTGACTGGTATGTCACCCAATGCAATGAGAGAACAACATCAATGCTGTAAGCGCTCTGTTAGCAGTTGATCAGCAGCTGTTAAATTATAGACTATTCTCTGAGTAAATTATTAACGCTTTTATGTTGTTTTCATAAATGGCAACAGCTGACTGCTATGACAACATTGTCGCTGTAAGCACACTGTTAGTTGTGCATGCTGTTACATTACAGAGTAAATTGTTTAGGGTTTTGTTTTGGCAACAAAACTGTTGGCAACAGCTGACTGCTATGTAACCCAATTAAAAGCGACAGCAACATAGCTCTACATAGCTCTGTTAGCAGTTGATGCTGTTATATTACAGAGCAATTTGCAAGCACTTTTGCTTTGTTTTGGCAACAAATTCACAGTTAGGGTCAAATGGCAACATTGACCCAATTTACTTGCTACGCACTTTAAAGCGCTCCACAACGGCAAATAAAAAGAGCAAACAAGTATTTGTACTGAGATACGAGAAGCAGAGGCAAACAACAACAGCAACATACAGCGGGCCCCCCACTAACACACTGACATTTTATGCTGGCCTCCCCTCTGCCCCTCTGCCAACACCAACGTCGCGTCGTCTCTGTCTCTGTCGCTGTCGACGCTGACGATACTGTTGCGCGCGTGTCGGGGCCTGCGTGCTTGAGACTTGCAGTAACAGAGCTCTGAGCAGTAAGAGCAGCCAGAGCGCCAGAAAAAAATAAACAAAACAAAAAAAAACGTTACGTGGGGTGGCATTGACAACAATAATAATAACAGCAACAGCACTAAAAATAATAACAACATAGTTATCAGAGATTTTCTTTTACAGCTGTTATCACGTCATTTGACGCCCACAAATCCAAATGCAGCAGCAGCAACAACAACAGCAACAGCAACAACAACTGTTATTTGCAGAATTAGAAGAGTGCTAAAAATGCACAACAAAAAACTTTTGTCACGCTCTGCTCTTTGGCTGTTTGTGTTTTTGTTGCTCTGCTTCTTTTTCTGCTTAATGTTATTGTTGCTGTTGCTCTCTTTGCTGTTATTGCTGTTGTTGTAGTTCATCGCCCTTGAAGCTCTCTGGCTGCCAGTGTTGCCAATTTAATTCGAGAATAAAAAGCTGTTTCTGACGGCAAGGCCACAAAAAAAGCCAGAAAAGAGTTAAATTGTTGCATAGTTATTCTATTCAAAGTTATTTAAATTTTTACTGTTTCAAATTCTTCAATTGCAAAAGAAATTAAAAATAAAAATTAAAAAATAACAAATTCCCCATCGAAAGACAGAAAAAAAATCAGAAATTAAAAAATCAGAATTATTTTTTAAAAAGGACAAAATTTGCCCTTACAATAGTTTTAAAATTTTTAGAGCAAGTTCTCTTCAAAAACAGCCAGATTTGGCGGAAAAAAGGCGTAATTGGCAACAGTGCTGGCTGCTGCTGCCAAAAGGGGCCGCAGCCGGGGCCTGCGTGCAGGGGTTGGGGCTCAAGCAAGGTGATGTGTTTGTTTTTTTTTTTTTGTAATTCTTTTTTGTAATTTTTTTATTGTTTTTGTTTTTTGCTGCTGTTGCCTGTCACATATAATTGCGCTGGCTGTTGTTGTTATTATTGTTGCAGTCGCCGTTTGTTGTTGTGCATGCGTCAGCTGTTCTTTTGCTGCATTTCATTTACATTTTTATTTATTTGAATTTCATATTATTTGATTTTATGCTTTTTTTTATGATGTCTGGCGACTTACCTTAAATTTAATTGTTTAACTATGTAAATTCGTCCTGAGCAGGCAGTTCTCAAAACAACAACAACAACAGGCACACACTCTCTCACACACACACACGCACGCTCTCTCTCACACACGCACACACACACTCACACTCTGACGCACACACGTTTTTTGCACGTTTTATAATGAATGATTTTGTTGTGTTTTTATTGAATTTTGGCTGTTACATGACATTGAAGCAGCTTCTTCTCGCTGATTTTCGATGAATTAATTAACGCAAAATTAACAACACTATATACACAATTATAGACGCATTTACTGCTCGAAACCTATGTACAAAAACAAAACGCGAAAAACGAAAATTTCCCGTCGTCGTCGTCTTTCACGCGCTCTCCGCCCACACGACGTGCCACACTCTCGAACGTGGAAAAACAAATGAACGCAGCGCCGCTCCCAGCGATGGCCGATGTTCGCCTGGCCGTGACTGGGCGCGAGTATTTTACCGTGACAGCGACTCACTGCGACGCTTACAGCGTCTGTAATAGCAGCAGTGCTGCCAGTTTGGCGGCTTTTCGAATGATGTTTTATATTTATTTTTAACATTGTTTATTGATTATATTTTTTTGTGCGTTTTTTTTTTAACGTTTATATTTATTTTATTTCTTGTTTTTAATTATTTTATATATATTTTATTTTGCAAATCGAACTATTTCTGGCAGCATATCCCATTTAGCCAGTTATACAGAATACCATTTACTTTTATTTAAAATCTAATCTATATATATATTTATTTTTAATATTCTTGTTTTAATTTTTATTATTTTTGTTTATATATGCTTTATTTGTATACCCATGAAATGGTTAAAAACAGTTTGGCCGAATGTATGTAAAAGGAAGACCCCACAAATTTTTATATTTATTATATTTCTTTTAGATATTTTGTAATTTCAATCTGGCTATCTCCGGCAACACTAAACAACGATTACAAACATCGCGAAAAATATTTGTTGGCGATTTTTCTAATCAATTAAATAATTGCAAGACGGAACCTTGAGTTGTATTTCATTGTAGTTATTTCATTTTATTTCGTTTCTCATAATAAATCAACAGCTGAAATAATATTTAAAATAATTAAGTAACTAAAATGCAATAAATTTAATTATATTTAATAATACACGATAGTTGTAGTTTATTTAAATTTACAATGCCCACGCAGCCACGTTCATTGCTGTTTTTTTCTTTTTAAACAGAAACGGGTATTTTTTGGTTATCCCAAATGGCGCGCTGTGCAAGTTATCCGTTATCCGCTCGCAGTTATCGCTGCTATCGATAGGCAGCAACGGCTGTTTGGCGCTGCTTTTGAAAATATGGTAGACTGAACGTTTATTAATAGTATTTAAATGACAAGTGCAATTATTGTTGAATTGCAAGAATGCCAGTATTTAGTATACGTGTGTGTGTGTGTGTGTGCGTGTGTGTGTTGAATGGTGCATTCGTAAGTACATATGTATGTATTAGTATCACTTTGATTTTTAACTTGTGCTATGTTTTTTTGTTGAGATATTTGCCTGGTTTAGCCCATGGTGGCCAGGTGCTTGTTGGAACCGACGGATGATGGTGGCGCATCGTTGGTCACGCACGTGGGTATGGCGCTGGACCATTTGCCGTTCTTCAGGCACTTGAGGACCTTGGAGCCGCGCAGCTCGAGGCCGGCGTCGCAGGTGAAGGTGATGCTCTCCCCGATGGCGTAGTAGAACTTGACGGAGGACATCCGACCGCTGATGGCGGTACCGGGATACGAACAGGCCTGCACGCATTTGGGCAGGCCGCCCGACCAGCGACCGTTATCCTGACAGGCAATTATTGGCTGACCTTGCATCATGTACTCCGGGTTGCAATTGAACTGTACCACATCGCCGGCACGATACGGTGCCGAGCCCTGGGCGTAACCGTTTTGCGGCGCACCGGGATTATCGCATTGCACTTCGACACAGGAGGGAAAGGGCGTGGCCCATTCGCCCGTGGGCAAACAGATCGCCTCCGATGGTCCGCGCAATCCGTAACCCGACGAGCACGAGAATGCCGCCCGCCCCCCCACCTCCCGCGACAGCACAGAGACGCGGGGGGAGCTGACATTGTTCGGCATCAGCGGTATATCGCCGCACTCCACGCTCTCGCAAACCGGCAACAGCGCGCTCCAATTGCCACTGGGCAAGCAGAACAGCTCGGATGCGCCAAACAACGAGTTGCCGTTCGAACAGGACAACAGCACGCGGGTGCTCAGCTTCGTGTCGTTCGTGTTCACGATCAGGCCCCGCCGTATCGGTATCTCCGGACAGCTGATCTCCTTCACCACCACCTCCACGACGTGCTCATGCCGTGCCGGCGTCATGCACGAGTAGAATCCCGAATCGTCGGCCAAAGCGTCGAAGATACTCAGCCGGTATTCCAGCGTCGAGTCGCGACCCTCGTCCGCCTCAGTCACCCAGCCCTCGGTGTAGTTCCTGCATGAATAATTGGTGTATAGAATGAATACTTCCCTTCACATATACAGGGTGCGCCTTCTTTTATGTCGGTATACAGATATGGAATAACTTTAAAAACCGATTGTCAAAAACGTAACGTCTTAATATCAATCCAAATTAAATTTTTATATATTCTTTTTGAAAACCGGATAATTTTGTTTACCGACATAAAATATGGCACACCCTGCATTTTTACAATGCCACCCACTTGTGAGTATGAGAAACATTCCATTTGGGATTACCAAAGCGTCGCATCCATAGGCATTCCATATGCAGCGTCGTACCAGGATAGACAATCAGCTTTCCATCATTGCTTTGAGCAATAGGTCCGTTCTGATGACGGAACAGAATTGTGGGCGCCTTCTCCACTATTTCAATGGATTTATTTCATTTCATTCAGATTTATTAATGTATTATATTAAATTAGATGTTGTTATGGTATTATATATAATTTATTATTCAACCTACTTGCATAATCGTTTTCCTGATTTAGACCCGAGCATATGGGCTTGGTGTTAGTCCACTCGGAGTGTATGCAGGTGCGTTCGTGGCTGCCCGTCATCGAGAATTTGCCAATATCCACGCATCTATAATAAAATTGAGGTTATGTCCGATACAAGCTGTATATGAACAATAGGAAATATCTACAACCCTAAAGATGGGCTTAAGGGAATTTTTAAACAAGTTGGATCTTCTGAACGCTTATTTGCGAATGACCTTTCGTTGTAAAAACTACCTATTCACTTACCTTGATATTATGGTAGCGCCTGGTGGAAAGTCTACGGTGTCCTCTCGTATTTCCAAATCGTTGTAGAAGCTAACCACATTAGGTTCGTTGTTCTTGAATGCACAAGTGCCATTTTCTAAGGTTAAATATTTGCATAAAACAGGGTATAATAGTCAAAATAGGATTATTTTAAACTTATACATAAGGAATGATTAATTCTAAGGGAATCTAATTTCTTTGTCAAAATTAATTATAAATTGCGTTCTGTCAAAGACAAAAATTGTATAATTTATCAAGGAACCAAATCCGATATATTATTATTACCAAAATCACTGTAGTTCTCTTCATCTATCGAACCTACCGCAGTTATAGGAACGTCCTATCCACTGTCCGTTATCACATATAATACGCCAGGTTTGACGATCGCCAGCCGCATTCGGTATGCAATTGAAAAAGATCTCAGTGCCGCTCTCATAGATGCCATCGATCTCGCCATCGATATTTCTGTGGAATTAACTCCTTAAAACGAATACTTCTATAATTTAGTTAATTCAACTTACTTATAGACCAGCGCACCATCTGTTAAGCTAGGATTACCGCACATCTTCATCTCCTCGCCATGCTCATCAGTAGTGTTATCATGTCCATGATGTGGATCCAGTTCGTTGTGCTCGCTCTTACTATGCGTTGTAGAGGGCGCACTCGAGGGCGTTACATGTTCGAGTTCTTCACGGGATTTCCGTAAGCCCGACTCACAGGGAATGCTAGGGGGTGTGAGCACGCCCTTATGGCAGGACATCTCTATGGGATTGGCATTGGTGGAGAGCTCACAGCGCACGCTGACGGTGCTGCCATGGGCAATGGTCAAACCAGCGCGATAACCAGCCTAGAAAGAGGGTAAATACACCTATATAAGTGCTTAAAATTTAACTTTGAACAACTTACATCATAGATAACACCTGGTATATTGGGTAGAGTGCAGGGTACTGAGGTGCACTCGGAGAAGGCGTTCACAGACCAGGAACCATGCGCGCAACGCAGCTGCGCAGAACCCTAAAAGTTAAAGAAGATTAAGCAGAATTTTAATGGACAATTTTTACAAATTAAAATTTTTCGAAATATTCTGGAATTGGAGAGAGAATCGCAGCCAATACTATTTGTTTAAAATTGAATCGGTTTGAATATCTAAATAGGGATCGTACCTGTATATTAAAGCCTTCTTGGCATTCTAGCGTTATGAACTCATTCGACTGTATCTCCTCGTAGGTGGAGAGCGGGGTTAAGGAGGGCTTATCGCTCAACTGCTTGGTATGCGGCTCCACCTTGTAGTATTGACCATGTTCCACAGCAGGCACAAGACAGGGTGCCGATAAGCATTTGGGTATATCCGGTTTCCAGATGCCACGTATGCAACGTGCAGTGGCGTTTTCTCCTTTGATATTCAGCTTAAAACCTGCATTACACTCCAGTTGCAACATGATGCCTACGGAAGAACGTCCCGGCGCCTTTCCCGGCCGTACTGTGGTGATGTTGGCAAACGAATCCCAGTCGAGCTCCTCGCAAGGTCCCCGAATACGCTTGCCCCCCGCCGTTTTGCTAGCCTCGCCTCCATCGCTGGTGTCCAGGTCCGCATCAGGAAGAGACGCAGCTGAGGGAGGGGCGGAACTGATGCTGGTATTACGCTTTCGACGACGTCGCACGATCTGAGACTTTAGCTGCTCAATTAGCGCTCTTGTGGCATTTGCTGTAGGTGCTACAGGAGGAGCTGCATTGGCGCTGTGCTCCAGTTGAGCTTTACTTGGGATTACATTGCTCAGGGCTCTCACATTGCCGTGATATTGATTCAAATGCGTAAAGTCATTCCTTGGCTCGGGTTGATTATACTGATTATACCAACGACCATCTTGACTTTGCTGTTGTTGCTTAAGGAGACGATTGTGGCCGAGAATTTTGTGCACAAAGCGTTGATAGCGCTCCTTGATCTTCTGATAATACTGCGAGTAGGCCAAGTTCAGCTCAGAGGCCTGAGCATTAGAATGAGCACTACGTTTCGGACGTAAACTCATCGTATCAGCTACAAACAAACGTTAGGCGTTTATAGTACTATATATTAATATATGATATTAAAAAAAAATTTTTAAATATTATATATTTAATAACTTCTGAGTTTTACAACCGATTGCAACGAGGTTTTTGGAATAGATTAATCTAAAGACAGAAAACATATTCACCAATTGCTAACTTTCTTAAGTGAACAGCAAAAATTATAGGGTTTTTATTTATTTATGACCGAGGTAGGCATTGGATTCCAAATTTCAATTAAACTGGATCTGCGTATGGTATATAGCTACATACACTCCAAAATTGGCTGCTCTAGCTCTTATAGTTGTTGAGATCGACGCGTTATTACAAACGGACAGACCTCCTGTATGACCCAACTCACCTGCCAATTGATGGTTTTGGTGCTCTAGCAGCTGTCGCTGCAGCTCACGCTGACGTCGCAGCAGATAGACTGAGCGCAGTTGACGCAGCTCCAGGGAGCGACGGCGTCTTCGTCGGTTCCAACGCAGACGCGGATGCTGGCCGAGCAGACACTGCGGCAGATCCAAGGGACGCCATTTGCCGCCCACACAGGTGGCGCCAGGTGGACCCACCTTTAAAAAAAACTCATAGAGAACTTTTAAGCATACTTTAGATCCTCCCGAACTTACCTCCAGCACGTAGCCCTTATCGCAGTCATACATGATCTGTTTGTTGTTGACAATCTTCTTGACGTAGGGCCGATAATCGTATAGACCCATGTTGCCCACAAGTAGCACCTTTCCATTGGGTATATAGCCAGGGAAGGAGCAGAAGACCTCATCGCATTTGGGCGTCTCTCCGGTCCAATTTCCGAAGGAACACGTGAGCACATAATCATGCGGATCTGTCACTTCCTTGCCCTCGGGACTGACCAGCTTGAACCCATCCTTGCACTTGAATCTGGCCTTCATACCGTGCTCCGTCTTAGGTGCCATCACCATGCCATGCTTCGGAGGTCTCGGCATGCTCTTGCAACGGGCGGGCACACACCTTGGTATAATGCTCCAGGTGCCGTTGTTACAGGTGGGAGGACTCAACAATGAGACAGGGAACTCATAATTCTCATCGCATTTCACCTCCAGTGCTGTGCCATGTTTGACCTTCTCCACCCCACCCAACACTTGTGTGGGAGATTGGGTTGTGGTTGTTGTAGGAGTTACAATTGTAGTTCCATTCTCATCCGTGGTTATTTCAATGGGTACAACATAACCCTGTGATATGGTGGGCACTACGCAGGGTGCCAGGCATTCGGGTAGAGCATTTCGCCATCTGCCATCGATCTGGCACACGCTCGATCCCAAGCCATTGATCATCATTTCAGGCTGACAGCGAAAGATAATGCTTGCGCCCAAACCCGTGCCGGCCTCAATATTCTCAATCCAGCCATTATAGAGCACTCCCGGATGTCCACAGTTAATCTCTGAGGAGTATTAGTTTGCTTTATAGATTATATCTTAAGTAAATTTTATTTAAATACCCTTGCAGCTGGGCACCGTGCCGCTCCACTTGGCGCTGGCCCCGCAACGACTGGAGCTCTCTCCTACTAAGGTATAACCATAACGGCACTCGTAACTCACCACGGAGTTGTAAGCGAGGGTGGTGTAGGTCGCCTTGCCGTTCTTGGGGTTCTCCGGCGTGGGACACACGACTGAGGTGACCACTGTAATTAAATATTTAGATATAGGACAAGACTGATGCAAAAATACGTTAAGAATTTCAGGTATTTATTTATCGACTGTACCTAAAAAAGTACAAAGGGTCTATTGGGTTTCTATATTTATTTATTGATATTTCAAAATAATTTTGGATGAATTTTGTTCTTTGTTTTTGTATGCCCTTCACAGTACAAAATACTACCAAAAGCTATGAAAAACGACTCTATTATTATTTTTATTTTTTATAGATTAAATAATTTCGAATAATATTAGCCGAACTCTCTCTTCAAATCTCTGATATACTAAAAGCTATCACAAATCTTTGTCTTATGGAAAACGACTCCAACCAAGGTCTAACCTTCGAGTAAATAAAACAACTGGAGTTTGTTTTTCTTAAGATTTGTGGTAACTTTTATTTATTCAATAAACATTTATAGGCCAACAACAACAACGTTTTGCTTAAAATTTGAACAATTTCTGTTGTAATCTTTATAATTTCTTGTTGAGATTAACGATATCATTTCACGAACGAATTTAACAAGTATTTGTATTTTGTTTTGTTATGTTTATAATAAGAGGAACATTGAAAACTCAGAGCTCAGAGACTTGGGATTTTGAAGCTCTTCCGCATTATTTTGTATGTGTTTGTTGTGTGTTTGCTTAAGACAACGTTGCTTGGGTGGTTGTAACATTTGCGCTATCCGCTTTGGAGGGATTCATAAATCGATAAATAATAAAGACATAAGTACATAAATGATAAATATTCATCTACGATTATCTCAGATACTCACAGACACACGTGGGCAGCTCCTTAGGCGTCCAGGATCCATCCGATTGACAGTTGCGTTCGTGTTTACCCACCAGCTCATACCCGGTACCGCAATTGTAGGTGATCTTGCAACCGTACGTGTAGCACTCGCCTGCATGCCAGCCGTAGGCGGGATCTGGGGGCTGTCCGCAGGTACGGGCTGAGGGAAAAGAAGGAGAAATACCATTAGGAAGTTGCAGAAACTCCAAATTATTGTTAAAAGGTCATATACGTCTAGATTGGGTTTCATGAAGTTGGGAGAATGCTAAGGATAATGCTACGTGCCTATTGTTTTTACTAAATTTGTATTAAACATGCAGTTGAATTTGCTAATATATAAATTACGTTGGCTATAAGGAGGAGAAACTTCTATCTAAATTTCAATAAACTTCACTTACGTTCGCATTGTATATCCGGTCCATACCAGCTGGCCTGATTATCGATGGCCAGGCATTTGGCACGTGGAAATCCGTTGGTCACATAGCCCGTGTGACAATGATACTGCACCGTAGAATCCAGATCGAAGGTCTCCTGTTCCGGTAATGCCGAATTCCGGGCATGCTCAATCAGCGGCGGTTTGCGACAGTAAACTTCATAGAAAATGTAGATTTTATGGTAAAAATTTTTTAAAATATTTCAATTATTTTACTTACTGTTCTGCTTACAGGCTGGCTCAGCACCTGCCCAATTGCCATCGGCCTGGCAGAGGCGACTCTGAAGACCCACAACATGGTAGCCATGAGGACAGGCGTAGGAGGCGCGAGCGCCAAAATGACGACCGGCGACGGTTACCTGACCCAAAGAGGGTTGCGCCAGCTCCGGACATTCGCGATCTATCCAAGAAAAAATATTAATAAATATGTAAATAATTTGTATATAAAAAACCAACCTGGTTTTATGCAGGAATTGCCGCAAACGCCATCGCAGAGGCATTTCTTCTTTTTGCTCTTGCAGTCCTCATCCGAGGAGCATTTGCGCAGACATTTCTGTCCCAAAAGCGTGGCCTGCTCCTCATCCCGCGGACACTCGGAGGATGGGGAGTTGCGCGGATTCTTATAAACCCTGCCATCGTCATCGGACTCCAGGGAATCGTCACCCTCCTCCCAGTCGTCATCGTCATCATCCTGTTGCGGTATCTCCGTGGTGGTTTGGCCAAAGGAGCTCAAGGTGGTGCTGCTGTTGTTGTTGGTGGGCACCGAATAAACTGTAAGAATATATTTTTAAAAATATTTTAAGTATACTATATTATCTAAATTTAAAGCCTGCAATAATGTTTCTTTGATATCTTTTGAGCTAATTTATTGATTCAATGCGCTTTTCAGAATAAATGAATGTTATGGTATAGATTATATATTCTGGATAACAACTTTCTATGATCCATATAACGATTGTTATTCGGGTTTTATTGATTAGGGTTTAGGGTTTTATTGATTAAAGAGGTTCGGCATCCAACGTTTGAAGTAAACTTGATCTGCGTTGTGTATAAATCTACTATCTACATTCTGAAAATGGCTTCTTAGGCTCTTATAGTTTCCAAGATCTCTGCGTTTATACAGATAAATAGATAGACCTGATAAAGAATATATAGAAGAGAATATAGGGTCTGTTGCATACATTTTCCATTCTTTCTCTTTTCCTACCCATTTTCAATGAGTATAAGGTATAAAAATTCAATCTCTCTGATATTTATTTTCCCTTTAAAGCTGTCTAGACTGCAGACAGCTGATAGGCTGCAATCGGAACTCCCCATCGGATTTGCGCATTTGTTTTGATTACTCGTGTTCGCTTTTTGTTTTGCTCGCGGCGACAGTTGAGTGGGGGAGGAGCAGAGGGTGCAGAAGTGACAGCGGAAAACCTAAGCTGCCCTCAAAAACATTGACCCATTTCCGTGGATGCCTCAGCATTTGAGGGACCTGCGCACTGGGCATTTGCTTATATAATCAGGCTAACATATACATTTTTCGGAAAGTTTTGGATGCCTGCTAAATGCTGACAAAATTCTTTAAATTCTGTGAAGTTTTCAAATATATTTGCTGCATTTATTTATGTGCCTTTTCCATCATAAAATCTTCAATGTTTCAATCTAAACTTTCACCTTTATAGACCAATATCGTCGTCACCAGACACTGCAGCAGCAGACGATTCATTTTGTTCGATGTTTTCCAATTTATTGTTAAAGAATTAAATGTTCCTCTGCAAGCTTTACATCTGTAGCATTTTATTTAATTTTTTTTAATCATTAGTTGATTTAAAACTTTTCTATAGGGAGTTTTCTGTGGGTATTGCAAACTGCACACTTTGGCGAAACAACGCGAAATGCAGCCCAGCTGCTGAAAGTTTTTGCTCCCTTTGCTCTCAATCTCCCAATCTGACAGTTAAAGAGCACGAGAGCAGCATCCGCTGAGATTTGGCAGTTGCGAAGACATCGCTATGAATTTTCGGGTGCATATGTCTGTGGTTCGTGTCCTGGCTAGGTGCTGAAGCTAACGGAAAAATTTAAAGGTTTTCATTGAATTTTTTAACGAAAATCAATATATTGCATTAAAACAAAATTGCATTTCAATTTATTTATTATTATTTATTAATATATTTGTTATTTTATATTGATAACAAGACAATCCGGCCAGCGAGAGTTGAGCCAGCACGGGTTGAGTCAGCGAGAGTTCGGCCAGCGAGAGTTGGACCACCGAGGATTCGGTCAACGAGAGCTGGCCCAAATAGAGTTCTGCCAACGAGGGTTCGACCAGCGAGGGTTTCACCAACGAGAGATCGGCCAACGAGCGATCGGCCAACGAGCGTTCGGGCAGCGAGAGTAGGGCCAGCGAGAGTAGGGCAAGCGAGAGTTGGGCTCTCGAGAGTTGAGCTACCAAAAATTGGGTCAGCTTGAGTAGGGCCATCGTGAGGTGTGACATCGAGAGTTCGTTCAACGAGCGTTCGGCCAACGAGAGTTCGGTCAGCGAGAGGTAACCCTCTCAGCAGTTGGCTTTCAAGCGAAGCGTGGAACGGAGCCCTCTAATTAGCATTGTATATTACACAATTAATATATATATATAATTTAATTAAAGAAGAATAACAGAATAATCACGTTAATTTCTAATTTAATTGCTCAAATCTTGAGCGTGTTGCATTTGAAATGTTGCTTTTCCTGGCGCCTTTGCAGCCCTCGCTTTCGCTTGCAAAAGCTCTCAGTTCGAAGCAGATTGGAAACCGCAGGTTCGGTCGCCATGCGAATGGGAGGCGCGCAACTCATACATGCTCGCAAAGCTCAGCGGACGCACACACACAGACTTCGTTGGCGGCGTCGAGAAATTTTCCAACGCAGAGCGACGCACAGCACGGAACACAACGCACAAAAACGGGCTAAACTATTCGAAAAAGAAAACCAAAAACGAAAAAAAAAAACAAAAAAAAAAAAACAGAAAAAAGAAAGAAGAGAGTGGACAACATTTTTTGCTTGTTTGTTATAGTTTTATCGTTGTTAGAAGATAATGTGCATAGAACGCGAGTTTGATTAAGAAATTAATTGAATTGGAAATAAAAAAGGGGAAAAAAACGACAAAGAAAAACAAAAACAAATAACGGCAAGTGCAAGTGCAGTGGGTGGAAAGTGGAGAGTGGAAAGTGGAAATGTTTTATTAGATTCAATCGCATTTGTTGGGTACGGGCCGCGGGGCTCGGGGTTTGGGGCTCGGCTGCGGGTTCGTTAACGGATTCGTTGCGGGGCAGAGAGGCGAAGAGGCGGAGAGGCGTGCGAAAAGCGCGTAAAGAAAAGTAAGTGCCAGAAATTTGTGTATTTAAATAAATCAAAGAAAGAGACAGAGAGAGAGAGAGAGAGAGAGAGTGTGAGAGGGCAATTGGCATATGCGAAAAAGCAGAAAGAGAGAAAAAATGAAAATCTTTGGCATATTAATTGCGATTGAGATGTTTCTAATAAAAAAGTGATGAAAAATGTGTGACAAATGCGCGACATAATGTCGAACCCACAGGCTAAATAAAAAGCAGAAAAGATTAAAAATATACATACATACAAAGTGTACATACATACATACATGCAAGATCTATATAAAATGCGTTTATTTATAGCGCAAACTGAAACCGAACAAGAACAAAAAAAAATGTAGCGCGATTGAAAATATTTTGATATCCAATAAATATTTAAATAAACGATGCTCTGGAGCAGGGGGCAGGCGGGGGGTCAGGTCGTTTGCGCGTCAACAATTTTCAAGCGTGTACACAAAAATCCAGACCAAGAACCCACCAAACCAAACCAAAAAAGAAAAAAAAAATCCAACCCAAACACCCACTACCCAACCCCCCACTCCCCACTGCCCCCTCGCCCCTTGGAAGGCTGCCACTTGATTAACGCCAATGCCAATTCAAACGCCAGAAAATCTCTATAAATGTTCAGCAAAGAGCATGCGTTGCCAGAGCTTTCGCTCTTTGCGCTCTCTCTGCTTTTACTGCCGTGCTCTCGCGCTCTCTCGCGGTGCGCGCTCTCTCTGCCTCTCTCTGTCAGGATATTCCACGCTCTTTGCTTTCATTTCAGTTTTTTGTTTTTGTCATTGACCTGTTGTGGAAAATGGAAGCCAGTAAATAGCTGTAAATTAATATAGCTTTAAGTGCATGGAAATTGTGTTTAAAGTTGTATTTATTATGCAAATATCAAAAGTTAATTAATTATTTAAATCGCCTTAAAGTCGCTGCTCGGAGCTGTGCTTTTCGTGGCCTCACTCCATGTGTTTTTTATGTGTACCTGGCATCGAGTTTAAGGCCTAGGCATTTTCAAACGCTCTGTGTACCCCCACAGCCCAGAGTTAATCGATATGGGGCCCCCTTGAGGACCCCAAAGACCTCACCAAGCGAGCAGCATGCATATTAATATTAAAGTAGGTCCTATCAGTGTCCTATGTGTGTTGAATGGCCATAAAAAATGCATTACGCTCGTAATATTTTTCACTTTAGAAACACTTATTTAATCAAAGAAAAACTATCGCAGTTTTAAATCAATTCTTGATGCTACAGTAACTTTCAATATACTCAAAATTCAGTGAATTCCAGCTTAAAACTCGTAGAACTCTCGTATAAAAAACTATAAAAAGAGAGAAATATAGAAAAAAGAAATATATAAAGGAAGAAATACAGAAAGGATAAAATATAGAAAGAAACATATAGAATTAATATATATATATATATATATTTACTGAAAGAAAAAAAAAGTTTTTTTTGCATTTGTGGCCTTTAGTTGACTTAAAATTTAAATAATAATATTTATGATAATATTATAATATTTATTAGGGAAGATTTATATAAATTAAAAATATTTTTTTTACCAACTTACTATAAGTAATTTTTACAGGATTTTATTTATTTTTCAATTTATGTTAAAACTTGTTTAAATACATTATTTAGTGTAGTGTTATATAATATATTATATTTTTCTTTTCTTATTTTTTTTATATTTTTAATTATATTTTTAATTTTTTATTTTTTTAATATTAATTTTATTACTCTTAATTTTAATCTGTAATTTAATTTTTTCTTGGCTGACTGGTCTTAGTCGGCATTTAAATAAATAAATAAAAATAAAAATAACTACATATTATTGAGTTTATGAGTTTATGGTTTTTAGTTGACTTTAAATTAAATAAAACATTATAATTTAATAAGAAAGATTTATACAAATTTAATTAGTTTGTTTTTTTTTAATTTATGTATATTTTACATTGTTTTTATTATTTTTTTAAATTTACCTATTAAATAACCTTATAAACTATAAATATTAACATCTTTAATACTTGCTTATTTATTCTCTATTTTATAAACCCTTTAAATCTCTTCTATTTGCAGGACATTAATAGTCAATTTTAAGTTAAATCAATTAAATAATTAGGTAATAGAGCAGCACAAAAGCTAGAAAAAGCTAAACATGGGCAACGTCTGCAGCTCGGGTCAAAAGAAGAAAAAGGACAAGGACAGCGCATCCGAGAAATCCGATGAGTAAGTGAAAGTATCTTGTATCTTGTAGCTTTATATAGACTAAAAGTTGTGTATTTGCTGGTAGTTCCCCACCTTATCAGGAGGCCGGCGATGATAAGAAGGACGCGCTGCTGACGCAGCAGACGAATGAGAGCAATGAGAAGCGAGCTCCATTGGCAAATGTGGAAGCGCTGCCCGAGACGCTGCAGTCGAATGACAGCAATGGAAATCAGCAGCAGCAGCAGCAGCAGCAGCAACAGCAGCAGCAGCAAGCAGCGCAGTCGAAGAACGCTGCAGCTGACAAGGGTAACTAACGGCAGTTTCGTTTGCAGATACCCTGTAATAATATTATATTTGCTGATTAGACGGCAGCGCAGCGACAGCAGAGGCAAATGGCAGCAGTCCGGGACTGGGGAATCTGAGCATGCTGCAGGGCAAGCCGCCGCCCGGCCGCAAGATCGAGCGGGACAAGAAGATAGTGATCTATATATTAGCCGATAATAGCACCGAGTACAAGAAGCACAAGCGCGTCATCTACAGCCTGTACAAACATTTCAAAAGCAAGTGCCAAAGCAAGGGATTCGACTTCATCATCGCCGATGTGCATGACAGCGAGGAGGCGTCGCAGGCGGAGCAGGCGAATGGGAATCTAAAGAAGGATTTCTCCCGGCTGCAGGAGGTTAAGCGCTGGACGCAAACACCGCTGGAGGCGCAGGGGGGGCACGAGGAGGCGGCCAATTGCCTCTGCGAGATCACACGCCATGTGACCGAATCCTACATCATACCCGTGCTCTTCCTGGGCTCCACACTGGGCACACCGATGCTGCCGCTGACCATCGAGAGCCAGGATTTCACGTCGGTGCTTAGCGCCGCCAGCGATGCGGAGAAGCTGCTGCTGGAGAAATGGTACACCATCGACAACTCGTATCAGCCGATGTGCCATCGCCTCTACACCCAGCAGATCGATCCCTATGCCAGCCAGGTCAATGCCGAGCTCAACGAGCTGCTCTCCGTGCTGCTGCGCCTGTTCTCCGATGACGTCAAGGACTCGTATCTGACCACCGTCGTGGAGCAGGAGATCAACAACACGGTGCTGATGAGCCAGGAGCTGGCCAAGCGCTGCATCTGGATACAGACGGGTGCGCAGTACTCCCGCGCTCCCGACAATGCCACCCAACTGGATCTGGAGGTGCTGCGTCGCATCACGCGCATCTATGCGGAGCTCAAGAGCCAACTATGTGAGAAGAATCTTATACGTCTGCTGCCCACCATGAACATACTGGACGACGAGCTGTCCGCGGTGATCGAGAGTCTGCTGGACAAGTCGCTGGCGGGCATCTTCGAGGAGCATCTGCAGAAGAGCATACCCTACAACACGCTGGGCGTGGATCGTGTGCTGCTCGAGGAGCTCCAGCTGATTGGACACTACTCCAAGCTGCTCGCCCAGAACTCAGCCAACTTCGACATCATGAACGATGTCAAGCGGTATATACGCGACGGCACCGCTCAGCCCTTGGTGGTGTCCGGCGCCAGGGGCAGCGGCAAGAGCGTGCTCGTCTCCAAGATCATGGAGAACGTGCATCGCTGGAAGCCGGAGGCACAGCTGGTGCTCAGGTAAGTGAAGAGACTTCCTGATAACTTCTCCCACTCTAAACCTCTATCCTCTCTAGATATGCCAATTTGAGCGCACGCTCCTCGGATCTCACCTCGCTCCTGGGCTCCGTTGCCAATCAAATGTCCGTGCTGGAGACGGGGCAACAATGCCAGGCGCCGCACGTAAGTCAACCCTTTAAAACAATTAAAATCTTTAACATAGAAACCATTAAAAACCAGAATGGGCGGAGCAGATCAGTCGGACGGGCCCGACTGTCGACGCTGCTAAAGGGTGAGCGCCGTAACGCCTGAAATATTGTTTCGTTCATATCTCTTGTGTTTATTGGCCGATTTTAATGCGCTTTTCAGGATAGGTAACTACTATACACAAGAGTAAATATTCCAAGTTTCAACGTTCAATGTTCAATATTACGCTTGTTATTCGGTTTTTATCGATTAAGGCATAAAGGGGGCGTGGCATTCTAAATTTGAAAAAAGCCTCATCTGTGTATAATATGGACCTACCAATTACTGAAGAAAGAATTCATGTAAATAGCTTAGTGTCGTTTAAATTGGCGAATGTATTTTATTTCATTTGTTGTAGGCGGTAGGGGCGTGGCATTCACGATTTGAAATAAACTTGATCTACGTATGGTACATAACTTTCAAAAGCGACCAAAACGGCTGCTTTAGCTTTTATAGTTGCTGAGATCTACGCACTCATCCAGACGGACGGACAGACGGACAGACAGACGGACATCGCTAAATCGACTTAGGTGTTCTCCTTGATCAAGAATATATATGCTTTGTGGGGTCTGCCACGCCTCCTTCTGCCTGTTACATACATTCTGACAAAGTTATTAACCCTGTTTTTCCCATTTTTCAAATGGGCACAGGGTATAATTACTATTTCTTTAATATAAAATTGTTGTTAATTTACAGACACTGGAGGCCTATGCTGGCGTCATCAAGGAGATCTTGGCCAGGCAACAGCGTTTCTTTGTGCTGATCATCGACGGATTGGATGAGCTGCAGCGGGATGCTGCCTTGGATTGGCTGCCCCTGCAGCTGGGCAGTTGTGGCAAGTTGATTGTGACCGTCAGCGATGCGCAGGAGGACGCGGCGGAGGATGCCGGCCAGGGTGATGGGAAATCCTTTGATATGCTCGCTGCGCTGGCGCAGTTGGGCATGTCACAGCGTTGCTTCCTCCGGCTGCGGCAGTTTACGGAGCGCCAATGGCACGATATACTTAGCTCGGGAGGGGGCGACTTTTATGCCGCCAATGGAGCTTTGAAGCTGCCCGACGATTGGAAGTCGCTGCATGGCAAGACGCCGTATCATGCCAAGTCGCTGTGGTGGCTGGCTTGGCTGGGGCATGTGGCACAGCCGATCAGCGAGATTGGCGATATATCCAGCAAGATACTGCAGGTGCTGGAGAGCAAATTTGCCACGGATCAGGTGGAGCTGCTGCTGCTGATTGTGCGGCTGTCGCCTTGGGGCATACGGGAGAGCGATTGCCTGGGCGTGTTTCAGAAGATGACGCAACTGGAGGCGCAGGTCGCCTTTAAGATCTGGTCCAAGTTCTGCTGGCTGATGGGACCAATGCTTTTAAATCTTAAGAATATTAGAATAGCGGACAGAAGCTTCGGACGGGCCGTCCTCGCGAGGTATGCGCAGAAGCAGTGGCTGGTACATGAGGCGCTGCGGGACTACTTCGACCGTCAGGACAGCGAGTTCAAGGCACCCAGTGCAGGGCTCAAGACGTAAGTCCCAACAATATAGCCAGTATTGCCAAGTTTCTAAAGTTTCCAGCTGCATTTCCCACAAAAATAGGCTACAAATAGCTAAAAACCTAATACTATAAAAGAAATGGGCTGAAACAAGTTGATTTTAAATGATTTTAGGCTTTTTTAAACCCCTCCTTTCAGTTAAAACCCTTATATATAAATTATTTGATATTGAAATGCAATTTTACCGTAATTGATCGAATTAGGATTGAACATTATTTAATTATAGATCTCCCATAAAAATAGGCTACAAATAACTAAAAACCTCATATCAAATAAATATGCGGAAAATAAGTTAATTTTATTTGATTTTAAGCCTAAAAACTGTTTTTAAAAAACGTTTTTGAGTTATATATATGTATATATAATATATAAATTATTTGAGATTAAAATGCATTTTACTGTAATTGATTTTATCGAATTACAATTGAATTATTTAATTATAGATCTCCCATAAAAATAGGCTACAAACAGTCAAGAACCTTATATGAAAGAAATATGCTCCAAATAGCTAATTTTAAATGATTTTGTGCGTTTATAAATCAAAATTTTTACTTAAAATCCCATATATAAATTATTTTAGATTAAAATGCAATTATTTTAAATTGGTTTTGTCGATTTGAGATATAACATTATTTTATTTTGTCTACAATCAAAATACAAATTTAATTAAATTGATTTTAAAGATTTGATATTTGATACTATTTTATATTAATTGTTTTCGATCAATATGCAAATTTAATTTTATTGATTTCATCGGATTAAGATTTTAATTTATTTGTTTTTTTTTTAGATCGAAATAATAATTTAAATTATTGTATTTTATCGTATTCTGAAAATATATAAATCCTGAATATAATATTAATATTTTGAATATAGCTATACGATTTTTTAGTTAAGCTAGATTTAACTCAATACGCTAAACTAACAAAATTGATTATGATACTACTACTTCAGAGATTTATAATTGATTTGTTTCCGTTTCTACTTCCAGCTACAACTATCAGAAGTACTTAAAACTGCCTTATCACCATTTCTGCGCGGTCATCGAGGACAAGCCGGCGCCGCACAAGATCGACATACTCTTCAACTGTTTCTACTTCACGGATCTGCAGTGGATAGCCAACAAGGTGCATGCCACGGGGCCGGAGCATCTAATGCATGACATACTCCATGCCGAATGGTTGGCTGCCCCCGAGGGCTCCACCGGCTATGTGCATATCAATTTTCTCAAGCACTTTCTGGTGCGCTATCTGCACGAGCTGAGCTACGATGGCCAGCAGTTCTATACGCTTATGAAGTACTATCTGAAGACACGGTTCAGGGAGGCCGGCACGCTGAAGGATGATGAGAAGATACGCTCCTGGTGGGAGCACACGAATGAGCTGGAGTTCGCCTTCCTCGAGATTCTCAACTCTGATCTGGACGCCAATGACAATGCGAAACAATCAACCGCAGCCGAGGGAGCTGAAAACGCTTTGGTTATGGGCTACGATGTGCTAACGAATCTGCCACAGCCGGGCTGCTATGTCGCCTCACTGTCCACCGAACGCGCCGAGATCTGCATTTGGGATGTGAAGAACTGTTGCCGCATTCGGGAGCTACAGGGCATTCAACAGCCCACCGCCATGTGCCCCGTGGGCAGCTACGAGGCAGCGGTGCTCTGTCGTCGGGAGATACGCGTCATCAATCTGGACGAGGGCAAGTTTAAGGTACGTGCGAGTAGAATTGTGAAAATATCGAGCTAGATCGATAGCTGCATAATTTTTAGACCCTTTAAAAAAGTAAAAGGGTCTATTGATTTGAAATAGTATTAGATATATGATTTCTTGGTAAAAAATAAGGCATGTAAAAATATATAAAAACTTAGGGACTACGTCCGATTTTCGCTGGCCGAACTGTCGTTGGCTGAACTCTCGTTTGCATAACTCTCGCTGTCCGAACTCTCGCTGGTCGAAATCTCGTGGGCCATACTCTTGTTGTTCGAACTCTCGTTGGCCGAACTCCCGTTAGCCTAACTCTCGCTGGCCGAACTCTCGTAGGCCTTACTCTCGATGTCCGAACTCTCGCTGTCCGAACTCTCGCTGGCCGCACTCTCGTTGGCCAATATCTTGTGGGCCAGTTTCTTGTTGATCAAACTCTTAGTAATATTCAATATGATGTGAATTCATGATATAAGTATTACAAAATTGGATATTTTTAAAATATCGTCGATTTCTTATCGGTTCAGCGAACGGTATAGTGGTACATAGTTCATCTATACAATTCCAAGTTATGTTCCTCTATTAATTTGAATACCTTGGTTTTTGCAGGTCACGCTGAAGGGCGTTATGAACCAGAAGATGCCCTACTTTGGGCAGCACGATCAGAACCACTTGGTTTGCCTCTCGCGCAATCGCATGTACGTGAACCTCATGAATCTGGAGTCGGGCGACTGCGTGACCACCTTCAAAGCTGGCGAGGATCGTTTCCTCAACTCCCTGCTGGTCTCAGGCGATGGACGGTGAATATTTCCTACATTCCCAATTGCAATTGAAATTAATTCATCTGATATTTTTGCAGCATTCTTGTGTGCGGCGATGAAACGCAGAAACCTTTCCCACTGCTCGTCTGGCATTTAACGCAGCGCAAACTGCTCTACGATCTGCGTATTCCGCATCATGACTTCATCACCTCCCTATCGGCCATCACCCACGAGGGCTCCTACGTCTGTGTTGTGGCCAAGGAGCTGAACGAGCCGACAACGCCAAACTTCATCGTCGTCTACGATCTGCAGAGCGGCACCTTGTTCAAGAAATGGAAGCCCAGTTGCAACACGGTTGCCCTGGCCATCTCCCAGCTGAATGCCTGCGTCATAGCCGGTCTGGAGGATGCCAAGATTCTCATCTGGGATCTGGTAACGGGCAACTGCAAGTGCACATTGATTGGACACAATGCGCCCGTCACCTACTTGAAATTGGACCCATTGGGCAAGGTCTTGCTCTCGTTCGACAAGGAGGGACGCGACAGCGCCATACGCATGTGGGAGCTAAGCACAGGTGAGAAAGTTGGGCGAACTCTCGTTGGTTAATTTCCCGCTGGCAGAACTCTCGGATGCCGCGCTCTCTTTGTCTGAAGTTTTGTTGCCCGAAATCTCTATCTGAACTCTCGCTGGCAGAACTCTCGTTTGCTGAACTCTCGTTGGTTGAACTCTCTCGTTGCCCGAACTTGCGTTGACCGAACTCTTGCTGACTGAACTCTCGCTGACTGAACTCTTGGCCGAACTCTCGCTGACTGAACTTTCATTGGCCGAACTCTCGTAGAACGAACTCTCGTTGGTCTAACTCTCGTTTGCCAAACTCTCGTTGACCGAACTCTCGTTGGACGAACTCGCGCTTACCGAACTCGCGCTTGCCGAACTCTCGATGACAGAACTTGCGCTTTGCGAACTTCCGTTGGCCGTTCTCTCGGTTGCCAAACTTTCGTTGGCCGAACTCTTATTGCCCGAACACTCGTTGGCCGAACTCTCGCTGACTAAACTTTCATTGGCCGAACTCTCGTAGAACGAACACTCGTTGGTCTAACTCTCGTTTGCCAAACTCTCGCTGACCGAACTCTCGTTGGACGAACTCGCGCTTGCCGAACTCGCCTTGCCCGAAATCTTGTTGCCGAACTCTTGATGACCGAACTCGCGCTTTGCGAACTTCCATTGGCCGTACTCTCGGTTGCCAAACTCTCGTTGGCCGAACTCTTATTGCCCGAACACTCGTTGGCCGAACTCGCGCTTGACGAGCTATCGCTGTACCAATTCCCGTTAGCCCAACTCTCGATAGTCTAATCTCGTTAACCGAACACTCGTTGGCCGCACTCTTGCTTGCCGAATTCTCGCTGACATTAGATATTATATTTAATATAAGTTAATGTATGTTTTTGTTTTTATGCAGCCAAATCGCTGGCTGTTTTCAAGCCGCCCGCCCTGATCAGCACCGCTGAGATACTGCCAAATGGGGCGTTTGTTGTGCTGGCTCTGAAGGATCGCAACGATCTGCTGACGCTGGCGCTGAAGAATTACGCTGCCGATGCCCTGGAGGACGATTGCGGCACCCTGTATGGCAATCCCGATAATCAGCACAAAGTTTTCGACTTGAGTAATTAAATGGAGAGGCTAAGGCCCAGGCCAGCATCAATTAACAGTAGCTATCATTATTCAAATTATACATAATACATTTATGAACAACTAAGTGAAATTACCACAAAACAAAACAAAACCAAAGCAAAGCAAATTCTGATTCTGATTCTGAATTATCTAAATATCGCTAAAGAAATTCTCATGCATAATTCATTAGTTTTATGTAATATTCTTTAAAACACACACACACACACACACACAAACACACACACACTTACCAGATGTACAAAAAGCTAAAAAGAAAACCAAATATTACAAATTAAATTTAAAACAATTCATAAGTCAAGCAATTCGGCAGTTTAATCTCGTTAAGTGGTGGCAAACAAGTACAGCAGATTCTTGGCAAACTGTATAATCTCGGTGCCCCCTAGTTTGGAGGTGCCATAGATGCGATCCACGAATGTTATGGGCACCTCGGCAATGCTGAATCCGTGCTGACGTGCCCGCACCAACATCTCCATCTGGAACACGTAGCCCTTGGACACACAGCTGGCGATGCATTTCTCCAGCACCGGCTTCTTGTACAGCCGGAACGAACCCGTCAAATCGCTGGCATTCGGACGCAACAGCACTTGGGACAGATAGTTGGCGCCACGGGAGATCAGCTTGCGCTTGAAGTCCCAGCCGTAGACGCCGCCATCGCCCGCATAACGGGTGCCCGAGATGATATCGTAGTCCGCCGTTTCCTGCAGTTTGATGAACTCCGGTATATACTTGGGCTGCAAAAGAGGTTCAGATTGCATTACAGGTCTAATAATAAAACAGGCTCCCCAACTGTCAGTTGCGTCCGGCTTATCTGCTCCGCCCCTAACGCTTCGCTACTCACATGATGGCTTAGATCCGCATCGATGATGACTATAAAGTCGCCGGTGGCGTGTTTTATGCCATGTATGTAGGCGGTGCCCAGCCCCAGTTTGGCGGCGCGTGGACGCAACACAATTCTGTCCTCGCCGTAGATCTGCTGCAGGTCTTTTGCCACGTCCAAAGTGCCGTCCGGACTGCCGTCGTCTATAACAATTATCTCGTAGTCATAGCCGCTGCAAGCAACAACAACAAATCCATTTAATTATGTTTACTAAACTTGTTGCCTGTTGTCTTTGTTACCTGGCTTTCATGTACTTCACAATCAGCCAAATGATAATCGGCAGATTGTCCTTTTCGTTGTAGGTGGGCAGCAGAATGCTGTATTTGTGGCTGTTTGCTGCCATCGTCATTTATTTTTATTTCATTTATTTCACTGCTCCATTGGAGATGTGCGATATTTGAGTGCGTCACAGTTACTTAGCAGCTGATGGTTATCGATAGCTTGCATGTACTCGATACCATTTTTGTTGTTGAGACTTTGTTATGCATGCACGCTTGCCACACTTGGTGTTTTTATTAACAATTAATTTGTCTTTTTATTAAATTAAATGATTATACAGCTAAATAACAGTCAAAAATAAGCTAATCTGCTTTGTCAAGAGTTTTATTTATTTTCGGTGCAGTTGCGTGTTATCTAGTTGCAACCCTGCATGTAACTGCATCTGCCGGTTTCAGTTTTACCGTTTGCTCGACTTTTAGTGCTGCAAACGCTTTTCAAACGCCAACTACATGGGCTTGGGCCATGCATTTTTATTTTGTTTTTGTAAAAGAATATAGTATATAATAATTAAAACAGTTGCCGCAAATGTGTGCGCGCGCGTAATAATTGTGCTGCAGTGTTTTAAGAATGGCCAAGAAAATTCCATTCAATGTGGTGTTTGCTACAGGTAGACAAACGAAATGAAAACAAGAAAATGTCCTATAATATATTATTATTAATTATACTTGTGCTTAGACTCTGCTATAATTATCTGTTTTGTTGTAGTTATCGTTGTCAGTTTGGTTTAATCCTTTGCACAAAGCTTGCGTTTGACTGCACTTGAGAAATCGATAAAACTACGAATACGCCTAGTTGTACGGCTTATTAAAGTCCGTCAATGTAATATTTAGAGCTTGCCTATTGGCATGTCTGGTGTCTGCAATGCGATTCCAATTAAAGATGCAGACAAAGCCTTTTTGGCAACGCGCCAACAACGCTAAATTCAACTCTGAAACTGCCTTAAAAGTTTCTTTGCCACGCTCTTTTATTGTGCAAATTAACTTAAATAAATCAGCTAAAAAATATCAGTTCAGTTACTTCTTATATCTGTATCAATGATGGTTAGTAAACGCTGAAATTGCCTTACACGTTTGTTTGCCACAATCTTTTATTGAACAAAAAGTTAAATTAATTAAATCAGCTAAACTATCAGATCAGTTATTTCTTATTCCTGTACTTGAGTTTGGTTATTAGCGAAGTCACAGGCCCAATGATGGTCAGTAAATAGACCAATACCGTGGTTAACATCATCGCAGGTATGAACTTGTTGTCCACAAACTTGGTAAAGAATTTCGAATAGTAGCCCAGGTAAATGGCTGTCATGCCCAGCGTAAACGTAAGCAGTCCGAACAAATTGTGCCGGAAGCGCAGCTCAGAGGGTGGATACTTCTTCAGCACGAATTTGGGTTGGAAAAAGTTGGCCAATCCGCCCAGAATACTGGCAGCACAACCGAAGGCGGCAGCCGCACCTGCAAGTCGTTTACAATTTGTGTCATTTCGTTGTTTGTTACGTGTTCATTGAAGCGTTTAATATTACGCACCGAATCTGCCATGCCAGGTATTAAAGTGCACATCCTTGTCCGAGAACTTCCCTAGGGCCCCAAGTAGCACCATCGAACCTCCGACCATCTGCAATATGCCATGGTAGCGGGATTTGTTCTTGTGCGAGATCCAGCGTGTTATCGGATTCAGCTTGTAATGCGACATCAGGGCCTGGGCAATTAGCACATGGAACTACGGATGATAAAGGTTACGAGGGTGTTAGGGTGGCGAAATTAATTATTCAGGTAGTTCAACGTTTGTGCTGATTAGACACGACAATATATGACGTTGCTTTATCGAATCAATGACGCTTCAATGTTTTTTATGTTTCGACTCCAAATATTATTCAAGATAGTTCCAATTTGCGAAAATACCAGTCACGATTACTCAGCGAAATTAATTTATAAATGTTTTAAAGTTCATCTTAGTTTTAAGTGGTTGAATAGTTATATTTCATCAAATTACTCAAAAATAGCAATCTAATAAAGTTTATCGACTATTTCTACCTCATTTAATTAAGTTTAAATTGTTAAATATGTTATTATTATTATTATTATTATCTTTAAATTAAATCTTTTTCCTATTAAATCTTTTGACCATTTTTAGTTCACTATATCAGTTTTAAATGGTTAAAAATGATATATTTATCAAACTACTTTAGAGAAGCGTACTAATAAACATTGTGTTATATTTAACTATTCTAATAAAGTCCCAAGATCATATCTATGTTATACCATCAATTTAAAATATGACTTATCGACTTTATAAACAGAATTGTTCCGATAAACTTCGATAACTGCTAGTTCATTATATTGGGCGCGCACTGTAGCAATTTTCTCTTAAATAAGCTGTTAACAATTCGCTGATTTAATCAATTTGAAGTTAACGTAGTTCAGAGCGTAATCTAATGGTTGACATTGAGATTACAATTTACTTACGCCGATGCCCGTCATGAACATGTGCATGGCAGTATCTTGAAAGTTTAAGCTGCGCGCCAGCACAAAGAAGAAGACCGCAATTAGGAATATGAATATGTGATTTATGCTGTTCAACATGCTCTGAATTTCCACCCAGCCCGACGCGAGCGTTGTTTTGCTTTTAGTTTCGGCCATGTTTATGCTTTTGGACTTTAAGCTCCTCAGAATTCGGTGCGTTTCCACACAGGTTCGGCTAATGACTAAACTGCAAAATGTGTTTAGCTCTGCTTATAAAAGAGCAAAGACAAAACAGATAAGAGAGAGAGGAGAGAGATAAGAGCGCACAGTGTTGCCAGAAAGCGCTAGAATCACAATATAAAATAGCTACAAAAAAATAGCTTACAAATAATTTAAATAATAAATCACATAAATGAAATTAATATACATTAACAAAAATAATTATATATAATTGTTTCAAATCGGTTTATAAGCATAAAGAAAAGTCTAAAACCCGCTAGCCTGGCAACGCTGCCGGCATAAGAGAGCGAGTCGCTTCAAAAAGAGCCACGTAATCGATACATGCACAGCTGAGCTACACACACACACTCAAGCCCACTCACGCATACACCGCATGTGTGTGAGATCGCGCTCACTGAGCGCTCTCTGTTTACGTTCTTTGTTTTTGTTTTGTTTTGTTGTGCCGTTTATCTCTCTTCACATTTACGAGCTTTCCAACACTGCTCTGAGTATTGTTTTGCTTGCAGATGAGGACGCCAGCCATCCAGCGAGTGAGTTGAACACGCACGGTCCCACTGTGCACGGCTGGCGCAGTGCCGAGCACAGTGGGCTGAACACACACGATATCATATTGCGTTTTCAGCAGCCGGCAAAGATATATCGCATACAACTCTTGGCGCATCAGTATCTAATACGTAAGTATCGATATTCGATTCCAGTGGTGCCCAAACGCTGCTTACGGCAGAGCACGCACCAATACACACAAATAAAAACACCAATACAATACAATAACAATTTGCTGCACTGAAAAAAAACAAGTGAATATTTTTAGAAATGCGAATTAATATATCTTTGTAGTCTAATTTTAACCGATTGTTTTTCCTCTTCTAGCCGAGAAGGTTGAGCTGTGGCTGCATTATTCGCCCAAGTCCTTGCCCAGCACACCGTCCTCGCAGTACTTCGACTTCCTTGGCTTTGTGGCGCTCGCGGACAATGCGAATACGAACTACAAATCCCGGGAGCTGCAGAGCGTGACGGTGACTCCGAGGAGGGGCACGCATCTGAAGCTGCGTCTGATTGGCGCCCACTGTAATGAGTTCAGCAGGAGCGGCCAGATCTCGCTGATGGCGGTCAATGTGCTCGGGGAGGATCTGGAGGCGTCGCACAGTGGAGGAGTAGCGGAGGAGCATTTGGTGGCGGAGGCGCCGCCCGTGGACACTGCCACCGGGGAACTGGCGCTTGCCTCCATCTGTGACGATCTGCTGTTCTCCATGTACGTGGAAGAGTCAATTGTGCAGCACATACGGGAGCTGGAGCAGCGCAAGCTGCAGGCGGTCAGCTCGGAGCGTTTCGAATACGCTCGCAAGCTGAAGCTGTGCATGACGGCGCTGCGCACGGCCGGAGAGCGTCTGGGGCGCTATGCGCTGGCCAAGCGGCAGGCGGTGCAGCAGGAGGATTTCAGTGCCGCCAAGCTGCGCAAGGAGCAGATCGAGATGTATCGCTGCTGCGTGTTGAGGCATCTCCAGGTGGAGCAGCTGCTGGAGAGCGAAGGTCTGCGAACGGAGAACGATCAGAGCTGCGAGGTCTACGCCAACGGCAAGCCCACCCTGCCCCCTGCGCCTAGTCTACAGGATGTGGCACATGCCCTGGCCGATTTAACACACACTCCGAAGAGCAGCAGCCACGTGGAGGACAAGTCGCCCCTCGTCGATGCCTCGCACTCCGATGGTGTGGCAACTGTTGTTGCCTCCGCTGCCGCACTGCATCTGCATGCCAAGTCGCACGATGAGCTGCCGCAGTCCCCGCGCCTCCCGATGGCCTCGCGTCACAGCTCGCCCATGTCCAGCAGGCAGGGCTCGCTCCGGAGGCGCAACAAAAGCGTGCCACGCAACTCCTACGAGGATTACGAGGAGCGCGCCATCCCCACGCTGAGGCAGTAAGTATTTCCAATCGAATTCAAATATGTTGCAAAATTATTGATAATTATATAGAGCAGTTAACGCTAGTTTTGCACGGTTGCCACTAGAAAATTTATATAATATAATATAGAAAATATGCAGCAAGAATAAATATAAAATACATAAGAAATAGTTTAATTTTTGAAACAAGCAAAATATTAAACTTAAATATGTGGCTAACCAGCTCTAAAAAAGGCTAGATCTAACCACAAAGTGGCCAAGGTGGCAACACTGTGCGGGGTTTCTGTGACGCTCTCTTTTTGGCAAAGCTTGATCAAGGCAGTGAGAGCACAGAAGCAGTATAAATACTATAAATACTGCTGCGTGCAGCTCTGATTATCAGAGCAGTGGCTGGTGTGGTGTGTTGCAGACCTGTGGTGCAGAATTCTGGTGGGTGGGTGTGCTTACTAGTCAGTTCAACTACAACTGTAACAACAATGAGTCATCTACGCTAACGCTTTTGCTCAGATAGCCAACAAGAGAGCGCCTTAGGGCGGGTTTTGCGAAAAGTAGTTGCTGGTTGCTAGCCGAACTCTCGCTGGCCCAACTCTTACTGTTAAATTCTAGCTGGCCCAACTTTCGATGGCCGAACTCTCGTTTAATAATTGATTACATTTTTATTATTTCATTGTTGGCATATTTGCTTTATTTTTTAAGATTTTTTTTTAGATATTTTGTAATTGAAATATGACCATTTGGGGCAACATTGGTGGCAACCGTGCATAATACTTATTTTTGTAGCCAAACCGATAATAAAGCATGCCTTACGATAACATTCAATAGTACATTTATCGATATATATAACAGTTATATTCGTAATCATAGAAATAGTACTAATAGTAATTGTTGTGGTTGTTTTTAAACCTTTTCTGTTTATTTACTTTCCCCTTTCGCCGTAATTGTTGTCGTTGCGTTACACAAACCCATTTAGCTCAAATACTAATGAATTTTTAAGGGAGTGTCAGGGTAACGCCTTGCTCGACGCTGATCCAAATCGCAGCCGATCTCGCTTAAATGATCGCGAGCGTCGCCAGGCAGCGCTGCCGCTGCTTGTCTTTGGCAGCGAGCTGGTAAGCTATGAAATTTCAATTATACATATCAGGGATCGTTATTATTATAAGTTTTGAAATATAAATTAAAAATTAAAAGATTTTTGTCTATTTTTACTAACAACAAATTAAATGGAAACTCGTATTTGCAATTTGTATTATAAGAAAAAATTAAAATAAAAATAACCCTGTATTTCCCATTTTTCAATGGGTACAGGGTATAAAAATTCGTTCGAACCAAGTAGAGTATTTCGAAATTTTCAAAATATTCGTGATCACATGTCCTTCAAGAGCGAAGATTAAGGACAAATCTCGAATAAGTTTAAATATTCAAAATACTCCACTTGCTTCAAAAGATATTAAAATTAAATATTATTTTCTATTATTTTCAATTTTTATAATGAAAATGGATAACAATTTTTGTTTCAATTTTGTTTAGTGAAAATTTAGGAATTAAAAAACAATCTAAAAATAAATATTAGATATATTTTCAATTTTTTAAGCTCATAATTATTAATTGCGATCCCTGCTATATGTATTATATACTTTATACTATAATAGTATTTATATTCTGCAGGTGGAGCAGTTCTATTCGCGGCAGTTTCAGGATCGCGAGGATGGCCTGATGCGGCTGCGCAACTTTCTCAAGGAGCAGGAGCTGAATGCCACGGAGCTCAATGAGCATGCGGCAAGTGCCAACAAGGTGGCACGTAGCGCCGCCTTGCTGCTGCATCGGGCGGTGCGGGATGCGGTCTATTCGGTGTTCAATCAGGCGACAGAAACGGTGCGCGTGCTGTTCCTGGAGTACGTGCCCGGTCGCGTCTCCCCCACCGAGGTGGCACGTTGTGTGGATCGGCTGCTGCCGGAGCTGCTGGCCAAATCGGGGGATCCCTCGGCGCGGCTGCATACGCTGGCGCAGCACACGATACTCAGCATCGCCGCCTGTCCGCAGGTGGCGGAGCAGCATCTGGTGGCGCCCGCCCTGTCGAGGAGCGTGGGCTCCGGCACACATCAGCGCCTGGCCATGAGTCGGCTGCAGATGCTGGAGCAGCTGCTGCACATACAGGGCATCAGCACGGACAAGCACAGCGGGTTGACCTGTCGCGCCCTGTCCGATTGCGGCTGCTCCGGCATCCATCATCCCGCAGAGCCCGTGCGCAAGGTGGCGGAGCGCATTCTGCTGCTGGTGTACAAGGTGAATCCCCGGCTGGTGCGCAAGCAGCTGCCCCCCGATGACGACATCACGCGTCGCAATTTGCTCTACCGCCAGCTCTTCACCGAGTTCGATAAGCTGGATCTGGAGCGCAAGCAGGAACTGCTGGAGGCCAACAAGTACGGCAATGAGACGGAGCCCACAACCAGCACGGATGCCACGCGTCTGCTGCGGAACAAGAACGCCCCAGACAACGGATACGCCAGCTGCAACGGCAAACAGCAGTACAACGAGCAGCTGAAACGCTCCATGCTCTCCGCCTCGAACTCCCGCAAGGGTTCCGCCTCCAACTCCGAGTCCACGGAGGAAACAACACCCAAAATGTAGGTGGCGTAGGTGCTAGAATATACATCATTAATAAGATTTATTATTAGATTTATTGTACCCCTACTGGAGCTATTACTCTAGCTCGCCAATCGATATTTTTAGAGATCTGCTCTATTGAGAGGAAGAGCTGCTGTGGAGGATTCCATCTTTTGACATAATCTAGATTAATTAACCTTTTCTTATAGAGCTTGTAGCTTGCTTAAAAAATAAGAAAAAGACAATACAATAAGGAGATAAGCCTATCTCTCTTGCTGTCTAGCCTTAACTGCCTAGCTCTTGCTTGCCCAACTCTCGCTGGCCGAACTCTTACTGGCTGAACTCTCACTGGCCGAACTCTCGCGTTATACTAGAGATTAATTTTAACTTTCTTATTACTTAATGCCCTTTCCATACCATTCGAAATGTTTTCCCATCCATAGACGTACACAGAAGCTCAGAAGAGCGTCAACCGAATTTTTTCGGAGAAAATGATCTTGAGCAGATGCATGAGTTAAAAGAGTTATTTCTCTTGAAAACGGTCGTAGGTTGAGCGATGACCAAGCCGAACTGAAACGATGTGCTTATGGACTTCGTAAGACTTTTTTGAATCGTGTCAGAGAGAGAAAGATCTGTTTATTTTGGGATACATAGCAGAAGTAGTACCGATTATAGCGTTTCTTTCGCAGCTGCATGCTCTTCTGAAATCCTTCTAAGATTAGTATTCTTATTATTATAGCAACTGTCCATTCTGCGGCTGGAGTTGTGCGGGCAACGATGCAAGTCAGCTGGATCGTCATTACTGGAAGACCTGCCCATTTCTCACCAAGTGCCCCCAGTGCAGTCAGGTGCTCGAGGTAGCAGCGCTCAACTATCACCTGACGAGTAAGTTTATGCTTAAATAAAGGGAATTCCCTTAATAATATTAAAAATTTTTGCAGCTGAATGCGATGCCAAGGATAATTATGTGGTCTGCACACGCTGCACGGAGTCGGTGCACAAACAGCTCTATGAACTGCATCAAATGGAGGACTTTTGTCGTGGTATTATGTCATATTATGCACTATATACATTTAATTATTTAAATTTATTTTTTAGAGCTTAAAACTGGCGCCGCTCGCTGTCCTTTGTGCCACGACGATGTGCATTTGCCTTTGGATGGCGGTTGGAAATTGCATCTGTTGAGTGCGGGGGGATGTCCTGGCAACATCCGCAAGCGGAACTTAAAGAAATGAAACTAAACAGTCGACAGACAATTTAAATGCACAAATAATCGTATTATCTAACATAATATAAATTAGTGCAGCAGAATTATGAGCTGATCTAATGATCATTAGTGTAATTATAAATCAATTTGCGTTGTACACACAATCCTTTTAGAACGATTTTGTTAAGCCATTTGGTTATTTAATCACTATATTTTGTTACACTTTATACACGAAAATTTGTTTTCGCTGCGCAATGTGATTTGTTACATACATAAAACATGAATTTCGAAACGTCCTGCAACAATAAAGCCCATCCAAAATGCATCATATATCATTTAATTTTAAATAAACTGCAATTACGTTTTTAACTTGCAGCTGACTAATTATTGTATTTTATTAAACACAAATAAATTACAAAAATAAAATGATATATTATTTTTCAAATTTAAAATAACCGCCAATTAGGCCGTGTCTCGCCTGCTGCTCGCTTACAACACTGCTTTTCAGTATTATTTGTGCGAGCTGGCAGCTCTGTTGCACTGAGTGGCAACGCTACGCTGCAAAATTCAATTACTCATATAAAAAACATTTTATTTATAAATCATATATTCTGCGCAATGAGAACTTTAGTTTATCAAATAAAATTTATATAAATAGCTAGTGTATTAAAAAAGCGGAAAAGCTGTGTGTGTGCGAAAACTACCCCCAAACCAGCTGAGTGTATATGTATGTGAGTGTGGCAGTCCTTGCGTGTGTGTGTGTGTCGGTGTGGCGTGAAAAAACAGCCGGCAAAATAGTTTCTGCATTAAAAGAACCCGCAACAGCGCGTTGAACGTGGTCTGCAAATTGTGACGTGTTGGGCAGCAATAAAAAAAAATAAAAATTTTAAAAAGAAAAAAAAAACGGTTTTCCAATGGAAACCATTTAATGTGCTCATAATTGGCAATTAACGTAAAAGCCGCTCGATTGTCACAACAACAACAACAAAACTATCGATATCGAGTGTTTCCCCGTATAGATTACCCCATTTATATGCATGTATGCATGTAGACTGCCTGCGTACACATATGCATACATACATACAATAGGAGGCTGCACATACACACAATAATAATAATAATCAACAGAGCACGTGCGCTGCCCACGCCGACGTCAACGCCGACGCCAACGCCAACGAAATTAGAAGGATGCAGAGTTTACGCCAAATGCTCGACTATAAATACCTCACAAGGGCACAAATCAATGGCTTTGACAACTATAAGGTGAGACGGTGGGGGAAATATGCATAACAACCAAAGCAATAAAAAATAAATATATACATATGCATGTGTATATGTGGCTGCCTAACGGTATATGACTCACAATGCGATCCTTATAAAAAACAACAAAGTACAGTCGGTACTCTATAAAAAGTATTTGAAGAATTTAATAAACGAAATTGGTTTAGCAATTGTTTACAAAAATATTCCCATTCAAGCAATTGCCTCGGTTAATATGTAGTGTAAACAACTAGGGACGTAGCTTTGCAGTCGGACGCACCCGACTTTAGAATACCCTGCAGCGACCAGCGAGATTTGAGTTTTACATTAATTACGTCCTCCGAAGGACGCAGGGGTTGGAGTCCCCTAGTTTAAAATAAAATTAACTACGTACATTCAAAATTTAGGGTCTTTAGTTCTTAAAGTTATTGAGATCGTTGAGTTTATAGAAACGGAGAGACGAACTGAGAGAAAATGGAGTTAGCTCGTCGGCTTGATTTGTGTGGTCAGTTTCTGCCCATTACATCCGCTGAAATGTAATGGGTATATAGAAATCAATTAATTGTGCCCGCCATACGATCAAATTGCGATCCATTAAATCGAATTGTCTTCATCTGTGTTACAGTACAGCGCCATAGACACGTCGCCGCTCAGTCAATATGTAATGCACCCATTTTGGAATTGGCTGGTCAAGGTAAGTTATGGCACTTTAATTGGCTAGAAAAATCAATAATAATAATAATAAAAAAACGACGCCCGCAGTTCTTCCCCCGTTGGTTTGCGCCCAATCTGATGACGTTCCTGGGCTTCCTGTTCAGTGTGATGAATCTGTTGCTGCTCTCCTACTACGATTGGAACTTCAAGGCCAGCTCGGGGGAGGAGAACACCACGCCCATACCCCCCTGGGTTTGGCTGAGTTGCGCAATCAATATATTTGTTGCCTATACCCTGGACGGCATTGATGGCAAGCAGGCGCGGCGTATTGGACTATCCGGTCCGCTTGGCGAGCTGTTCGATCATGGTCTGGACTCGTACACGGCTATGCTGATACCGACATGTCTATATAGCATATTCGGCCGTACATCGGTCTATTCGGTGCGCCCCATGCGCATGTACTATGTCTGCCTAACGGTCTATTTCAACTTCTTCGTCTCGCATTGGGAGAAATACAATACGGGCATACTGTATCTGCCATGGGGCTACGATCTTAGCATGTGGGGTAGCACAGCCATGTACCTGATCACCTGGTGGTTGGGCTTTGAGCGCTGGAAGTTCGAATTGCCCCTCGGATCCTACGGCACCCTGCCCATGGGCAATGTCATGGAGGCGGTGCTACATGTAAGCGCCATGGCGAATATTCCCCTAGTCATTATCAATGTTTACAAGTAAGTCAGCAGTGAGCAAAACATCCATATTCGGTACTATCGATCATTTCGGTAATCGCTAATAATCGATTTACCGGTTAACATATCAAAATATTTGGCGAACAATTTTTATTGCAAACAAAATTCGATCTTTTTCAATTAGTAACAAATTACTTTACAACAATCGATAATAATCGATTACAAACAAAATTATTACAAACAAAATTTGATATTTTTTAATTACTAAATTTTACTTTTTTAAAATTAATACAATTTTCGAATTTAAGTTCTTTGAGTACAAATATTTTGCCTTGATTTATCGATTGTAATACTAAACAATCGGTTTATTTTATAACTATCGATTGCGCCATTGATTGTTTTGCCAATTCTAGTAGAGAGTATCAGAAATGTTTCAATATGATAAATATCAAACTCCTTGTAGCTCCTATAAATATCGCACTGGACGCCTACTGCCGTTTTGGGAGGCGATTCGACCAATGTGGCCCTTCGTTGCTTACTTCGTGGTGCTCTTCGTGTGGCCCTTCGTGTCCAAAAATAATATCATGGAAAGAGATCCGCGTGCCATGTTCATGCTGAGTGGAACCATCTTCTCCAATGTCAGCGTAAGTACACTATCTTATCCGATGGGGAAATTACTTACAAATAGCTTTAAGATTTAAAAAAACCTAGCATTCATTCAATGCTTAAATATTGATTGATTGCTTGCCTTGCCTTAGTGCATTTGGTTGGTTTTCACTAAAAGGCGATAGGCCCATTGTTAACGATCGCACGTCATATATAATATATATTTACACAACATTTTCCCCCCTGTGCCCAATTTCCTAGCCCAAGCAATGGTTATCGGTTATATGGCCTGTGATTCATGTTAGATATGGGGGTGGCGTGGTTTCTTGTTAGTTTTTCTATAGTTATTCTAGATAGCGTTCATATGAAAATAAAAAATAACCATCTACAGCTCATAATAGTTAAGACTCACTATATATCTGCTCAAATATAAGACAGAAGCAAAGCAAACACGTTAAGTGAAAAGTACTTAAATTATTTTTATGACTGTATTCGTCAGCTTAAAAACTATACTTAAATGCAGTTATTACTTTTTTTACGCTGTTTGCAAAAAGTATAATCACTGATCCAGAAAAACAGCTAGTTTCATATAATTTTTCATTTCTTGAAAGCAGTATTAAAAGAGTTTCTTGGAGTTATTGTAGTTTTAATATTATTTTGTATATAAAATGTTAATTATGTATTTTGAAATTGAAACAAACTACAGGGTCTTCTACTATCGATATCGTTTGACTGTAGTCTTTTCGACCGATTGATAAGTACAGAAGAGGTTTTTTTAGTTATTCAGTAGGCTCTTTCAACACAGACTTTAGATTAGTACGTAATCTTAGCACAATTCCAGCTATTGTAAAATAAAACCGAAAAAGTAATCTCTTTCGTAATGCCGCCGTTTTGTTGTGGGGGGCGTCGCTGTGCCGCGGATCTGAAGGGTCGCGTGGAGGGTTCGGACGGGGATTTGGCCAAGGCATCTCCGATAACGGTTTCGGCGGCAGAGTCGCCATTGACGCTTAAGTTCTATGCCCGTCACGATTGGCCCTATTTCAACTGCACCTCCGATGAGATAACTCGCATGCGCAAGAAGTTCGAAAAGGAGGTGCCCGATGAGATCGAGGGGGATACCTCCAAGGGGGAGATTAAGAAGTATGAACCAAAGCACGCCACGCCACAGCCAATGACTGAAAACCAAATCTATGGCTGGTATCAGCATCGGGCCTATCGTTATGTGAAAAAGGATCGAGGAGTATTGGTGTTCCCGCGTGAGGGGGATCCCCTAATCAAAGTGATGCTCGCCTCCAAGTGGATATAGAATAAAAAGAAAAACTTTTTAAGCCGCAGTCATTACGAAGTTACTTAAATTATTTCGTTTCTTTTGCAAATCTAAAACAAATCTTATGTAGAAATTATAAAATATCCTAAACAACTTAAATAATATGAAATTGAGCAATAAAAATTTGTTTAAACTCTTTTTATTGCAATACATATTATATCTATTTAGATTCTAGCTTATAATTGATGCAAAATGTTGGATGAAACGAAATGCCGAACATTGAACAAATTAACACTAAATTGTGAATGAAGCTGTTATTGAAAAACATCGAAATTGATGCAATCTTTGAACTTAACTAAACGTAGATGCTTTTAATGGAATTGATAATTTTCAAATCATAAGGTTTTATTTAGATTAGCTTGTTATAAAACCTGATTCTCTATGCTGCAAAATAAAGGAATATTTTCTAATTTGAAATTGTAAAATTAGCTGATATTTAAAAGTTCTGAAAGTGACCTTAGATCAACTTCAAATGCAACCTTAGATCTCAACTAATAACAGAACCCTTTAAAGAAAGTCAATATTATTTCAAAATAAGAAATTATCTAAAATTATCGTATATTACATTTATATATAAATTATTTTAAATTTGTACACATTTTCAGTGCCGTTTAATTGTGTCGCAAATGTCGTCAACCCGCTGCGAAGCCTGGCACTGGCAGACGCCCATGTACATCATATCCCTGCTGCTGAGCCTCTGGTTGCCCATACTGGAGAGGACCCTGCTCTACGCCCTGCTCATCGTAACCACCCTGACGCACTGGCATTACGGTGCCAGCGTTGTGAATCAGATGTGTGAGCACTTTAATCGTATTTGCTTTACGGTGAACAAACGGATACCAGAGCAAGTGCTCAAGAAGACGGAAACGGAAGCGGAGGCGAAGGACAACCGTGCCAGCGGAGAACCCTTGACAGAGCTTAAAAAGGATTAGACCTATTTGAATACGCTATATTTAGTTGGTTTATGCTTAGATGAGTTGCGTTCTTTGGTGTGTTTTGTTGCATCTTGAAGGCTGTTTACGTTGTGAGATGTGAGATTATATAGATATGTATTTCTTTTAGTTAGCCATCCATAAACCAAATGCTCAGGTAACAGCGATTAAAGCATCCGAGGGATAAACTAGACAGATCCTTATCCGATTTATGTGATGTGAAAACAATACACAATTTCCAAAGACATTTTCTCAGTTTGTAGTATTCTCTATAGCCGAATCGAAAACATAAATTTCTAGTATCCCATCTTATTAGGCGAATCTTAAAACAATATCATAAATTCATCATGTAAAGAATTAGAGTTCTATATGTTAATATTTCGTTTTCTAGTATTTTTCAGTGTTTATTTATTATTTATTGGTTACAACATTTTGAATTGAAGTTAACATCACATTTTAGCCGAAAACGTCTTAGGATTAGGCTGTTTTGCAAAGCTAAATATTATTTGACTGACTGCAGAGTAAAAACATGTATTATCGCTGCAGTTGTGAGAGTGCTCGACTAGTAAATACCCTGCTCCCATTTATAAAGACTTGATGCAGTCCCAAATACGATGCTCGCTTCCTTTTTACGCTATAATTCATAATTCTTAAGTGTATTTAAATGTTAGTATTTTATGTGAAATTCTGTGTAAAAATAATAATAGCCTACTTTGTAATCAGTTTTAATTATTCGCTCTAATTAAACGAGAATTTTCAATTCATGACACACACATTTGATTAATGCTAACCGCCAAGACCTCTTATTATTATTTAATTGTTATAATTTAAATACGTATACTATTATCATACTATACGTGTAATTTTCACGCTTAATTATAAAAGATCACAGATACATATATATACATATATCTAAACTGTAAATGTCGCTTCCCCTTCCCTTTCAATTGTGTAAAAGTGAAGACAAAACAACAAAAGGAAATAAATTGTACTTTAAATTGAAACTAAGTGTTTAATTTGACAAACATTTTGATGGAATCATCAGCTGTTGCTTATCTCCACTTGGAGATCACAATATTTAGTACATTTAGCAGCAAATTTAATGCATTTTAAAAGCGCTCATGTGAGAAAAATTTGTTAGCGGACAATAAAGCATTTTGATCTATCTGCTAAGTATGCTTAAATGCTGCGATCAACGACTAGAAGATACCCGGTAGTTGGAATATAAAATAATAATAATTAGGCGCTTACAAATATTCAAATATTTGTATAAATAAAACTTAATCATGTTAGATTTGTCATGTATGTTCTATAATTTTAACAAACTGTACCCCAAATCGGTAAAACCAGGGTATAATAACTTTGTGCAAATGCATATAATGGGCAGAAAAAGGCGTGGCTCTATCGCTAGCGCTTGCTTTAGAGAAGCTCTTGAAGAAAAGGTAAGAAGCGTTGGTCATTCCACTGTCTGTTGCATCCTACCGAACGGCTGCGTCCTTGCTGCTTATCCACGAGAATCATTTCATGACTCGGACTTATGCGTGTTTGTATAACACATAAGTATATGTACATACATATGTATGTATGTATGTACTTCACCTTCCAACCAATTGTGTCTATTAGATAGTGTTTGTTATGACATTCAGCTGGTAAATATTGTTAATGCACACAAAGATACATACAACACGCAAATGAATGTACATTTGAGACGCCACAACTGTCATCAGTTTGTTGTTCGGTACGTGCTCCGGCGATTAGCTGGACAGCCAAATGCTTCCTCATTGCCTAATTGGTGTGAAAATCTAATTCACGATGAGAACCAGCCAACAGCCCAGCCATCCCCATCCCACTCCCACTCTCAGTCCCAGCCAATGCTGCCAGATTTGGCTGAAGAGCTTTTGTTAAAAAAAAGGGTAAAATTGCGGTAAGCGGAAAGTTTGGCTTTTTTTCAGCTTTTCCTTAAAATTTACAAAAATTTGTGCTAAAGTCGGAAACAATTATAGAATTGTTTTCAAAATTTTGATTGATATTTGCCCATAACACCTTTTAATTTAAAGCATTTACTTAAATTTTGTAAGTTTTTAATATTTTATTCCTAGAAAAGGGGTTTGTTTTCAATATTTTTTACTTATTTAATTTAAAGCACTTAAGAATAATTTAGCTGTTTTCTGACAATTTTTTGTGTGCAAATTTTGTAAACATTTCCGATAAACAAGCTTATTTCTCGAAAAAAATATTGGCAGCACTGGCAAAGCCAGCCCCACCCCCACTCCCGCTCTCAGTCCCAACCCACCCTTTACTCAGGCACACACACACTCTCACGCCTAACGGACCCCACCAACGACAATGTCAATAACAAAGCGAAGGCAGCAGCGACGTCGACGTCGACGTCTATACGCAAGTCACGCATGCGAAATGGGCACGACACAACAACAACAATAACAATAAAACAACGACAACAACAGAAATGAAACGAATAAATATGAGCAAAAAATGAACGAAAAACCAAGAACATCAACAACAATGGCAAACCAGAATGAGAATAATGCGCAATGCAGAAGAAAGCAACGCAACAACAACAACAACAACAACAACGTGATAAGCCTGCAGAATATGAAAGTTGCGCCTGCGTCGACGTCGAGCTTTGGCATGCTGAGAGAGAGAGAGAGAGAGAGAGAGAAGGAACTAAAAGCGTCGTCGTCGCTGGCTAATGCAGAATATGAAAGTTGTGCATGCGCCGACGTCGGCAGCAAAGCTCGCATGCTGGCTTGAGCGGCAGATGCGTGAGAACTAAGAACGTACAAAGCTAAAGCAGCGACGCCGGCGTCGATAGATAACCCAATGGACCAATGTGGGCAGAGAAGGCTAGATTTGCAATGTAAAGAAAAATATTTAAAAATTGGTTTAAAAGAAACAAAAAATTAAATAAAAAATACATAAAATTGAAAAAACAACAGTATATTCAATAAAATAAATAATTCAATATTAATAAAAATATAATAATTTGCAATTTATTAAATATTACTTACTTTACTCATCGCTCATGTGCCAAAAATGATGTAAGTATCTTCAATGTGAAATTTAATTAAATATTTATATTTAATACTTGATATGTTCAATTGTTTTATGTTGGATGCGCAATTTCTTGTAGTATTATTATTGCTTTTCCGGCCTGCGAACTTTTGGTCCACTGGGTGTGCAGAATATGAAAGTTGCGCATGCGTCGACGGCGGCGCCAACGTCGTTGTTAAGCTCTTAATGCGCAGCTGGAATCAGTTGCGAAACGGTAGCGCGATCGTCAAGAACGTAGAATATTTCGAGCGGCTGTTTGTGCTTAGTAAAGGTCTTATTTCAAGTTTATTTCGTTGGCCTCTCAAAAAAGAGATGCTGCTGCTGCAGATGTTTCCGCTGCTGCTGATGCTGCTTGTCGACGCAACAGCAACGCTTGAGACGCTTCAAGTCTCAAGCAGTCCCGATCCTTTGGCGCCTCAAACGCCCACTCCGTCCGCTATTAAGGAGGAACAGTTTCCATCGGTTGCACCTGCTCAGCAGCCGGAGGAGGAGAGTCTGCTGCAGCCGCCGCTGCTGCCAGCGCAGCCGGCAGAGGAGGGACTGCGTCGACGGCTGATCACCTACGACCAGCGGCAGGAGGGACAGTACAACATACGCGCCGATCTGGAGAACTTTATGATAGTGCTGATACCGCCGGGTCCGCAGGAGGGGCTTAGCCTGCTGGACATGCTGACCAAGTCCTCGCTGCGTGGCGCCACCAAAAGCAGCAGCAACAAGAAGAAGCATTCCCTCAAATCCTTCTACCAGCGACAGCAGCAGCAACAGCAGCAGCAACAACTGCTGCAGCAACAGCAGCTGCCCCAAACAGGCTTGCCCGATTTCATAGAGGGGCGCACCCCCTACCATGTGGACATCTCGGCGGTCAACGAGGAGCATCCGCGTCTGCATCGCCAGCAAGTGGACGTGCTGCCGCCACAGCTGGTGCCGCTGCCACAACTGATCAAACCCTATCATCTGGAGGCGGAGCATGAACTCATACAAGCCTTGCCTCCGGCTGCCTCCAGCAGCAGCAGCTCCGCCACGGGCAACAATCTACTAGAGGGATACCATCCCCTGCCCCAGTATTATCGCAACTCCCGCTCCCTGCGCGGCGACAGTTTCCTGGACACCAATCGCCTGTCCGGCGATGTGCTCTCCAGCTCCAATCCACGCGCCATCAGCGCACCCATTTACCGCTCCGACGTGGCCCAAAGCCAGTTCAGCAACGCCAATGCCAACGCCCTGTATCCGCCCATCGATGTGCCCGCCTACCTGGTGAACGGGGCGCAGCCACGCCTCTGGCAGCTGGACGATGAACCCACTCCCATCCAGCCGAAGCATCTCATCGAAACGGATCTGCTCAGCTTTGAGCTCCTGGGCGATGGCCTCGCCGACTCCAAGACCCTCCTCCGGGATGGCCTCGCCCGCTGTGCGCCCGGACAGCGTCGGGACAGCTACGGCGCCTGTCGCCAGATCGAGGGCTACTGAGAGACTGAGCCTCCCACTTGAGACTGCTAAAAAACAGCGTTTAAACTAGGCTTAATTAATTAACTGCAAACAAAGTGCAGTCAAAACTATTGCTGCATCTTTGATGGAACCTTATAACTAACTTTAAGCATGCATAAACTTTAAATAAAATAACAGAAAAATATATTTTATTTGTATTTTTATACCTTATCTTTTAAATATAGATAAAAACGGGGTTATTATAACAGGCAGAAGGAGGCGTGGCAGTTACACAGATATATATATTCTTGATCAGAATGCATAAACCTTAAATAAAATAACAGAAAAACATATTTGTTTATCTGTATACCCATTAAAAATAGATAAAAACGGGGTTATTAACTTTGGAAGAATTTATGTAACAAGCAGATTGAGGCATAGCAGATGCAACAGATATATATATACTTGATTAGGAGTTGACTTAGCCCTTCCTCTCAGTCAGTCCGTCTGTCCTTTAATTTATTTTATTTATATTACTTATAGCAATGCATAATCATTTTATTTCAGCATTGCAATAACTTGCATAATAAAAAAAACCTTAATTGCTTTCTCTCTGATGTCATTAAATGAATTGAAGCATCAATTGACCATGTTGTCTATGGGGCATAAATAAATAACGGTTGTGCCGTTAAGGTTAATGCCAACTAACTGACAAGGGGCAAATAAAATAAAAAAAAATATCAACAAATAATTGCATTTTAAGTTTATAATTTGCAACACGCTCAATGCTAGTTAAATCAGCTAAATCTAACACTAAATAGACGCTTTATTTAGCTTTTTTGTAAACCCGCAGATATTTTATAGATTTAATTTAATGTATGCAAAACGAAAGTTGGTTGATCTATGCCTAACTTTCAGTCGAACATCTATAAGAATTAGAATTTTAAAGCAGAAGAGACTAATTCAGAAAATGAGCTAATGAATTTGCTCTATTTTAAATGAGTTTAGTCTTAAATAAATACATTTCGAGTTGCCAAAAAGCAGCCCATAAGAGCTTTATTTCTGCCTCTCGGACTATTGCAATTTTTTCAATAGCAAACCAGTTTGCAATATTAAAAGAAAAAAAAATTATGAAGAATATGTTTGGTGCATTTTTTCTAGTCTTGAATGGCAACTCCAGCATCCGCATATTCCTGTGGGAACTGGCCAAGAGCGATGAGCACGGACTCCCAACCGAACTCTGGCATTGGTCATTGAACCTGATCGAAGCCCGACACCTGAGCACACAGAGAAACAGAAATAGATAAACAGAGAAACAGAAACTAGTTGGACGTGGGCCGTTAATGCTTACAATAAACAAATCTCAGTGTATTCATTACAAGCCAAACAATTAGAACGTTTCACCCAATGACTTACGTTTTTATTTGTGCTCAAGTCTCTGCGAAAATTTAGGTTATTGGGTTAGCTTAGTTTACACAAATAATCAAGCACTCGGTTGAGTCAATTGCGAGTGCATTGTTTGAATCTGTTGAATAGATTCAAATGGATCTGTATTCATTTATTTCAATATCAAAACTTAATGCAAGGCTGCAAGCAAATAATAAATATGAGTTTGACAAAAAAAGGGCCAGCGAGAGTTGAGCCTGCGAGAGTTGGGCCAGCGAGAGTTCGGCCAGCGACTGTTCGGCCAAAGAGAGTTCGTCCTTCGAGAGTTGGGCTAGAGAGAGTTGGGCTAGAGAGAGTTGGGCTAGCGAGAGTTGGGCTAGCGAGAGTTGAGCCAACGAGAGTTGTCCCAGCAAGAGTTTGGATAGCGAGAGTTGGGCCAGTTAGAGTTCGGCTACCTTAATAATTTATATTTTAAAAACTATAATAATTACGATCGCTGGCTAAAAGGCATATTATTCTAAATAGCAAACTTTTCAGTTTAAATTGAAGTTCTAGAATATTATTGTTGGCTCATTGAACAGGAATCATTAGAACTGCAGCCGCCCAGTGTGCATTGCACTAATATTATGTTCTGGTTGCGGTCAATGCCGGTTCTCCCTTCGGTTCTCCCTTCTCCCTGCGATCTAATCGAACTCTGTGCAATGGGGCTTCTCGCATTCTCGTCTCAATGCGGAAGTCTTTGGGCCATTGAACTGCACATTGAACTATCCACCCAATCGGGTTTCAGCCGATGCCACAGGCAACAGTTCTAAGGCTCGTCTTGGCCACAGCTTTAAACTTGGCTCATTCATCGCCAGCTGGTAGAAGGCAACGGTCCTGAGCACGCACGAAATGTGTAAATTTACGAATCGTTTGTTTGTCTTTGGGGCATTTCAATTGCTAATTATCTTGGCCATGGCTCTGGCGCATCCAGTAAAGCCTCGAAGTACTGCTACCGATTTATTGGAGTTATTGTACAACGATTATGGGGACTATGGCTATCAGGTGGAGGAGCTGCACTACGATCAAAGGCAGAAAGGCGAGGAAAACTTGAAACTGCGACTGGACGGATTTGTAATTGGTTTACCAGCGCGCGATGATTCCACCTGGCTGGATATACTTGCGGAGGAGTATCTTAGTGAGTTAATTAATTAAAGAAAAAAATTATTATTAATTTTCAATGCCTGAATTTCGCATTGTTTGCAGGCAATGCCTTACCTAAAAAACAAACCATTCCTGAGCCTGCGCCAATTGATCAAACATTGATTGAGAATAATGTGACTGAAACTGCTGCGACACAGGTCATAAATATACCAGCGCCTAAAAAAGATTTGGAAAGCCGACAGCATGCCAACGATGAAGTTTCTTCACCTCGGTAGGTATAAATTCATCTACAAAACAAACTGCACAAATTATAAATCGAATGAAAATTTGCATTTTCATAGCACCAAGTCGCACATGCTGCAGCTGCTTCAAATGCTACGACGTTCGCAGGCTTAGTTTGGCAGCAGCTAAATTGAATTCAATTCACAAATAAATTAAAACTGTATTTTCGTGCTTAAGAAATAAAATTTGATATAAGCTTACAGTTTGCTTTATTTTAATTTTGGCGCCAACGTTGAGCTTGTTAATTATGATGGGCAACACTGGCAGTTCGATAAGCTAAAATCGATTTCGATAAGCACAAAAGTTGCGGGATGCAGTCACTGTGATTTTGTCACAACTATGTAAAATTTTTAATGTTTTTAGTCAATTTCATAATGTAGTTTGCATATTAGATTATATTGTACTATATTATTTATTTTTTGCTGCCTTTCTGATTAGTTGTTTGATGCATTTCGCTATTTTCTGTTGCCCAATTTGAATAAACAGTTGCGCCATTCGCAGCGATGCGCCGCCTTGCCATTCACTGCGAGCCACACGCAGCTGAGCACTGATATTTTTACATAGAAAAAGAATTAAATTTTTTATTGTGCCGTTTCTGCTGCCTGCCTAGTATTTACTTAATTATACAGGCAGCCCAACGTGCGCTTGCAGCTTTAATTGTCAGCAGTTGACTGGAGAGAGAGAGCGCCTGGTGTAGGGCAGCATCGTCAAAGGGGGAGGCGCCTCGATGTTATCGCTGCCCTCATAATAATTTTTATTCAGGCAGCAAACAATGGAAATTGATTGAGGCACGTCAGCGAGCGCATCGGAGGCAGCTGATGATGTGAAAAGCGATTGCCCAACGGAGAGAGAGCCTACAGTTTGCATATAGGCGCTGCCCATGCGTTCCTCCGCTGCCAGCGTGGAGGCTCCTCCAGGCATGTCCGTCCGCCTGGACTACGAGCAGAATTCCCTGCACCACAGCTGCCTGTTGGTGCTGCTGCGCGGTGTGGGCCCTTCCCGTGCCAGAGTCTTGCAGCGCGCCTTTGAGAAGGTGCGACGTGTCAGCCACATCAAAGTTACGGGTAGGTAATCCTCTCCAAAATTGAATCCTAGTTAATTCTTGCCCTTCCAGACTCGGCTGGCGTGCTGCGCACTGTATATTTTCGATTCATACACGAGCATCCCGTGGAGCACAACGATTGGGGCGACTTCCAGACGCATCGGCGCCTGCTGGGCTTGGTGACCATTGGCAAATTCGACACCCAGACGGAGCTCAATGAGCTGTGTCGCCACCACGAATCTCTGAAGGTGCGCTACGGCAGCACGCTGTACGAGTCACGTGCCATATTCTTTGGACCAGAGGCCAACAATGCCAGCGACGCCCTCACGAATCACAATGATGTCGATCATGCGCATACCCAGCTGAAAAGTCGGGATGAGCAGACGGGACGCCTGCAGGATGAATACCAGACGCCGTCCAACTTCAAGTCACAAGCATTCTTCTATCGGGAACAGGATCCCTGCCTGGATCTGGAGGCGCGTGTTGGCGACTTCCTGAACGCCCTGTTCTGGGTGCTGGAATCGCGACGCCTTGAACGCTCACGCGAGAAGCCCGATAAGGTCAGTCTGCTGCTCGCTCCCTTCGAGAAACGCGACTTTGTCGGCCTGGACATGGAGTCGCGCAACAATCGCAAGCGTTGCGTCGGCCGGGTGATGAAGAATCTGGCCGATCTGTCCCTGCAGGCGGGCCTGTTGGATGACGCACTCAGTCTGTACCACAATGCCAATGAAACGCTGCGCTCCGTGGGAGACTCGCTGTGGGTGGGCGCCAGCGAGGAAGGTCTCTGCGCTGCCTCGGCTGTTATTCTCTATCCGCAGATGCGAGAGATGGAAACGCTGCACAGAAATGCCTCACTGCAAGAAACAGGTAAGGCCTGCATTTGTAATTTAAGAGAGTTGGGTCTGCGGGAGTTCGGCCAGAGAGTGTTTTAGCCAGCGAGAGTTCGGCCTACGAGAGTTGGGTCAACGGGAGTAAGGCCAGAGAGAGTTCAGCCTACGTGAGTGTGCCAGCGAGATTAGGATTAATGAGACTTAGGGCAACGAGAGTTGAGCCAGCGAGAGATAGGCCAGTGAATGTTCGGCCAGCTAGAGTTGGGTAAGCGCGAGATTGGCCAGCGAAAGTTGGTCCGACGAGATTTCGGCATGTTTGAGTTCGGCCAGCGAGTGTTAAACTAACGAGAGTTAGAAAAACGATAGTTGAGCCAGAGAAAGAGAGTTGGGTTAGCGAGAGCTGGGTTAGTGAGAGCTGGGTTAGCGAGAGCTGTGTTAGCGAGAGCTGGGTTAGCGAGAGCTGTGTTGACGAGAGTTGGCCCAGCGAGTGTTGAGCAAGAGTTAGGCAACGAGAGTTTCACATTAGTAAACCTCCCGGTGGTTGGCGTACGTGAAAAGCGAGGACGCAGGGGAGAAGCCCTTTAGTCACTTATTAAATTAATACAAATTTCATCTTCTAGGCACTTCACCCCTAAGAAATACTCCCGAGAAATGGCGTGCCAGCGATGCTACTAAGAAGATAAACACAACCGCTGCTAATGCCGATGCGTTGACCTCGCACTCATCTTCCTGCTCATCGGTATCCTCGATACTGACCAACAATTCCTCGACCTCGGGCACAGCGACGCCAACAACTTCAACCTCTTCCTCGACATCGACAATATCGGCCACGACTTTTGGCCAGCAGCGGAACGGCGAGCTGCCGGGCAATATACTGAAGCCCGAGGAGATAACCAACTTTTATCGCAAGGCGATAATTAACTACAGTAAATACCGGCATGCGGCCACAATTGAGACGGAGGCGGCACTGAAGGCGTCACGAATTTGTATAGAGCAGAATCGTCCGTTGGACGTTGCCATGTTCCTGCAGAATATTCTCAACATCAATGTCAGCATGAGCGAGCCGGAGCGTGTGAAGCGTTTTGAAATCATCACCGATCTGTATCAGCAGATCGGCTATCAGCGCAAAGCGGCCTTCTTTCAGCGTCTGGCGGCGCTTAAGCATGTGCAGCAGGGCAGCCAGACGCCGGACTGGACGCAAAGCTATCGCCTCATGCTGGGCAGCTTTACAGGGTATCTGCTCTCACTTGACCCCCAGGAGGTGCTGGAGAATGCGGCTGGTTGGCCCTCACTGCAAATAGATCTGGTACAGAACCTTATAACCGCAGCCAGACGTCTGGGACACTCTGCCTTGGCCACCCGCCACATGACCTTCCTGCTGCAAACCCAATGGGACAACATGCCCCCAACAGAACAAAATGAAATGGCAATTCAGTTGCAAGTATGTCTCTTTACTCTAAACTAGACTTATACAACCTGTAGGATCCAAAGTATATACATATATGCTCCGTTCGTCTGTCTGAACACCTAGATTTCGCACCATTTGTGGTATTTAGGTTATCCTATAGGTTACCCTATAACCGATTTGTTGTAGAGTTTTGATACCTTCCATCCATCCCTCGCAAACCGCAAAAAAACACAGTAGCTAATATTTTAAAGAATGTTACCTATGTTACGATCGGATAAGAAACTGCGAAGATATGCAACATGGATTGCCTCTATGTGTGTTACAGTGGTGCAATGAGTATTAAAACACAAAGTTCAGGGTCTCCTGCTGTCGGTTACGTGCGATGTAGCCTTTCGTCCGACTGATCTACCTATTCTTTACTGGTTCTAATGAAATTGAATCTAATTTAAACTAGAAAGCTACAAAGTTCAGGGTCTCGTACTGACGGTTACGTGCGACTGTAGCCTTCCGTCCGACTGATCTACCTATTCCTTACTGGTTTTAATGAAATTGCATCTAATTTAAACTAGAAAGACACAAAGTTCAGGGTCTCCTACTGTCAGTTACGTGCGACTGTAGCCTTCCGTCCGACTGATCTACCTCTTCCTTATTGGTTCTAATGAAATGTTATCCAATTTAAACTAGAATCTGAGTGCACAATGCGAAGGCTCGCCCGTACCCCTGGTGCTGGACAATGGAACTGTGATACCACCTGCCAATCTGACCGATCTGCCGTACTGCATGGAGGTCGTGGTCAAGGACCTGCCGGCCCATCTGCGTCCACAGCGCATCAAAATTGCCAAAGCCGACAGTGGACCATTTCTCTTTACACCCATACACTTTAACTCTGTCGATCGTCGTGACAAAAAGGACAAAAATAAAATAGGTAACTGAATGAATATCTTTGATAGAGTAGTATATTTAAGCGATTTATTCGACAGCTTTTCTGTGGGTGCAAAACGATCTGTGCGAGGTATCCATACGCCTGCGCAACCCCTTGCCCAAGGAGCTGGCTGTGACGGACATGCGGCTGCTGACCAACGGCGTGGTCTTTGAGTCGCTGCCCCAGACCATCGTGCTGCAGCCGCATGTGCCCACGCATGTCTCGTTGCACGGCACGCCCATCGAGACCGGGCAACTGGATCTTCAGGGATATAGCACACACACTTTAGGTGTTAAGTCCAACTGCCGGCTGAAGCACATGCGCGGACGCAAGCTGCCCCCCAACTATCTGGTGGATGTCATACCTGCCTTGCCCCGTATCATGGTCAAAACATCGCTGCCCCAGACGGCGACGTTCAGCAACATGAACAAGGCTGATATTGTGGTAACTTCTGCCAGTTTAACACTCTACAATGGGGAATCCACCAGCTGCATCATCACCATAAACAACGAGAGCAATGCTCTGCCGCTGGAGCATCTGGAGGTCAGCATCAACTCAAATGTGGAGCAGGAGACGCAAAAGAAAATGTTCTACATTGATGAGGCGGCGCTGCAGGCAAGTCGAGATCTGATCTACTCTAATTATATTCTGTACCCATTAAAAAATGGGAAATACAGGGTTATTAACTTTGTCAGAACGTTTGTAACAGGCAGATGGAGGCGTGGTAAACCCCACAAAGTATATATATTTTTGTGCAGGATGAGGAGCTGAGTCGATTTAGCCCTGTCTGTCCGTCTGTTTGAACGCGTCGATCTCAGCAATTATAAGAGCTAGAGCAGCCGTTTTGGTCATTTTTGAAAGGTGTATACCTTACGCAGATCAATTGTATTTTAAATTTTGGATGCCACGCCCCTACCACGAACAGAGACCAGAAAGATAATACATTGACCAATTAAAGACAAATCTAATCTATATATGTAATTTCTACCTTCTACGAACTGTAGAGATGATTAATATCTACCAATTCTATTAAATCGGTCCATAAATAAGCGAATTATGATTAATTAAAGATTTTCATATTGATATTATTTTGTATGTATATATAGCAGCAGTAGGCTATGCTACATTCAACCATAGGGCAAAATATACGGGCGAGCGTGAGCTGTGGTACAGGGTATAAGACAGTCGGGCTTGCCCGAATGTTATGTTATGCTCTCGAGATTTATAATTAATATGTTCACTATTTCAGGCTCAGCTGCCGATTCCGCCGTCGGGCTCTATTGAATTTGTGCTGCACATTTACGCTGAGGCTGATTTTGTTTGTCCTCTGCCCGCCAACGCGTCGGGCGTGAATGAATTGTCGGGCTCTGCTTATGGCGCCTCCAGTTTGTCCTCCTCCGGGCATGCCAGCTTGCCAGTGGGCGTGGGTTCGCCCCTGCATCGACGTCAGGATGCGGGCGGTGTTCGTTGCTCTACGATATCTGCAGCCCAACAACATTCGCTGGCTGCATTGAACCTGCAACCGGGTGGGGCAGGGGCAGGCGTGCGTGCTGTGCAGCATAACCAGCAGATTGAGGCACAATTGCGCTTGAAATACTCCGGCGGAGAGGCTTTGGTGGCTGGCTACTGTCGCCAGTGCGCCGTGTCCTTCAACCTGGAGCTGCTGCCGAGTGCACAGATCACCAGCTGGGATGTGCTGCCTGCTGAGATGTGCGTAGCTTATTATTTGATCTATTTGCGCGGCTAAAAAGTAATTTGATTTATGCTCTACTCAACAGCCCCTCGCAGTTCTACTTGGTGCTGGATATATCCAATCTAACCGCTCAGGAAATGTCGCTCAACTACACCGACAACAAGAATATACTCATCGAGGCCAAGGAGAGCTGTCGCGTGCCCATTCCCGTGGATCGTTGCTCTCTGGAGCAAGTCTGTGCAGCGCGTGCCGCTGAAGTGGCTGAGAATCTGGAACGCGGTAAATAGTTGTCTTTATTGCTAGGCAATTAGCTTCGATATAGGCGATATGGTCTTTCTGTCTGTCTATCTTTATGTCATTCTAATGAGATCTCGGGAACCATAGATGCTAGAGCCGTAATTTTTGGTATTTAGGTAGCTGCATACAACACATAAATCAACTTTATTTCAATTATTGTATGCCACGCCCCCTTTACGCCCAAAATATATAAATCTCTCATAACTAGCGTAATAGTAAACATAATAGGTTGAATAACAAGCGTAATATTCAACATAGAAGGTTCTTATTTGGAATATATACACCCTGCTATTATATTAATCTATCCCGAAAAGCTCATTGAAATCGGTGAATAAACACAGAAGTTATTCAAGAAACAGACATTGTTAAAATATATTTATGATATTTTGAAATAATATTTTAAATATAGAATACTACTAATAGTGTATACTATTATAATAGTCGGGCGCATCCCACACTGCTTATTAACTCCACTTTACTCCTACAGAGCTCTGCTTCCGCACCCAAATCCTCTCGTTCAGCGATGCGCTCAGCAAGCTCTGCTCCACTCACATCGCGGAGCGAGTGAAGATCAAGTGGCTGCTGACCGGCACAGAGATTCAGGGCGTGGCCTCGCTGCGTGGCATCGTGCTGTCGCATGGCATGGTGGATCTGACCACGGTGTCTCCCTTGGAGTGGTGTAAGTAACGCATCAATTAAAGGGTCAACAGCGTGTTAACTTGGCTCATTCGATTACAGCCATTAGCTTCCAGAACGTGGCTGTGCAGGCGCATAGCGAAATGGTCTGCAATGTGGGACAGCGGGCAGAGCTCAGCATTAATATGACAAATCAATCACTGCAGCCGCTCAAAAACTTGGTGTTGACCATCAAGTTCTATCAGGATTATCTGAACGGCATGGAAAACTACAATTTGGAAACACGCGTTGCCATTTCTGGACCAAACCGGTGCGTTTAAACCTTATCTGTTTTGTAGAATACGGTCTAATAATAATCCTTCTGTCTCCTGCAGCATTACAATTCCTGTGCTGGAGAAGCACGAGCAATCGCAGCATAATTGTTCTGTGATTTTCTTCACGCCGGGTCGCTTTAAGGCCAGCATCGAGTGCGTCACCAGGCCACAGACCTTTCCGCTGATTAGCAGCAGCAGTAGCAGTATTTTGACACGTTCCTGTCCCCCTCCTTCTGTCGGTCAATTAGAGAGCACGCCAGCCTCCAGCCTGGATGAGCAGCAGGCGCATACTTGGAAGTTTATACCGCCCATTGAGGTGACGGTCGTTGAGCAGTAATCGGACTATATGAAGCTAGAAATTGTTAATCCTTGTAGTTTAGTTTAGTTTTGTTGTATCTGTATTTGTTTATATATACTGTGTACTATAATCTGTACTATATACTATGTACCCCAGTAGTCGAATGGGATATATCCACATCAGCTAAGCTTTGTTGTACCATGAGAAGCAATTGTTTATCCAATAAAACCAATATGTATATGTAAATGTCAATGTAAACCTAAGCTCAAAACGATATATGCACTATATGCTTCTATAGCGACAAATGCCATAATTTGTATGAGTTTATAGATCGTACTTTCTATATAAATAAAACTATGTATGAAGCTTCACGCGTGCGAATTAAGTCTAGCTTAGATAGCAAATGTTTTGCCACTCAATTCATGAATATAAATAATACTACCCTTTGTATATAGTATGCGTGTTATATATATTTTTATACAATAAATAAATGCAGAGTGCCGAACGCTCTTATCAGCCGACGAAGAATTACACAAAGAAACAAATATACATCTATGAAATCATGCTCGGAAAGTGCAATACAAATATACCTATAACAGACATATAAACAACATCGAGTCTCATTTTATCCCAGACGACGAATGTCGTCCATTGAGTATCCATTCCGGTGCAGCATAATGCACGCCAGTACAAAGAAGTAATATCCGCCCGGAATTATAGTTAATGCTCCAATTATAGCCAGGGCCCTGATCCGATCCGTTCGATCGCTATTCACATCCGCAAACCAATCCAAGATCGCAAGGCTAATGCATATCTATTGAACATAAAAAATACCTAAAATTATGTTTATTTTGTGGGTTTAGTATACCCACCGATCCGCCTATGAATAGAGTCAGTATAATTCCGATAGTCTTCCAGGGCGTAGGCTCCACCACCTCCGGACTGACCCACTGTTCATTAACGAATCCATCCACCTCGCTGTGGCCTTCAGATATTTTTTTATAGTCGCTCAAAGTGGCGCCCGTAGCGTTGAGCCGACGCCGAGAATCGGATTTGGTAGGCAGCATATTTGGTAGCTTGTTTAGCTGTTTTTTTTGATTGATGATTAATACACAAAACACACTAGATTTTTGTTGAATGCGTTTAGATTTACGATTTTCAGCGACTAACAAAAACAAGCGACTAACAAAAATTATTCCGACTGGTTTAACCGCGTTTGTTGCGGTCTATTTTCAGCAGCTGGGTAAACAGCTGATTACAGCTGAAATAACAGCTGTTTTTAAATGTTGGCGCCATCTGTTTCAGTACCAAAAATTTAAACGTAACTGAAATTTTAAATAGACATTGACATATATAAATTGATTTCAATTTATAACAAATTGTTTTAATAAGTAAATTGAAGTTTGTACAGATTTTGGATTTATTTTTCAATACCATAATGCGCGAAATTGCTTCTATATGGAGTGTGCCAGTGTTGGCTAACAAATATTCAACATCAGCAAAGTGCTCCAAAGTGCACCGTTCCGAATCGTTGCTAAAGCAGCGTTGCTATCTTTACGCACATATTGAAAACATACAAATGACATTTATTTCTGAATAAAAGTTTGATTAAACAAATGTATTAATTTGTTAAACAGAAATATTAAAGCACAAGCCAAACAAATATACTAGTTCTATGAGTTTATTTATTTATCGGGTAATTCAAGATGTATCGACTGTTACATCGATGTGCCGAGCAACAAAGTTATCGATAGTTGACGCACTGGCGACAACTTTACGTGGCAAACTGTCAGCAGAAAAAAATCGAATTAGCGAACTGACGTGGAAGTTCGATTTTGCTTTTAATTGGTTAAATTATTGCCGTTAGCTCGTGGAAAGTGGAAATTCCATTGGCATAGCTTTGGCCAATCGAAATTGCTGGCGTAATACGTTGCATGGGCATCGGGAACGGTTAACGGGAGACGCGAACTTTGAGCCGAAATTCTGTGCTTTGTGTGTGTTGTGTGTTGCATGTGAAAGTTGCTGCTACGTTGCAACTGGGGACGCCAAATTAAACACAAATAAATAAATAATGAATCCGAACATGTATGGCCCGCCGCCAACGCAGTTCCAGCAGCAGCCGCAATACGCACAGCCTCCCACTGCAGCTGCTCCCTGGCCCCCTCAACAACAACAACCGCAACAACAGCAGCAACTGCAGCAGCAGCAGCAACAACTGCAGAATCAGCCACCTCAACAACAACAACATCAGCAGCAGCCACCACCACAACAACAACAACAACAATATGGCGCTCCGGTGACGTCGGCGCAACAGCCCTACGTGAATGGCAATTATCAGCAGGTAAGCCTGGCTAAAAGCTCTTGCTAATCCCAAAAGCTCAGCTGAGATCTTGTCCTGCACAGTGCAGCCAGATCAACTTTTGTTTTCTCAAATCTGGCTGTTTTTGCTAGAATAATTATAGTATAAATGTGTCAAGCGGAAGCTCTGACTTTTTAAGCCTAGCTAAAAGCTCTTGCGAATGCCAAAAGCTCAGTTAAGATCTTGTCCTGAACAGAGTTGCCAAACTACAAACATGCACAAGTAAAAAACAAGTTTAGTTCGGTCGTCATTATTTTTAAGCTTTTTTCTTGAATTTTACAATATTTAATCAAAAATAAAAAACAATTATAGATGTATTGTCGTTAGTTTTGCGTTTTCTTTGCGCTTTTTCTTAAATTTTACAAAAATTATGCAAAATAAGAAAGAATTATGGATCTGCCATTATTAATATTACAATTATTTACTGATGCCTTTGCCCATAACACCATAGAATATTATTTACATTCGATATTTAAAAAATTAATATTAAAGAGTTAATGAGTGTTATGGGAAAATTGTTAAAATTAAGCTTACCTTCGAAAACAACTTTTTTGAACGGATTTGAAAACACTTGTCCTAAATTATAGAGCGGGTTATCAGCGGAGCTTTTCTCTTAGTTTCATGCCTCGGAATTTTTTAAAGAGGTCAACTTGACTTGTAGTAAAGAGCTGAGTCTGATAAGCGAGCTCATGCATAATTGAATTGATTTTTCATGTACTCCTCTCTCTCTCTCTCTCTCTGTCCAGCTGACCACGTCGATGAGCGGCTTGAGCGTAAGCGCCAATCCCCTGAAGCCAGCCCAGCCGCCTATGGCCATGCCCATGCCCACGGCTGCAGCTGGCGCTGCTCCGGCACAGTACAATCCCAATCCGTACAACTCAGCGGCACCGCCCACGTCGCAGGCGCCCGGCTTCAACAACAACAACGCCTACGCGGGCGCCTACGCCAACGGCTCCACGGCAGCAGCGCCAGCAGCGGGGCCTCCTGCGCCACAGCCCCAGAGCCTGCCCAGCGGCATGAATCAGATGACGCTCAACAGCGCCAATCTGCCCGGCTTGCCGCACATGCCGCCGCCCAAGACAGTCACGCCTGCAGCTCAGCAGCCGCCCACATCTCAGCCGCCCGCAGGCATGCCAGGTGCAGCTGCAGCGCAGGCAGCGCCATCGGCTGCAGCGGCTCCAGCTGGCTATGCACGACCAGTGGCAGGCTTGCCGCCACAAGCAGGCGTGGCGCCACAACCTGGCATGCCGCCACAAGCAGCACTGCATCCTGGCATGCCTCCTCAGCCCGGCATGCCTCCTCAGCCTGGCATGCCGCCACAGGCAGGATTAGCAGCCCAGCCCGGCATGCCTCCACAAGCTGGTAGACCCTTACAGCCTGGCATGCCTCCTCAACCCGGCATGCCTCCTCAACCCGGCATGCCTCCGCAATCCGGCATGCCTCCACAACCCGGCATGCCTCTACAGCCGGGCATGCCGCCCAAGCCTGCTATGCCGCCACAGCCGGGCATGCCGTATGGTGCACCTCCAGGCGCATTTGCCGGAGCAGCAGCAGCTCCTTACGCAGGCGCAGCGCCACCAATGCCAGGACAGCAGCAGCAAGCAATGCCGTTTGGCTATGGAGCAGCGCAGCCAGGACAACCGGGAGGACAGCCAGGACAGCCCAACATGCCTGGTTATCCGCCTCAGCCCATGCCCGGCTATCCGCCACAGCCTGGTCAGCAGCAGCAGCCGCCGATGCCCGGCTATCCGCCACAGCCTGGCAGCTATCCAGGACAAGCTGGTCCAGGACGCCCTGGCTTCAATGTAAGTTGCCTTAGCTGCTTAGCCTTGCTTCCTATTAATCAAGTTTCCCCCTCCAGCAGACACCCGGCATGCCTGGCGCTGGCAACATGTATCAACAGGCGCCGTCGCCGCGTCGCCTTGATCCCGACCAGATGCCAAATCCCATACAGGTGATGATTGAGAATCAGCAGACGGCGGGCGGCGTGTTTGTTACCAATCAGGCGGGTCTGTTGCCACCGCTGGTGACCACCAAGTTCGTGGTGCACGATCAGGGCAACTCCTCACCGCGCTTCCTGCGCTCCTCGCTCTACTGCATCCCCAACACCGGCGATCTGCTGAAGACGACGGCGCTGCCGCTGACGCTCAACATTTCGCCGCTGGCGCGCACCGCCAAGGGGGAGCTGGAGCCGCCGATCGTGAACTTTGGGGAGATGGGTCCGGTGCGCTGCAACCGCTGCAAGGCGTACATGTCGCCCAACATGCAGTTCGTGGACGCGGGCAGACGCTTCCAGTGCCTGATGTGCAAGGTGACCACAGAAGGTGAGTTGCTCCTTTAATTCTTCGAGCTTTGAGCTAATCTCTGCCAATTGCTGCAGTGCATCCGGACTACTATCAGCATCTGGACCACACCGGACAGCGCGTGGACAAGCACGAGCGACCAGAGCTCCTGCTGGGCTCCTACGAGTTCCTGGCCACCAAGGATTACTGTCGCGTAGGTTTCCCTATTCCTTCCATTTATTCCCCCGACTAATGGGTTTATTTTACAGAACAATGTGCCTCCCGAGGTGCCAGCGTTCATCTTCATCATCGACGTCTCTTACAACACCATGAAGTCGGGCCTGGTGCATCTGCTGTGCTCGCAGATCAAGCAGATACTGCAGCATCTGCCGGTGGACCAGGGGCAGGACAGGTCCAAGGTGCGCGTGGGATTCATCACGTACAACAGCACCGTGCACTTCTACAACATCAAGAGCAGCTTGGCCCAGCCCCAGATGATGGTGGTGGGCGATGTGCAGGAGATGTTCATGCCACTGCTCGATGGTTTTCTGTGTCATCCCGAGGAGTCGGCGGCGGTGATCGACGCACTGATGGAGGAGATTCCGCGCATGTTTGTGGACACCAAGGAGACGGAGACCATACTCTATCCGGCCATACAGGCTGGCCTGGAGGCGCTCAAGGCGTCCAATGCCTCCGGCAAGCTGCTGGTGTTCAACTCCACGCTGCCAATTGCCGAAGCGCCTGGCAAGCTGAAGAATCGCGACGATCGCAAGCTGCTGGGCACCGACAAGGAGAAGACGGTGCTGACGCCGCAGACCACCGCCTACAACACGCTGGGGCAGGAGTGCGTGCAGCAGGGCTGCTCCGTGGATCTGTTTGTGTTTAACAATGCCTACATCGACATTGCCACAATTGGCCAGGTGGCACGGCTCACCGGAGGCGAGGTCTTCAAGTACACCTACTTCCAGGCGGAGCTCGATGGCAAGCGGCTCATTGAGGACATCATCAAGAACGTCTCCCGGCCCATCGCCTTCGATGCGGTGATGCGGGTGCGCACCTCCACGGGCATACGTCCGACCGAGTTCTACGGACATTTCTACATGTCCAACACCACGGACGTGGAGCTGGCCAGCATAGGTAAATCCCAATCTCCTCCTCTTAAGTGACCAATTCTTAACTTGTTTTTCAATCTCCCGCAGATGCCAGCAAATCCGTGTGCATTGAGATCAAGCACGACGACAAGCTGCCGCCCGAGGAGAACATCTACGTCCAAGTGGCCCTGCTCTACACCTCTTGCAGCGGCCAGCGGCGCCTGCGCGTCCTCAATCTGGCGCTGCGTGTGACCGTCACCATCGCCGATGTGTTCAAGAGCTGCGACCTGGATGCCATGATGCTGTTCTTCGCCAAGCAGGCGTGCTTCAAGCTGATGGAGCACTCGCCCAAGCAGGTCAAGGACAATCTCATCCAGCGTTCGGCACAGATCTTGGCCTGCTATCGCAAGCACTGCACATCACCCACGTCCGCCGGGCAACTGATACTGCCGGAATGCCTCAAGCTGTTGCCGCTCTATTCGTCCTGCTTGCTGAAGAACGATGCGGTCGCCGGAGGCTCCGACATGACGCTGGACGACCGCTCCTACGTCATACAGTTCGTGCTGGCCATGGACCTCAACATGTCCGTCAACTATCTGTATCCACGCTTCATTCCCATACACAACGCCGAGCCGGAGGAGACGACGTTGCCGTCTCCCGTGCGCTGCACGCACGAAAAGATCACTGAGGACGGCGCCTACATCCTGGAGAACGGAGTGCACCTCTTCATCTGGCTGGGACAGGCGCTATCCCAGAGCTTTGTGCAGTCGCTGTTTGGTGTGCAGTGCACGCAGCAGGTGAACGCGGAGCGGTTTGCGATTACGGCGGACACGCCCATGGCGCGTCGCATTACGGACATTATAGATCAGATCATGGAGGAGCGTACGCGTTACATGAGGGTAAGTTTGAAGATAATTACTTGAAAAAAATAAAAAGGTTCTTTTAAGTGAGTGCAAAGCGGAAATGTGGGTAACACCCAAAAGGAGGCGTGGCAAGTCCGTCTTTCTCTCTGTCTGTCTCTTCCGTCTGTATGAACACCTACATCTCAGCAACTATAAGAGCTAGAGACACCATGTTCGGGATTTAGGTTATCCTAATTAATAACCACAACAAGTTTGTTTTAGATTTTGACTAAAAGATTTTGGCAAAAAGTTACTGTAGTCACAGTTTTAAAACTAGAGGGGTAAAGCGTCTCCTACTGTCGGTTACGTCCGACTGTAGCCTTCCGTACGACTAATCTGCTCCGTATTTTTCAACAAATTGCAACTAAAAATCTAATGAGTATCTTGTTCTTGTTCTTTACAGATCACCTGCGTGCGTCAGAACGATAAGCTGGAGAGCGTGTTTAGGCATTTCCTGATCGAGGATCGCGGCACCGATGGATCCGCCAGCTACGTGGACTTCCTGTGCCACATGCACAAGGAGATCAAGGATCTGTTAAGTTAGCACCTAGGCTACCACACGTACAAGCTGCCGGCTGCAGGCGAGGATCGATCTTGCCGCAGCTACTCGCAGAATCGGGCCAGGATGCGGCGCCTATCGCTGAGCAGTCGTCGGTTCAGATGAGCGGCAGCTTCAGTTAAACATATTATATATATTATATAGAGCAAAGGATACAATATACACATGCATCTAACTGCGACATCATTACGTGCGTTCTTCCATAATTTTTGTTGAATTCCACTTTTTCATATCTTGCATGTTCCACTTTATTACTCGGTCGATCTTAAGTATTCTCTTAATATATCTATGTATGCCCATGTATATGTGTATTTCTTGCGCTATAAACTTTAGTTCAATTTCAATTGTTTCGCTATTTTTTGGCCAAATTTCCACTGTAGTTAAAAAAAATACGTTTCTATTTGCCAACAAATCTAAATCAAGCCGGGGGCATTGCGGATTGACGCCCCCATTTATTATGATATATGTAGCAAAAGTTTTAGCATTCGGCGTTATAATAAAATCGTACTATGTTGGCATCAAATTGTTTGTGTTTAACGCTTTGTATGTCGTCATTGTGTTGAATTTTTTATTGTCTATACGTTTAAGATATAACATGTTTCGTCTGCTAACACTCTTAATTACTACTGGGTATGTTGCTGTCCCCTATCCCCCTATCTATAAAAGAAACATGTGTGCAAAACAACATTTATTACAATTTAAATAATAAATAAAAATCTTTATTAAAAAACTGCATTTTTGTGTTTAATGCTGGTAAATTGGGAATATATGTATACAAAACTAGATCTATTACTGAGAGGTCTCTAGATCAGAACATTTAACAGAACCAACAAGAAATCGGCTATAAAATGTGCTTTCTGTTTTGTTGTCGATTCAAGGCTGACGTCCACTGTTAAATATGCGCTGAGCCTCTAACAGTCTTCTGTTAAATAACACGAGCCACAGACGGCACTTGGAAAAAAACAGCAAACACCATCGAATATTAATCGAAGTCTTTATTAAATGAACTACTAAACAAAAAGTAAAAGTTTTTTTTTAAATGAAAACACATTTAAATCTAAGGTATATGTTTATGTATATATATATATATTGTATTGTATTTATTAGGCCTTTAAATATCTAGAATTATTATTATTTGACGTGCACATTTTACATTTACATAAATTTATAGATATTGTTTTGTTTTCCTCATTACTTAATTCCATGTTTCGTTTTTCGTTTTCTTTTTATTATATTGTTTAGAAAAGTTCTTCGATTTCAATGTTCCCGAAATGTGTAACAATTAAATACAGATTGCCCAAATTGCTCCCCCAGCTTATCAACTGTCTCTAAGTGTGTTTTTTTTGTGTGTCTAGGAATTATAAAACCAAATAGAATTGAAATGAACGGAATTGGGTGAGCAGATGGCAATTTGTTGCACAATTTACAATTACAATTTATGATATATGAATACGATTTACGGATTACAGTTCAACAGATTTATAAACATCAGTTATTCGCCTTTCGCTGCTGGATGCCGGCGCTTACAATTAACGCTAAGTTTATATAATTACAAAAAATCTGATATATGGATTAATTCATGCATTCGCCTCCAATCGCCTCCAATTTTGATTGATTATTGTTTTATTCGCATGCAAAATCTGTCGTTGAGAACACAATTGCTGGAATACGGCAATAAAAACTGTCTGTCTGCTGTTAATTAAAAATCGACTATTAACTAACATTTTGTTTATTCAGATTTTAAAATAGAAATTGTATATGGAAATCAGGAAACAAATTACAACTTGCTTACGGAATTAGTCTGGCTGACATACAGATATACAGATATACATATAGATATATAGATATAGCTATATATCAATCAATATGCCCACGGCCTGCGCCTTTTCTCACGCTCTGCTTTTCGAATTTAAGTAGCAAACGTTGCAGCCAAAAGTTATAAGTGTGTTTTGTGTGTTTGTGTGTGTTGCGGGATAGCCGAATTTATTTGGATAGAGGGGGGTATACTGGAAACTGGCGACCTGCCTTATTTCGTAAACGCCATAAACACAGCCCACAGGATCTCGTTCGCATTCGGCTTGGCCGCCTCCGTCTCAAAGTCCAGATCGAGCAGTTCGCGCACCCGCTTCATGGCCACCTCGTAGTCGTCGTCGTTCAGCGGAGCGAAGGCGTTCTCGATCACATCGCTGGCGTGGGCCAGGAATATCAGCGCCAGCATCCGCTTGTCCATGCGCTGCGGATCGTTCACCCACTTGGACAGCACCGAGTCCTGAATCTGCGGGTCAAAAGAAACATAGTTTTAATAAACTCTTTGAATATTCACTCGGTTCGCTCAAGGGTTGAGTTGAATTCTTCTGAATCAATTCATTTTAAACTAACTAACTACTAAAAACTTAATTCTTTCACGATTATTTTCAACGAGGTTTATAAAAGCTCAAGAAAGTTGTTCTGAAGAAGTGGCTAGTTCAACCGTATGTATAACCAGCGAGAGGTGGGCCTGCTAGAGTTGGACCAGAGAGTATTTGGCCAGCCAGAGTTCGGACATCGAGAGTTCATCCATCCAGAATTCGGCCAGCGGGAGTTCGGGCAACGAGAGTTCGACTGACGAGAGTTCGGCCAACGAGAGTTCGTAAAACGAGAGTCTGGGCAACAAGAGCTCGTTTAACCAGAGTTCGTACATTAAGAGTTGGCACAGCGAGAATAAGGCCAGCGATAATTGGGCCAGCGAGAGTTACTCCAGCGAGGGTTGGTCAGCGAGTGTTTGGCCAACGACAGTTCGTTCAACGAGAGCTCGGACAAAGAGAGTTCGTTAAGGAGAGTTAGAAAAGCGTGAATTAGTCAAGCAAGAGTTCGGCCATCAACAGTTGGGCTCACAAGAGTGAGGCAGCGAGAGTTGGAACAGAGTTGGACAGCTTTATGAAGCCTCTTCAAGAGTTAGTTCTGCTAACAACCTAACAATTTTAGCACCTGATGTATTCATTATTTTTTTATAAATAAATTTTCCTATTTCTACATTCTGTACAAATTTTCTCTGTTTCTGAATCACACTATTATCAATCATTTATTTGGAAATATACCAACCAAATATTCTAGGGATTATGATAATTCTGATCCAACATTTGTAATCTTTTCTTTATCTTCTAATTTACATTGCTACCATACTCGTTTAGGAAAGGATTCGTTTATCGCAAATAGAACTACTAAACTACATATATCGCTGAACTGAACCATAAAGCAGAACTGTAGTTCACTTACCTTCTTGACCAGACGGCATTTGACCACATTGTCGCTCAGCGGATGTGTCGTCATGTCGAAGAGTAGGAAATTTTGCTTTTCCGTTGTGAGCACGCCCTTCTCCACCAGATTCTTGGCCAGGCGTTCACGCACATTTTTCAGCTGGTAGCGTAATTTCAATGGATTCCAAGTTTCGCCTGACAAAAAGTATATAATTGGTATTAAATATGTAAATGTATATTTGGGAATTATGGTTTACCGCTTAGATATTCAATCCAGCTTTGAACCGTCTCTGGTGGATCTGTTTCCTTAATGTGTTTCAGCGCCTCATCCAACAGCACATCGCCGGTTTGTTGATCCGATTTCAATATCAGTTTTCTGTAAACAGAACTCGATTATTTATTGATTTGTCATATAGTCTATATATAGTCTACGCACCTTGTGCACAATCCGCGTCGTCGCATGCCGGACTTTTCGATCATCACCCGACCCCGCAGCCCCAGCTCAATGAGAATGCAGCCACGCAGTCCGCTTGATATGCAATCATTCCAGAACGATGTGTAGCCCTGCGGAAGATATCAAAATAGCGCTGACTTAATGCAAAATCTTACAGTTTAAACGAATGCTATGAAGCCTAATCTTATCAGCCATAAACTTGTTCGGCTGATAGGGTTTGCTTTAAAACTGCTGCATAAATGTATCACAAATGGATATTCCCAAATACATATACTAGAATCTGTTCGAGATATTGGATTAATAGCACTATAGTTATGGTTCAAGTAGGGGCAGAAATTGAGCAATATTTAAAACAAACTGTTTTAAAAATGTTCTTAAGAAAAACGGAAATAAGAGAACATTTTAATTTGTACAATTTTTTTTTTATGAAAAAGTATTTTTGATAGAACAGAATTGTATTCATAAAGTTTTCAAATAATATCGAGCCCTTCCCGCGAAAAAGACGTAACCAACATTTTTTCGATTTTCGGTTTTTGATGCAATTATGTTCATAATCACCCAACTCATCTACATAAAAAATTTCATAATTTTATCTTGCGTATTTACTGAGATATCAGCCTGTCAATTATATCGCAAGCGCCAGATTTGCTGCGAATTTCAGACGCGTTCTCGCAAAAAAACGTTCTCCTGTAAAATTTGCTTTTGTTGGTTACGTTTTTTTCGCGGGAAGGGCTCGATATATTAATTTAGCTTTCGGCACTGCGGCAGCTTTTTCTTAAAACTGTTTGTCCTGACTGCCTGACTAACTAACTGAATTAACTAAAATCCTACAAAAAATCTCATAAAATATGATATATACTGTGGATTAACATTAGGGAGCGATTTTTAGAAACTCGACCTGCAGGTGGATCAAAACCTAGATTTCCAGATATTTCGAAAAAAAAGAGTACAACTAAAGTTTAATGGGATACCACTGGGAGTATTTATATAAACTTCTAACTGAACAAACTGTTAGTATGCCACATTTTAAGCAGCTTACCTATATTTTATCAGCCATAAAAATACTTTGTCTCTTACAGCAGACGTTGGACAACTGCGCAATGTTTGAACAGTTGAATTTGCTTAAGCTAAAAACAATATTATAATAATAATGCGGCTCTAACGCGCCGTGGAATTGTATAATGTAATTACGAGCAGGTGCTAAAAGAACTCGATATCGTTTATAGCGTCGATATTGGTGCTAAAACTGATAATCCAAATGATCGGATGCGTCATGTGCGTTGAAAAAGGCAACTTCTTGTCTCTTATCACTGAACATTCAATTGAGGGCCGTTTCAAGACCCTGTAGTACTTAAAAAAAAAAGGCAGCAAAGGGTCTATGAAATTAGGAGAAGTATGTAACATTTAGAAAAGGAATATCCATAAAGTAGCTGTGTATATATGTATATTCCTATCGCATGCAGAAAACAAACTACAGGGTCTCCAACTGTCGGTTGCGTCCGACTGTAGCTCTTCCGATTTGTGTTCCATTTCTGTATTAGTTTTTTGTGGCATATGAAACAATACATTTAATGGCGTTATCAACGACAAGTGCGTTCAGGGAACAACTTCCTCAAATAATTAGCTAAATGAGAAAATGTTGCTGATAAGCGCACTGCAGAACCAAGAAGAAGAATAAGAAGAAGAAGAAGAAGGAGAAGAAGCAGGCAAACGATCAGCGCAAGAACAGAAGGCAACAAAAAAGCGACACGTTTGAGTTACATTAGTGTGAAGCGAGAGTGAGAAGGAGGGAAAGAGAGTGAGCAGTGTAAGAGACTGGGGTTAAAAGCACCAGTGTTGTCAATTTTTTTTAGAGAATAAAATCTGTTTTTGTAGTGAGGGGCACAAAAATAAAGCTTGAAAATCAAGAGCCAAAAAACAGCTAAATTATTTATTCTTACTGGGGTTAAAAGCACCAGTGTTGTCAATTTTTTTTACAGAATAAAAAGCTGTTTTTGTAGTGAGGAGCACAAAAATAAAGCTTGAAAAGCAAGAGCAAAAAAACAACCAAATTATTTATTCTTAACATTTTACATACTTTTCAACAATTATTACTGGTTTTTAAATTCTTTAATGCCATAACAATATAAGTTTTTACTTTAAAATTAAAAATTTCCCTAAAATATTTTGAGCTTTAAATTAAAGGTGTGGGGCGCAAATATCGATTAATATATTAACAACTGACCTACAATTGTTTCTTACATTAGTGTAAATTTTGTAAAACTTGAAAAAAATATAGGGGGGAAGGGGGGGGGGGAGGTATCCAAAATCTAAAACAAACTCGTGCTGCTCGCGAAACAGAAGAATCTAAATCCCGAATATGGTGACTCTAGCTCTTATAGTTGCTGAGATCTAGGTGTTCATACAGACAGACAGACGGACAGACAGACAGACGGACATGGCTATATCGACTCGTCTTGTCGTCCTGATCAAGAATATATATACTTTATGGGGTCTGCTACGCCTCCTTCTGGGTGTTACACACATTTCCTCTTTGCACTAAACTAATAGACCCTTTTTACTTTTTTAAAGTAGAGGGTCTAAAAAGAAGCGGATTTGACAACAGTGACACCCACACATACACCCACTCTACACACACATACATGCGAATGCTTGCACAGTATGTGAAGATAAAACGCAGGGCAAATAAAATACAATCACTGCAAAGAATTGAGTACGATATTGCGAGCCGTATAGGGGCACGTATGCCATATGGGCACCATAACAATCAGCAGTTAAGAAACATGTGCGAGCTTTACGAGCATCCCAATAATATGCAAATTAACACGGGCTGAATAATCCAGAGTTGCCAAAAGCAAAAGAAATAAATACGCTGTAAAGAGAGGGCCAATTGGAATAGCATTTCCAGTGGAATGAGCAGCGGCTCAATTGCGCTCTCTCTCTCTCTGCTCTCTTTCTTCCGCTGTCATTCTAGCAGGATTTGCTCAAGTCGATTGAGCGCATGAGTCAGAGTTTCAGATTTCAGATTGCAGAGTTTTGCTGTTTGAACTTACAACAAAAGATAAAACATATGAAAAATGAAAATGGAAAATGGAAAAGGCCAAAGCAAAGACACCAAACCCGTTCTTCATGGGAGACGAGTTGAAAGTTTATTGCGAAAGGCAATCACAACAAATACAAGCAAGAGCTGACGCTGTGTTGTTCAACACTGATGATGTACAACAAAAACAACAACGATAACAACAATAATAATGATGAGCTGGGCTTAAGCTCAGTTGGGCTATTGGAAGCTTCGCACGTATCGTGATTTATCGTGATTTATTGAGCTATCGAAAGATGTAAAGAACGATATAAAAAGAAATCAATTTATGCGCTCTGCGACATACTGCCATAATTAAAGATAAACGATAAGTTTTAACAAGGAAACTGCGATATGTGTTATCGCCAGTGCTGACAATTTTTTCCGAAAAAAGCTTAAAACTTAAAAGATATTGAAAAAGCGAGCAAACAGCTAAGTTATTCTTAAGTTTTTCAATGCTTTTCAGCAAACAACTAAAATTAATATAAATAAATAAATATAAATAAATATTAAATCTTGCTAGTTTTTACCATTTTTGATTGTAGTATACAAAAAAACCTAGTCTAGTTTTTGACTTCAAAACCGACTCGTAAAATAGAAATTTAAGTGATTTACATTTTTTTTTTATTTTTTGACTGAGTAAAGGCTGAAAGCATAAACGGCAATCATACAAAATAAGGTCTAATTGCTCTACAGCATATTCTACAGCCGGGTGCGTCCGGCTAATCGTCTACGTCCTTACAGATTTTTAATTATTGTATATTATTATTATTATTATTATTATCATTTTATTATATATCTATCTATCAAATTGTTTTTACTCCCCCTATGATCTTTTATTGATTACATGGCAGCCAAAATATGAAATTCCAACAGGAGATTTATAAACTTCAGACGAATTTACGCTACATTAGATATTTTGGTTTAAATTAAATAAATTATGGGCAAATATCAATCAAAATAATGACGATATTCCTATAATTGCTGCTTATATTTGCATGGGCTTTGTAAAATTTATAAAAAAAAAGCTAGCAAAAAGACCAATTATTTTGTAAAAAGTCAAAATTCCCGCAATTATTCTAGCCAAACAGCCAGATTTGACGGGATAAAGGCGGAGTTGACAACACTGGCTATCCCGTTAACGCACCTCTTTGTCCTTGAGCCCCAGCAGCAGCACCTCCTCCATGAGCGTCAGCCGCGTCTCCTTGGAGTCGCCGTCGTCGACGTTGTCCTCCTGATCCTTGCCGCTGTCGTTGGGGTCCTGATTATCGTCCGGCGTGTTCGCATTCAGCCCGCCCCCCTCCGCCCCGTTCTCGCGCGGCTTAACAGCGCGCCTAACCAAGCCGTCGCTGCGATTCATTGTTGTGATGTTGGGTTTTTTTTTTATATTTTATTTTATTGTTTTTGTGTGTGTGGCACAATTGCTGACGGAGCTGCCACCTGCCACCTCTGTTGTGTGCGTGTGAATCGCGTACGTGTGTGTGTGTGTGTGTGTGTGTTGTCGCGTGTATGCAAGTGTGTGTGTGTGTTGTCGCGTATGTATGTGTGTGTGTGTGTTGTTACTTTGGGAGCTTTTGTTGTTGTTGCTGCTGCTGCTGCTGCTTCTGATTTCGTTTGTATTCGCTATTCGTTATTATAATTTTCTTTTAATACTCTTTTTCGTACTGTGCACTTGCCACTCTTTGCACCTCTTGTTTTTTTGCAGTGTAGCTGAAACCAAAAACTGCGTTGTCTTCGTTGTTTTTGTTGTTGAAACTGTAGAATTTATGACGCTGACTTTGGTCGCGATTTAGTTAAAAGCACATCACATCTAAAACACTGTCGAATTTTTTATCTGTTCAGCTACTTGCGCATAATGAGCTTTATAATTTATTTTTTGTGTCTTTTCTGTTCCTCCGACGTGACATTTTTCGTCTAGTGTTGAGCAACGTCAGGCACGCCAAACTGAATCACAAAGCACAAGTGTAGTTGTATTTAACGTTGCAGCTGCAGCCACGCAGATCTCTTTGCATTTCAATGGAATACCAATTTTTTTTTTTTTTTTAGGTCAACGCTGCATTTGTGTTTGCACTAAATTCTAATAAGTCATTGGACTGCAGCACAGCTGATTTTCATGTGAACACTTTACAGCCCTGCTATGCTACGTTAGCCAACACTGCATGTTAACGTGCAAGCTGAATGGCAGCGTAGGCGTGTGTGTGTGTGTGTGCATGTGTTTGGTGTTTGTAAATTGTAATTAATTGGTTGGAAATGTCGTATCTGGCTAGCTTTAATAATGACAGCGCCAAGCAAATACTTATGGATATAATACGCACGGTCAATCAGCCGGAGAATTCCAAGAAACTCTCCGAGGCGAAGGCGTCGGCTGGAAAGGAAATGATTCTCATGATGCAGCACGTCTTTCCACTCGTCATGCAGCTGCAGCTGGAAGTGATCAAAGCGCATGGCTTTCCAGCCAATCGGGAAGGCCTCGTTCAGTTCTCGCAGCTAATACGCGAAATGGAACGCGACGACATGGAAATCGCTCGACTGCGCAGCCAGATAAGAGCTATATACCTGCCCCCCATAGCCATCAACACCACCAATGATATACTCATCTGATCTTGAATATCGGTGGAAATGAGACTGACTGAGAATAGCATTAAGAAACAGGGCTGCCAACCGATTCGTAACCCAACTTCCCAAATTTATTCCAATTAGAACCGAAACATGAATCGAATCGGCCGTTAAACAAAATTTCCAAACCCGCAACCGGTTTAAACCAAACTTCCTGGTTCAATACAAATAATTCCAACCTCTTTTCACTAGAAAATATTATTAACTGAAGAAAATTTCTGAAAACCAAATCGGTTTAATACAAATAATTTCCAATTTATTTGCGGTTCACTAGAGAATATCATCCACTTTATGTACGCCTCTAAAACACTAATTTTCTGAAATAGGTTAAAGGAACAAATCTTAAATATTAATCTTAATTTTAAAACAAATACTAAAATTTTGTTTTTTTTTGCTAATATCATAAGGAAAATAGTCCTGTTTTTACCAATTTTCAATGGGCATACGTTATAAAAATAAACAAAATTTCTGTTTTTAATTAGAATGAATAAAATACAACCAAAACTATTTGAATATTCTGGTTTGCAGCCCTGCAAAGCAACAATCATTGTATTAATTAGAAAACGAGTTTTATTTTGTAACAATAAAGCCGAGTTGGTGAACCCGGCTTAAGTAACATGGCATTTAGCTTAAATAAACGCATAAAACAAGTACAAGTATTAAACTGTTTGTGTATTGTTCATCATTGTAAAGGGATGGATATGTGCACAATAAAACAGCCAATTTGAATATATAAATTACAGCAAGATATCATCGAGATGCCTTAGACCCTAGGTAGTAAATGCCTTACGACTAACTAATGCTACAGTTATCCTGCATATATATAGAAGTATATACACGTCAAGTGCTGAGCTGCCTTCTCACAGTTTGTGTCCAGTTTAAATCGCTGATAACGACGAGTATAACAGTACGTAATTGAACAATAAGCATATATATATCTATTCTAACGTGTTGCATTCCCTAGGGAATTGCTGCTCTCCCCATTGCCGTTCTGCAGATCGTTGGCTGTTCTGGTCAGCTTCAAGGCGTCGATGTTGTTGCCGTTGTGCTGCATCTTCTGCAGATGCTGCAGCTGCTCCGCAAAGTGCGCGTCCTCCGCATCGTTGGTGATGGACAGCGACATGGGCGACAGCGGCGTCGACGGCGTCATGGGCGTGGTTGTGGCACACAGCTCCTCGATGGTCGAGTCGCTGTGCGTCGAGGGCGTGCTGGAGCGGGAACGCACCGGATACGCGTCGTCCAGGGGCAGAGCGAAGCCCTGTGTGATCAACAGATCGCCAATGTTGAGCTCGCCTCCCTCCGTGGGATCGAACAGCTCCATGCCGGGCAACGGCGTGCCCTCGCGTGTGGCAGCATTGACCGTCTTGTTGGCCTGCTTCGGACGCTCCTTGTAGGTCACCACGCGTGCGATCAGCTTGCGCCAGTGGGCAACTGCAAAAGAAAAGATAATATTAATAAAACATGTTATTGATAAGCGATAATCGATTGACAGACAATCGATTAATCAAGGCAAAGAATTTTAACCATCTTATACCCAATAAATATTATAATTATAAATTATTTTCTCTGTCTATTGTAATTTTAATCATTGTAAAAATCTCAACTTTATATATATTCGAAGCTAGGGATGTTACATAAATAAATAGTACAAGTATTCCCCCAAGAAAAATTAAAAATAAAATATAAGAAAATCAAAAAGTTTTTGTTATTAATCCTGTTAATAAACAAATTAAAATTGTTTGAATTAATAGTATTAATCAGGGATCGCAATTATTATAAGTTTTAAAATAAAAATTGCAAAATAATTATTATTTTCAATTTTTATTATAAAAATTGAAAATAATAATTATTTTGCAATTTTTATAATAAAAATTGAAAATAATTATTTTGCAATTTTTATTTTAAAAATTGAAAATAAAAATTGAATTCCCATATCTTTTGAACCAAGTTGACTATTGCCAAAATTTAAAAGGATTCGTGATCTATGATGCAATACCTTTCAAATGCAACATCGCATGTCCTTACAGGACGAATATTAGGGATTCTTATACTAAATTTGTTAATATCTAGTATCAAGTACCAAACACGTTGCAAGGCACTTTTGGCATTATTATATATATATAATAATTATTTTGCAATTTTTATTTTAAAAATTGCAAAATAAAAGTTTTATCCTTTTCCTGAATCGCCGTTAAAAAAAGGATATGTGTGTTATTTGCACTCGTCGCTGATGTTTTTTTTTGGCTCCAATTTTTTATATCCTGTTTTTAACCCATAATTATTATTTGTGATCCCTGGTATTAATCCTATAGCTAATGGGTGAATTATATTAATAAAAGTAATTGAAGAAATAAAAATTAATGAATAAATAATTAATTGAAGAATATCATATATCTTATGTTAAGCGACTAATCGATTATTGGCGATTTCGATCACTATCGATTGCTGAAATTATCAATAGTGCCCACTCTCGATATTTGCCAACTATTTTAATTTTTAAACAATAACAACTATTAAAGTAATATGCTTTTTACCTGAGACATAATATTCTAATTATTGAATGGTTTTCTTTCGTTTCCTTTAAAATTTTTTAAAATTTATTCCTAACTTTACCATGCAAATGAATACTGATTATATCTCAACATATCTCTGCATATGCTTTTTAATAATATGCCAGAAATTTTTATATGTAAACCGATTAATCGATTATAATCGATGTTTGCCAATAACAAACGCCATTTACCCTCTGTAAGCTCTTCGAACTTGCATATCGAGGCCTTTTGCCAGGTGTTGGGCTCCTCGATGATGGTCGACTTGACGTTGGCCAGAAAGCATTCGACGGCTTGGAATCTAGATAGATAGATAATAAGAATCATTAATATCACTATTATCTTTATAATATTGGATATATGCACCTGAGCGTTAGGAAATCGGTGCGCAGTTCGCAGATATCGGCCGGGGAGATATATTCGCTGTCGCCGTAGTCCACGAAGTACAGATCGATCACCAGCTCCTTGGGGTTATACTGGTTGGGCATGATGTCCACGATCTCGGCCCGATACCATTTCTCGTCGAACTTGAAGACGGCGGCGACGATTTGGCCGACGTAGGGCGCCGTCAGCTGGTGCTTGGCGCGATTGTCGGCGCTGCCGTAGTAGCTGGTCATCTCGTTGACCATGTCGTCCAGCTTCTTGGACTGCGGCCCCACCAGCTGCACCCAGAACTTGGTGGGCGAGGCCACCGCCGAGACGTACACCTCCATGGGCTTGTCGTCCCCCCGGGCCGCCAGCAGTTTGTCGCGTGGCGGCTGCGAGCTGAGCGACGTCTGCGAGGAGTAGATGCTGGAGGCGGTGCTCAGGTTGGTGGGGGAGCGTCGCGGCTCCCGTCGCTGCTCCACCTCGTCGACGGAGCGACGCAGCTGCTCGTCCTCCTCGATCTGCTCGTCCAGCAGCTTGCGTGCGATGTTCACCTGCTTCTGGTTGCCCACGATGCTGATCTTGGCCCTGCCATTGCGCCCGTTCGGGTCCACGCTCAGCTTGGCCAGCGAGCTGCGGTTGATCTCCTGCAGCAGCTCCCCGCCCCGCCCACTCAGCTTGTTGGCCACCCGCTGCGCCACCTGCAGCTCCACCTTCACCATGGGCGCCCGCTCGATCTCCCGGATCAGCAGCCCCCGCGCCGCCTTCACGGCGTCGGGCTGTCCGCTGATGTCGCAGAACTTGTGAGTATTATCCTTATCGCTGCAAATACACAAAATAATTATTTATATAGTATATTGGTATAATTTGTTTGCTCAAATATTGAAATATTGTGTTTTTTATTATTAATATTTTTTAAAACATAAAAAATCGATATTTTATATATTTATATATATTTTATATTTTTTATATTTTTATATTTTTTATATTTATATATTTTATATATTTATATATATTTTATATTTTATTTTTTTATATTTTTTATATTTTATATTTTATTCGACAACCATATGTAATTGTTATAATTGTTGGAAAGTACTTACCGTAATCTAATCTTGGCTCCCGTCTTCTCCTCAATCAACTTCATGTTCGCGCCCCCGCGCCCCATTATCAAGGGCACGTGTTCGTTTTCCACGATTATCTTGAGGCAGATATCCTTTTGCTTCGGCTTCTGCTGCTGTTGCTGTCTCTGTTGCTCGCCTGTTGCTGCGGCTGCTCTCTGCCGCTTGTCATTGTCTCCGTCCTTCTCGTCATTGCGCTTAAAGTACGCATAGAGCATGGCGCCGCCCAATGAGCAGAGCCCAAAGCCCAGCAACAATTTGTATGTGGGCGTGCTGGCAAACGACGCGCTTCGCAGCATTGTGTGTGTGTGTGTGTGTGTGTGTATTGTGGTCTGTGTGGTTGTATGTGTGTTCCACTCCTTGGAACTTCTGCTCTCTTCCGCTGGAAGTTCTTCTTAAGTTGGGCGCACTTCGCTCTCTTGCGCTCACGACTCACACTCTCTTCTGGGAACTTCTTGTCAAGTAGGGCGCACTTCAGTCTGCTGCTTTCATCGGTTCTCTTCCGCTGGAAGTTCTTGTTATTTCGGGCGTATCTCTCCTGATCCCAGGCTCTCTTTCCTGCGCTTACAGACTGCCTTTCTATCCTTAAAATTTCCTCTTAAGCGGAGCGCACTGCACTTCACTCTCTTCCGTTGGAAGTTCTTCACTCTGCTGCTCTGATCTCTTCCGTTGGAATTTCTTTTCACTCTGCTGACTCTCTTTAGTCTGAAGCTCTTAAGTTGGGCGCACTTTGGGGTGAAACTGCAAGCAAAGATCAATGTTAAATTAAATGCAATTACACAGAGATTTTTTACAGTGTTAATGACGCATTGCGTGTTTAATGGCGGCAGCTCAGCTTACACGACAATTAAACGAATCAATAAAAGACACTACAATGGGGCTCATCGTAAAGTTCCAATTACCAAGTGAAGCGCGACATTATTATATAATCCCCCCCCTCTCTCTCTCTCTCTCTCTTTCTCTCTTTCTCGCTGCCTCTCTTCGACACTCGCACACTGTTATCAATTTGACAAATTATTAATGAAATTTAAATATGCGTTTTGCGCTCTTTTTGGCACAAATGACAACAGCAAAACAAAATAGGCGTCTGACGTACACCTTTACACTGCACTACAAGGTATCGCGTACTCACATGTGTAAAAGTATAAATCTGCGCTAAATCTGTATAATTTGGTGACTGAATAAAAAAAAACAATTAAAATGCTACGACTACAATTTGAAAACTCATTTCAGCTATTTTGACAAAGTATACAAGTATTCTGCTGTCTGAACAGAAATAGCTAGATTTACGTGCAGATTATCGTGCAAGTAAATCATAATTTTCCTATTAATAATGGCCCAAGATAGTACAATAAAAAAATAATTAAAAAATATAATCATATAAATAATTCTAAATTTATTTAATAAATTTACGATAGCATAAAAAGAAAAAAAAAATATAATCAATATATCTTATAAGAAATAATTACAAATGTATTAAATAAATTTACGATAAGCATTTGAAGAATTCTGAAACCCGCTAAATTGGCAGCACTGTGTGGGAGACACGGGAAGTCTGAACATTCCATTTTCCAGTTTGCAGCTTCTGTGGCTCACGTAATGCAAATGACATACAGCCAAACGATTGTGTTCGTAAATGGAAACTTTAGGTTTTTTTCTTTGCTTAGCGCTCTCTATAAATCATTCCGTGTACTTGTCCTTCCTCAAGTGAAACGAGTTTAGACCGGTTTAAAAGCAGCTCTTAGTAGAACTCTTTCCGCTGGAAAGCAAGCATAATTGTGCTTACCGTTATCTATCAACTGGAAAACGCTGGAAATAGATATCGGGCGAATTATAATGCCATAACAAATACTTGGCACAAATACTTTTGACCTTGATATTGAATTGTTTGATCGCTTTGTCGTATTTACTCGAGTTATAAACAAACGCCCAAAGTTAAATCAAGCGTTTCGTGTTTTCGTTCGTAACTGTTTCGTATAATTTAAATAATAAGATTTATGTGGTAATAATTTATATGCGTCCGACTCGCGTCGCTCGATATACAAAACTGTTGCAATCTTTTTGAATTTCCCTCAGCGCTCAATGGCGTCAGCTGTTTTCCTGCCTCTCTCTTGGAACTCTCTCATTTTGGAAACGCTCTCTCCCTCTTTCTCTCTCTCGGCAAGCAGTTTCTGTTGTTTTTATTGTTTATTTTGCCGGCTTGTTTGGTTTTGTTGTTGTTGCTCTCTCTCTCTCATTCGCTTGGAATGAATTGGGCAAATAATGGATTAGGAATAACAATGCGAAAACGACAAACAGCAATTAAGTACATACGTGCGACAAACGCAGAAAGGAGAAGGAGAAGGCGAAGAAGCGGAGCAAGAGAATGCGAAAATGGATGCAAAGCATGCGCTAAACGCTAAATTTAGCCAAATGACATAATAAAGCCGTTCGTTCACGTTTACGCTTTGAAGTTGTGGTTATTGTTGTTTTTGTTGTGGTCCAGCTTTACCGTTAGCTCAGCCAATGATATGCAAATGCTTTTCATTCAAAAAACAAAAAAAAAACAAAAAAACAGAAAAACAATTCAAAGGGTCACGCGGTGAAAATGCCTGAAAAGCGAGTTGAAATTGTTGGCAATGTTTCAAAATTAGCGGCGTCTTTATTGTTGTTGTTGCAGTTGCTGTCTCACTGTCTGTAGCTAAAATAAAACTAAAATATCGACGTCACTTTCTAGCATTTAAATCTGCAGGTATTTGGTATTTGGAGAACATCAAACGGGCCAAGTCTATTAATATTAACATCAGCACAGATTAATATTCGCATGTATTTTTGGCCAAGAACATGAGCAGCAAACTTGCAGATTACTATTATATTTATTTTTTATTATTTATTTATTATTTACTTATGATTTGCACGTTGCACGCGCGTTTTGTTTATGGCAAATACTTAAGCATTTGCTTCATACGAACAGCGTGCAAAGCAGAATCGCAAAATGATAGTAAGTTGATTGTAAAATAAAAAAAAAAACGCATTCACTTACTTGCGCTTTTGTTACACTGTTTTGGCACTTTATTTATGAAACATGCAATTTGGTTATTGTGTAGATATGTAGCTGTGTCTGTTTTATTTTATCGGAAGCACAATGTTTGTTAAAATTACTTAAAATTACTTTTTTTGTCTGTGCTATTATCAAAACGTGTGAATTAAAGACGTAAGGGAACTGCGATAGCTCGATAACACTTGGCAGCGGCCCTGGCAGGCGAACGAACTGGCTCAGCCGAACAAGTTCATGCGAACATGACAAAGCCAATATGCAACAGTTAATTTCAAATTAGTAAACAATAAAGAGCAGATTAACTGGAATATTTATCAAAATACAGCATTAAAACTAAATTTTTATTCTATAATAGATAAATAATAAGCGTAAATAGAAACTTTGTAGACAGCACAGCAGCTGTGCAATCGATAACTATTATAAGTTTCAAATGGTGCTTTGCAGCAGTTAATTTCAAATTTGTAAACATAAAGATTTGTTTAGTTCTTAAAACAAAGGATAAAATAGCGTGTTATTACTTATTATTATATACGTATGTATAATTAATTAAAATAAACCTTAATTTTCTGGCATATTTATGATAGTTGTAAATAGAATATTAATAAATAGCACGACAGCTGTGTTATCGATAACAGCCAATGCTGTTTGCTGTTGCTTTTTATTGGCAACCCTGCATATAGCGGCATTTTCAAATTGCAACTGCGCGCGCTCTATTGGCATTCGGGATGACAGCCCTAGAGATGCACACACGTTCTCGCCTATTTTCTGGCACAAATATTTTATGCATGAGTTTCTGGGCAATCTTGTGGCTCTGCTGGGTGCGTCGTTAAATAAACATGTCCCCAATCGCAAATGAATATAACTGTAATTGGCCACTGTCAAGGTCAATGGGTTTATGCGGCTGCCGACACGTGCACAGTGTCCCCAAAGTGTGCAGCTGTCGGCGCTGTCAATTGCTATGAAATAAATACAACAATGATTTTGATTTATGCACCTGCGTATATAATACAATGTAATGGCTATAATATATATGGAAATTCAACAATATATCCGATACAGGCATGCGAACCACAGTGGCCTCGACTTGACCCTGACATTAACAGGCAATGCCGGTATTGTAGGTCTTAAAACCAGCTAGAAACACGTGCCCGTCATGCACGTTTGACCACACAATGGAGCCAAGTTAAAACAATGGGCCGTCTGCCGTTACGTATGAGTAATCCTGAAAGGCTGAAAAGGCTAATTAAAGGCGTCGCCAAACTCCATGGCAGGCACTATGGAACGACCTTGACTGTAGCCTGTCGTTTGTCAACACTGACACCCTGACACTGGCGTCCTGCGCTCTTAGGCCAGCTCAAGCAGCGACAATCGAAGGAAAAACGAAATGCCAAAATAAATCACATTTCTTGACTGTAAACTGTAATTGTTACATTTACGCTTATTTAATTTCAGATTTCCAATTTTAATAGTGTTTTCGAAGGACGACGAGCTTACGCAAATGCCAAATACCTGCTAAAAAGCCAGAGGGCAAAGCTCTCATAGACCAAATTTTGTTATATGTGTTTAGTTTTGCTTTTTATGACTAAAGTTTCCTTGGAAATAGGCGCATCGAATAACGATTCGCATATCTGTAATAACAACCTCACACACACACTCACACTCACACACTCACACGCACACACACACGATCAACACCATGCGTGGTGCGAACTGTCAGCGAAAAACAATTCTGGCAGTTGTAGCACTCGCTGGCGTCATTTTTATACCCTGTATCCATGAAATGGCTGCAAACGGGGCTATTAACTTTGTGTAAATGATTGTAACTGGCAGTAGGAGGCATAAGCTTAGTCTATATAGCCATGTCTGTCCGTCTGTCCGGTTGTCCTTCTGCATAAGCGCGCATATCTCGAAAACTATAAGCGTTAGAATTGCCATTTTTGAAATTCAGGTAGATCTTGACCTTAAGCAGATTAGATTGTTTTCAAATTTTGATAATATTTTTGATCATATTTGATAAAAACCGAATAACAAGCGTAATATTGAACATAGAAGTTTGTAATTCAGAATATATTATTATTATATATATATATTTATTTATTTATTGCTTTAAGTTTTTTTTATTTTACAACACTAATCACATACAATTTAAAATAGAAATTTCAATAAATAATAAATTGCTAAATACCTTTAACATATTTAATATGATTTAATTCAGTAGTTTGGTTAGTAGTCCAAAATTAAATTATTTAATAAGATGATTCTAAATATTCGGATAAATTAAGCCAGGTATTTTAAAAGTTATTGCGGTCTTTATACATTTACCATTTATGTTTTAAAAGTCTAACAGTATATACGAGAAATCGGTAATTAGATCTCGACACATTATATATATATAGGGGGTATTAAATTATGTGCGCTTTTCGAATTACTGAATTTTATCTAGCCTTAATAAACACAGAACTTATTAAAATTAATTCATAATAGGTTGCAGGGTATGCTGCAGTCGGGCGCGTTTGACTGATCGGCTTCGTCCTTACTGGTTCTTGCTTCACTTTTGTTTTGCGTGCTTGCGGGGCTTGCGTGATTCATGATGCATGTTGAGCCGGGGATCCGAGCTGGGGGGAGGGGGAGGGGTGTTGGCCCAACTTATTTGCCAACTCCGTTGCAACACTCAGCGCGTCGTCTCTCTGTCTATTTTAATTACTGTAACTGTAACTGTGACTGCGACTGTAACTGTAACTGTGACTGCGTGTGTGTGTGTGTCGTATAGTTTTTAAATGCCGACACTTGACGCCAATAAAAATGTCAGTCCACAGCGCGACCTTGAACCCCCTGGCCCCCGGGGGGATTGGTCAGCTAGGCACTTGAAATGACCAACAAAAAATGGAAAAGCAGAAATTTGAGGATTTAAATGATATTCGACTGGCACACAGCTGTACGACATAAACAAAACAAATGAGCGTAAGAGAAAGTGAAAAGTGGAAGGAGCAGCATGGAGTCACAGGTGGAAGGGGGAGGCTCTCTCTCGCTCTCCCGCTCTCCCGCTCTCCCGCTCTTCCGCTCTCTTGCCGGGCGACACGTGCATCGCAATGGCGGCGCTATACGTGGCGTATGCTTATTGCGCTGACGCCGTGGCCATTTTGCCATTTTGCGATTTTGCCGAAATGTGTTTTGGAAACGCATGCAAAAATTGCGGCTTTCATTGCTGTTGCTGCCGCTGGTATTTTTGGGGTGTACAGTTGCGCTAAGCAGCGCAGCGTGGCCAGTGTGAAAGCAAACAGGCGAAACTCCCTATCCCTATCCCTATTGCACACGAAGAGGAGTCTCAAACGGGGGTTAGAGTTGCCAGGCGGTCTAACGACTCATTCGCTTTTGTTCTTGTTGTTGTTGTTGTGGTTGTTGTTGCATGCAGCAGCAGCAGCGGCAGCATTGACGAACGAACCGATTTCGCTCTCTCACACACACACATGCACACTCACATTCGCTCTCGTTGCCACTGTTGCTAAATCAGCTTTTTGCCCGCCAAATTTGACTGTTTTTGAAGAGCATTTGCTAGAAAACTTGCCAAACTGAGAATTAGGCCTTTTTTCAAAAATAATTAAGTTATTTCTTAAATTTTACAAAATTCATGCTAAAATGTGAAACAATTCATTATTTTGTTCGATATTTGGCAATAAAACGTTTAGTTTAAGGCACAATATTAACTGTAACGTGAAAATGCATAATGTTTCTAAGTCTTTTATTGCGTTCTATATTTGTGCTGCCAATTAAACAGTAAAATATTATTATTATTGTTATTTTTAGAGTAAAAAGAATTATAATGAATTGCATTTGAAAAGCAGTAATAATTGTTGTTCATGAGAATGGAGAATGTTCGGTATAACTTAATTACTTACGACTTTTTCAAACTTTCTGTGTAACTTTATTTTTGTGTCCTTACCGCCAAAAACAGCTTTTTACTCTCTCGAAAAATTGGCAGCACTGCTCGTTGCTGAGAGTGCTGTTAGCGACGAGGCGACAGAGAGAGAGAGAAATAGAGAGCAGCTGCGACGCTTTGGGCAACATGTGAGCGCGCAAAAAACACAAACACAAACACAATTGCAGGCGGCATTTAAATGTGCTGGTAACATGCATAAGCAACAAATTAAAGCTGTGCACCGAACACAAGATACACTGAAATAAATCAATTAAATAGCAGATTTCATAAATATCAGCTGCAGTGCTGCCAAATTTTCGTACTGAATCTAAGCTAGACTAGACGAAAAAAGTGAAAAAGAAAAAAAGTTGCTAAATCCACAAATATAAAAATATGTTTATTTTGTATTTATAAATATTTTTTAAACACATTTTGTTCTTCCCTATTTGTTTTATTGAATTCGCTATAACTCAGAAACAAACAAAAATTTGTTACTCCGAAATGTATGCAATAGAAAATTTATTTAACAAAATTAAAATTTAATTACTTCAGATAAACGCTGGATAACTATAAATAAACAATGCTATAGTTAGTCAATTAAATAAAAATAATTCAATTTCATTCAAAGTGAATCAATAAAATTTGCGTAATCAAAAAAACGAGATTTATTCCAGCGGAAAACACCAATTTTGGTGTCTGCAGACAGGTAGAAATTGCAACGAAAGGGAACACATAAAAATGCGAATATCTAGCGTAAGGGTATAAAAACAAAACGGCAGAGAAACACGAGAGGAGGACAAGAGACGACAACGACAACGAGAACAAGAACAGCAGCAAAACAACAACAACAACAACAACTTTAGCAAGAGCAACAGCAGCAAACAACAACAACAACGCAGGCGTCGGCAACACGACGACGATGACGACGAGAACGTTGCCACGTTGCAGTGTCGAAGCGCACGAACACACACAAACACACACAGACACGAAACTTGTGGCAACATCTGGTTCTGCTCCTTTTGGATTCAGATTCAGAATCAGTTCGTTGTCGTCAGTCAGAGAGATTAGTTCGGTTTTTTGCCAATTCCAAACACAATTTCAAGGCGCAGCACAACGGCCAACAACGAATTGGAACGCACTGCAAATTAGGGGCAACAACGCAACCAGCAAGAAGTCCAAGTCAAAGAAGAGGCGCAAGAGGAGCAGAAGCAGGGCAGAAGAGGAACAACAAACCATAAGCTGAAACCGGAGCCAGGTCCAAAGGCAAATACAATAAACTGCAGAGAATTCAATTTCAATTTGTTGCCGCGTCTCTCTGTGTGTGTGTGTGTGTGTGTGTTACCCTCTCTTTCGCTTGTGTGTGTGTGTGTGTGTGGCGTCCTTGGGGCTGAGGCTGGCGCAGCGCTAACCCAAAATAACTGAAGCCAAAAGCAGGCGCCGCACAAGCAGACAAGGATAAACAGACAGACAGACAGACGGTGAACTGCAGTTAGCAGCAGCAGCAGCAGCAGCAGCAGCAGCAGCAGAAAATCAATTTCAAGTGAAAACACCAAAAAAAAAATTGCAACGAAAAACAAGTGAAAAACGCCGACAGCCAGCAGAAATTATATATATAAATATATAATAAGCAGCGCAGCATTGAGAGCGACGCAACAACAACAAACACAAAGAGAAGACGAAGCAGGAGAAGCAGAGAAAGCAAAATCAGCGCAATTAGAGAACAACAACAACAATAACAACTGCAAACTCCCTTGCCCTCCCTCTTTGCCGACATGCTGGACTAGCCGTTAGCCAGTGTTGTTATCAACAGCAGCAACAACTTCACAACACTATCAAGCGCTTCGCTGGGCCAGGTTAGGCCTCTCTGTGGAGGGGGTGCAACGGGGGCCAAAAGGGTTAACAACAAAAAAGCAAAAGAAACAAGCTGACAAGGCAAAAAAAAAAACAAAAGAAAAACTTACAGTCATACACTCTGTCTCCCGCTCTCACACAACGCATCACGCGCTCTCTCGCTCTCTCAATTACAACAACAACGAGAGTCAGAGTGAAGCAGCAGCTGTGAGGCTGCCCCTCCCTCAGCTCCACAAGCGGCCTGCCGTCATCCTCCATTCATGAAAAGGCCTAACCAAACAACAGCAACAGCAACAACAACAAGACGAAGATTTGCATAAGCAGCAGAAGTGGAAGAAGCAAAGAAGGTAGAAGAGCCCAAAGAAAACAAACAAATAACTGAAATAATTATTTATAAACATTTACTAATATCAGCGCGAACATTTTCGTCAGTAAAAAAAACAAAAACAATAAAAAAAACATCACTCAATTTTAGAAAAAAATTAACAAATTTAAAAATAATAAAATTAAACTTAAATTAAAAGAGCATCTGTGATTCGCCTACTAAAATAATAATATTACTATAATAATATTTATATAAAAACAAAAACAACTTATTTTCATACTGCACGTTTTTTCCAAAAAGTATAACAACAAATTCTATACAAAATTAACAAGTAATTAATGCAAAACAAAATTTATTAAATAAATTAAAAACCACACATAAATAAATATTAATCGACTCGCCTGCATACACAGCGAAGAAGGCACATAAAATAGCATAACAATTTTTGAGCTCAAAATATACAATTACAATTAAAATATCAAAATATCAGCACAGACTCGCAGATACGGCTTTAGGGTGCTCAAAACCCGTAACAACAACAAGCAGCTGCAACAACAACAACTACAACAACAACAACTACAACAACAACAAATTCATACAAGGTCAACGGATTTAATATATTTGTAAGTACATCCGATCCATAGTTCTATATAATTATATTCCTGTGTCGTATACACATTTTAATGCTGACAATTTGTTATACCCTGCACTGCATAATACAAATGGGGTATATTAATTATGTGCAGTTTTTGAAAAGATCTGTCGGTTTCGTCAGATTATAAACCGTTTGCAGCCTTTTTGATTTTTTAATTTAAATAATTACATAAAAATAAACCTAACTATATAAAACGATTATTAATTCGTATTATTTTTATTTATTTAAACATATGAATATTACTTATTTGTAACCTTCAATAATTTTCCCTGGCAGTTTGCCCATTTTGCTAGGGTATGTCTGCGTTGTGCCACTGCAGATTGTTGTCTTTGTTGCAGCATGTCATGCGAAAATATTTGAAAAATTCATGGGGATAGGACTCGCATGTGTATGCACTTGTGCATGTCAATTAAAACACTTTCCGAATTGCCCATGAACATCATTATTTTTATATCGAGGTTAAAATCAAAACGCACATAGAGCGTATACCCCTTATGCTGAAGAGTCTGCTCTAAAAACTATGCGGAACTCAAAAGTTGACAGCACGCACAAGAGCAACAGGTTTGAGAACATTCGAGAAATTATTTCAAATACATATTTGCATTTGTTTCATAGACAAATATACCCTTTATCCCAAAAATAAATTAATATTAGCAATTTTTGGCAATGCCAGATTTATAATGCATAATTTTGATTAAATATAATTCATTAATTTTTCTCATAATTTATATTATATTTTAAATAATGAAAATAATTGGCTAATAGACAAATGTACCCATAATATCCTATAAATAAATTCTTATATTTTCTGAAAATTTCTAATATTATATTTTATATATGAAAAATATTTACAGTTGTTTAATATACCCTATTGAAATAAATTGGTTCATTTTATGCATTAATTACTTTTAAAATATGTAAATCTTTTACTATCTATTGTGATTATTAAACGGAATTAAATAATTGTATATATTTGCTGTAGAACCCTATATGCTCTATTTGCATTTAGCTGCAGGGTATTTGGCTGTACGCATCATAGGTCATGTACTGCAATAATTAGGCTGCAAGCTAAATTAATTGGCTGGCAAGTGTGGCATGCACACAGCAGGCGCTTCAGCGGCAACAGGGGAGGGGCAGAAAGGGCCTGCGGCAGGGGCAATTTAGACGGATTCGATATGGCCAATGTACTTCTGCTGCTCGTGTTTACCTGCGGTGCTCTGCCGTGAAATGTCAACGGTATTTTTATCGGCCATGTTAGGCAAACAAACCAAAGTTGGTAAGCCAGGAACAGATGTCCGTTAATTGTCCGCCACCTGACAGCAAATGCAGCAGCCGTAAATGTCCTGGAATGTGCTCCTTCCGCTTAAAGGCATCGCAGGTAGCCTGACATCAGATTAGACATGCTTTGTATTGATTTTGCATTATAAGCCACGCACAAATCCGTCTATATAGATGGCTATAATACGTCCTTGTCGACGTGTCTGAGCCGGACGTGCAACCACGCAGACATCACTTGTCCGGCGACCTGCAGCTGCGTTCCGGACGGACACAAAAACAACTTATACATACATGCTGACGCTTGCACAGTATGACGGCTGATGTACACTGAAAAATTAAACAAGTAGCTTTTTCTAACTAATTACTTTATGATCATTGTGTTTTTACTTTGTATTTTTATGGCCTTGTTTAGAGACAATGATTCCTTGAAGTTACAACAATTCTTTAGAATTTTTTATAACTTAAGAGCTAATAAACTCCCTTTAAAACATTATTTAATCATCTTATTTTTGATTTTATTTATTTATGACTTTGAGATATTTATTTTTATGGCTTCATTTAAAGACAATGATTGCTTGAATGGTTTATTATTACTTTTTATCACACTAAACCTAACACTATCCCCATTAAATCATATTTCTAAACACATTTTTATTTATTATGATAATTATTCATAACTATTATATGATAGAGATAATAAATTCTTGAAGTTAAAGTATTTCTTTTGAATCTTATATTTCTATTAACTCAAACCCGATAAATTCTCTTTAAATATTTATTTAATGACGTGGTATATCAAATGTCCGACAGTTTGTTTACTTGGCTCAAGTTTATTATGTGTATTTTCTCAGTGTAGCACAGTTATGTGTATGCAGGGAACATGACTAATACTAATACCCAGACTAATTCCAACACGCCAGAGCCAGCTGAAGGCATTAGTTTCAACATATTTACCGCCCTCTGTTAGCTTCAGTTGCGACACGAGAATAGCTGTAATAAATAGTCATAGTAACCCAGTAAAACAATGGAGTTGGGTAACGATATTTGGCACTGCGGCCAATCAATCACATCATCAAGCAGTCAAACAATCAAGCAGTCAAGCAGCCAACCTAACCGGCATTCAGATAGTCAATCATCCAATAAAAATGCAGCAAAAAAGCTAGCTAAGGAAAGCCACACACAATAATGTTCTTACAAAGCAAAAAGCTAAACATTTAAGGAGGTCGACCCTTTCTATATATGGGTTTATATATAGTATTTCGCACCAAAAATTTGCTAGCAACATTCTTGGGTACGGGCTAAATGGATAGACAGCTTGACACACACGTTGAGAGCGTTTAAAAAGGGTCTAAAAGCTGCTTAACATAAGAATTTAATACCACAATCGAATGAGTTTAGTTCTCAGCAAATAAAATATTTAAATAATATGTAAAGGATTAAATGCGAGGGTTTCAAATCAGTTAATGGATTTCCTATAATATTAATAATAATAATAATAATATTAGATTTGTCCAAAACTCAATAATTTCTATAGATTTTTAAATATCTACCTAATTATAATAGGGAATTTCCAGTTTTATAAGTTTTTATATATAGACAAATATTTCATAATTGCTTTTCCTTAGAAATACAAAAAACATACATATCTTCTGTCTTCCGCCTTCCGTCCTTCGTTGTTGTTTATAAACTGTCGTTAAATCGAATTGATTCATACTTAAACGCATTTGAATCGACCCAAACGAACTGATTACTGCGAAAATACTGTCATAAGATGGTTCGCCTTGCCAAGTTAACATCAGGCCGAATTGGCTAAGGCAGACCGAAGGTCCTTGAGGTCCAGAGGCAAGGGATATGCTACTCGTATTAGCTGAAATGACAGCAGCGTCATCGAAATTGTAGCCTATTAGCAGTGTTGGGTCTTTATTTCACATATTTGTGTTTTATTTCTGCCAGCAATTGCTCTGGCCTTGACAGAGGCCACAAACATGGGGATGTTATAGTATTCAAAAGGGGGGAAAGTGTATATATATTGGTTTGGGGTGCATTCGGAAACAAAGCAACAACATTTGAGTTGATGAAATGTGGAACATTTGCATTAAATGCATTTCTCTCTTTATTCTCTCTCTTTTGCAGAAATGGAAATCATTCCTGAAGGTAGACACTTTCGTTTGGTGCATGAATCAGAGCTTCCAGAAATTTTGGTAACTTTAGAGCGCTATCTGCCGGAATCATTGAAGGTATGACCGCAATTTAATCAGAAGTATCTGCAGAATAATTTACACAGTTTCGTAGTTTTTAATTTGATTTCGTTTGCAAATAAAATCACTGCCCTAAAGGTAACTATTAGCCTAGAATGGGAAGAGGGCAACACGCTAAACGGCCCAACCACAAGTCATGCAATCTTGGCGCCCATCCGAGCGACCTAACGCTCTACCTTTTGACCTGTTTTTATTTTAGCGTTTACGCCCGTTTCACTTCAATTTTTAATGCCCCCCCCCCCCCCCCCCCTACAAGCCCCTCATGCCTGCTCCTACCTTGTCTCGTTTCGCTTTTCCATCACGTGTTCAAGTTCGCTTTGTGAGCTCCACTCTCATTGCCCCCTCCACCCCTCCACCCATCCACGCCTGCATGTGGAACCTACAGTTTTTCTGCCAAGCAAAACTATTTGCCGTGGCACCAGAGTTTCGAGAACTGGGCCGGCATTGAAGTTGCTGGTGTCGGTTAAAGTTTCGATTTTTTATGCCATATTTCTGGGCGCGACACGGAGCGAGCGTCGGTCTAACAACTTAGTGCTATAAAGGCGTATGCCATAATAAGTTGAAGGCAATTTCATTATACAATGACTGAGACCTTGCCCAGAACAATCGCATATGCTAACTAACTAATATCTACGAGCAGCAAATGAGCGAATTTTAATACTGTCCTATTGTATTGTATATTTATCAGGGCTGTAAACCCCAAAACAAAAACTTTAACCTTTAACTTTTAAATGTAAGATTTCAGTTTTGGTATTAATTGATTATTTTTATGGAAAGAATATGAAAAGTAACTTATTTTATAATCTTGTCACGTTAGCAGTAACTTTGTAAATAATAAATTTAAAGTTTTCCATAGATGTTCAAAAGTGGTTAAAATTCTGGTAACCAAAAATAAATGAGGAATCCCATAAAAGTAAATTGAAACTTAAATGATATAGTGCATTAAAAGAATTACGTAGTATATTAATTGAATATAATTAAATTGAACCAAAAAGTATGGTTTAAGCCGGCTTCGGGTTCAATAATGTTCTTAACGACCTATTCGATTTAAGGTTTGTTTCCAAGTACAAAAGATTTCGTAATTTCGGTTCCGAACTAGTTCAGTTCCGTTCGTTTATAGCATACTTCTCAGAGCAATAATAACTAAAAAAAAACAACGACGGAGTATAGTAATAATCTAAATATATTATACAAAAATTGCCCACATCGGCTGTCTATATCATATAGCTCCCATAGAAACCTCTAACTCAAACTCCAAATAATGGTCGTACGAAGTTGGAATTTGTTATGGATGTATTATATATGTTAGACAAAGAATTGCAGTCGATATATATAGTATTTGTATGTTGTTTAATTTATCTTGCAGTTTCATCAAACCATTAAAACGTACCTGAATGATCGTATTTGGGATTTCAAGTTTTATGTTGCTAAAGAATGGCCCGAAAAGCCAATAATATTACACTTTCCAGGATGCACGCTTACGGTAAGTTAAAGATAATGAATATATAATTGAAAAGAGTGAATAATTTATGTATTTAACTTGTATTCGATAGCCCTACAACAATATATACCAGGCTGTTGGCATATTTTGTCCATCCGCACACATCGAACACGTCGATCTGATGCGCACCGAAGATGTACTTATCGATTGGCAGAAGCCATTGTACCTGAACTTTACGCACATCGCTATTATGAATCGCCTGGATGACTTCTATTCGAAATTCGGCACAATGGAGAGGCTCAGTGGTGATATCTATATTTGTAATGAGCTCAATACGGAACTGGAGCTGGAGCCTTTGCCGGACGATGCTGAGATGCGTCTGCTGACACTTGACAACGTCCAAGGTATACACGATCTATATCCGGCCAATGAAATCGAATGCGTCAAACTCTTCGATATACTCGTCCGTGTCCTGCCCGGCTTGGGTATATTCCGCAAGGATACCAACGAGCTGGCTGCATGGATGGTCCATTCGTACTATGGCGCTATGTTTTCGATGCAAACACGTCCAGACTATCGACGCATGGGGTGAGTAAGCCATAGACTAAATAGCTTCTTTGACCCTGTACTTAGGTAGGTTAGTCCACACAAAGTATATATATTCTGACTCAGGACGACGAGCTGAGTCTATATAGCCATGTCCGTCTCTACGTTTGTGAAACTCTCGTTGCCTAACTCTTGCTGCAAACTCTCGCTGGCCCAACACTCGCTGGCCGATATCTCGTTGATACAACTCTTGTAGGTCAAACTTTCGTTGTCCGAATTCTCATTGGCCGTACTCTCGTTGGCCAAACTCTCGTTGGCCATACTCTCGTTGGTCCAACTCTCGCTGGCCATACTCTTGCTGACCGATCTCTCGCTGGTTGAACTCTCACTACCTAACAACCTTCCAACTCTGAAGCTAATAATTTGTTTCTCTTGTAGTTATGGCATCCGTCTGGCCAAGGCGCTGACTGAGCTCGTGATCGAGCGCGGGTATACGCCCTTCGTTGTGATACGTCCGCATAACGACGCCTCCCGAAACCTGTATACGAAACTGGGCTACGTGAAGGCGTACGAGACATGCCGCGTCCGGATGACACCCGATTGCTACGAGGACAGCACCGTGGGCACCATCAGCAACACGTCCTGGGCCAAATTCCCGCCCCTGCCGCAGGGGGAGTGCGTGGTGGCGGTGCGGAAGCATGTGCCCGGGGAGAGTCAGACGGTGGACGATGAGGGCATCGAAGATATGTTGGCTGAAAAATGTGATATCAGCAACGAAGAGGCTAGAGAGCGTAAGACCACAACGGACGAGGGCATCGGGGAGGATAAGTAGAAGAGCGGCTCCAAGAGCTGCCAAACAGAGAGCTACAGATTGAATTAAGAAGGCGCTACATATATATACATATACATATATATATATATATATATATATCTATGTAAAACTGTAAGCACCTAGAACTAGGCACCTATTAAGAAGTCGATTCAACCTAATCAAACAAAATACAAAATCATAACAAGGCACAAGTGGCGTTAATTTTTTAACAATTATATTAAAGAAACCGAAACCGAAACAGAAACAGAAACATCTACATAGTATTTACAGGTATACCTATGTACGATTATATTTATAGATGGTATATGAAGCTTCCTCACACAACTAAGCGCAGCGTGTTTTCCAAAGTAGAAAAACAAAACAAACAAAAAAAAAGCAGAAAAAAAGATTTATTTTATATATTCGATGAGGATAAATGTAAGCCTAAATGAAGTCTACGTAAGGAAGGAAATAACTTTAACAATAATTATAATGGAACACGCTGTTTGATGATTGTCAGATTTTAAAACGAACGACACGGAGAAACTTTTTAATTTTTTGCTAAAAATGCTTTTACAAAACGATAATAAATCTAAATAAAACGAAACTGAAATCCAACCAGGCATTGAGACGTATGAAATTGAAGCGTATAAATTTATTATAAACTATTCTATAAATATATTATGTATTAACTCTATATATCAAATTGTTAAACAAACTAATACACAACACAGAAATCAACTACAACAAATACTTCTCTCTGGCTCCATGCAAACAGAACTCAGAACAGGTAAACAAAAAACAATTTTGAAACATTATAAAGGTTTTGGTACCAAATATATTTTACGATAAACAACACACGGGGGTCCATGCTCAGTCTATATACTCTCGGCTTTTACAATTTCCCAGCTAATTATTTAATTCACAACTAATTTTGATCCACTGAACATGACCCAAAAGATATACGTTATATTGTACTAACTACATTTGGATTTATAGGCTTTTTCAAATTTATATATAGCCACGAAAACCAAAAACCAAAATAAACGATTACGAAATATTATATATATATAAATATATTTTATTATTACGAAATTTTATTAAAACTATGCGCAAAGAGTACTCAAAATGATTTTTGCTCCTAACTAAAAACTACAAGCGAAGGAATGGAATATTTTTTAGCCGATAAACTTATAAAAAACAAACACGCCAAAGATGTCTTCTGCTTTATTTTAAGGTACGAACTTACACTAGACGCGGGGCAAAAGGCGAAAGAGATGGCTAAGGTAATTATTATTTGACTGCAGATACTACGAAATACTATATATTCTAATCACTTTGTTAAATGCCAACAAATTTCGATTTTGCCTTTGCCTAATGAAATTTTTCCAATACGAGAAACTAACAAACAAAAACAAAAATATACGCAAGAAAATCAAATTTCCAAACGAAAATAAAAGAAAAGCAAAACAAACGTTATATATTACAACTGCTATATTGTATTGTACTCGAAACTAACAAAACAAAATGATAATGAAATGGAAAACCGCAAAAGAAGCAAATTTAAATAAATACTAATATTGAGACAACAGCAGAAACCAGCAGTAGAATCTTTTCCTTGTTTTCCAAGACAGATACGAGATAAAAATCATGTAGTTTTTTTTTATCTATTTGCTGTTGATAACGGCACAAACTCGACAGTCGAGCAAACAAGATAAATCATTTGTTTACGGTCTAAAAATGGTATGTATTTTCAGTTGAAAGAAGGTCGATGTTACGTACATTCGTTTAGAACTAAGTGAAATGCCAAAAGATCTCCCTAAGTAGCTGCCTGCTCCGCAGACTTCACCAGCTGCTTCTTCAGATGCTCGGCCACGTAGTTCCAGTATTTACGCCGGATGACATCGTGTTTGCCGGACATATCCTCGCACAACGCATAGACCTTTTGGGCCACGTTTGGATGGCCCTGCAGCGCCTGCTCCTGGTACAGATCGATGAGGAAGGCCAGCAGATAGGGCGAACGGTTGCCGGCGTTGAAGAGCTCCTCGGCAAAGGCCACAACTTCCGGATGGCTGTTGAGCTGTTTGCTCTCGCTGTGCCGCATCACGCCAATCAAATAGTTCCAGGCGCTCTCGTTGTTCTTGATGATGCGTATGCGGCTCATGGCGTAGACGAGTTCACGGCGTATCACCTCCGGCGTAAGGCCCAAGTGCTTGATCACGAAGAAGCGCTGATTCCAGGCGGAATTGTTGCGCTGATCCTCGTTAATCAGGCGGTCCACAAACTCCAGCTCATCGTCATACAAGCTGCGCAGGGAAATTCAATTAATCAGAAATTACAAATAATTCAAATAATATCCCGTAAGGACGGGGCAGAAAAGTCTGGCAAAAGGAAGGCTGCAGTCGGACATAACTGACAGCAGGAGACCCTGTATTTTCTACTTTAATCATCGCTCCACTCCCCTGCAAAGTACAGCGAATTGTCTATTGCATATCTTCGCTGTTATTTATACGATCTTGGTATTATTCACAACAAATTACAAGTTTATAGTTTATACATGCCAAATTACAAGTCTGTAGTTTAAATATCCAGGTTGGTGCGCTTTTTTACGATTAGCGAGGGAAGGGAGGAAGGTATTTCTGAATAGGAGAACCTAAATTCCAAATATGTTGTCTCCAGCTCTTATAGTTGCTAAAATCTAGGTGTTTATACGGACGGACAGACGACTCAGCTCGTCGTCCTGAGTCAGAGTAAATATACTTTGTGGTGTCTACTACGCCTCCTTCTAGGCGTTACGCACAGTTGTTGCACAAACTTAACAGAACCTTTTGTAAAGTACAGGGTCTGATTTTTACTTACTTGAAGGTGCGTATGGCCCACTGACGATGCTGCCAGGCGTGGTAGTTCTTGGCATTGCCGTCGTTGTCCAGCGCATTCCGTGTGATCTCCAGCTCCCACTCGGCGTTGTTCATCATCTCGACGATGACGCGCCTGTGATGCCAGACCTGATAGTTCTTGGCGTTCTGTCCGATCACCTCCTCCAGATAGCTGAGCTCGTCCAGCAGATTGGCGTTCAGGGCACGCAGTATATCACGCCTGTACTGCCAAACCGTATAGTTGGCCGGATTGAGTTTTAGGGCCTCTGTGGTCAGGTCCAAGGCACGCTGCGACTTCTCACCCTTGGCGATAATTGCGCGCATGTAGTCGAACACCTCACGAACTATGTATATAATAACAATTACTAGACAAACGCCACTACCAATTGGCATTGACTTACATTTGGGTGCGTAGGCGATGGCTACAACCGGATTGGGGCCGTCGTCCTGCGGCAGGGGCGTGACATCCGACCACTCGGAGCGCTCGCTGTACGGCGTATAATCGTTTTCCAGGTATTCCTCATCGGAACTATCTGCCATCGTATCGGATATATCAGTTAAAGCTCCGCTAACAACAGCTCGATTGGACGGATCGCTGGGAAATGCTACGTCAATTGAACAATTACAATTACTGGAGAATTACTGCTCGCAATATTCCCATGCAGTTGGCCTTCCTATTATCAACAGCTGACTCATTTGCCATTCGCCACGAATGCCGATGTCTTGCCATTCACAGCGAGCGAGCGTTTAAATTCAACTTAATTTTTTGAAATAGGTTAAATATTTGTTGATCGAAATTTAGCGGTAAATAATAATATTAGTAGTAATTTGTATACTCTGCACACTTTGTTAAATTTAAATCAACAAATGCATAAGTTTTGTAGTCATACATATATTATTTTTTGCAACCGGCGCAAAGGTTTCAGGGTGGAATACAATATCCCTAATAGACATCTGTATGAAGAGGGAGCTGACTCTGGATATGTGCAGCGATTTTTAACCGGATCCGGCTCGCTGTTATTTAACAGAATGCGCTTACTGTACCACAGCTCGCGCTGCTAGAGAGCGAGCGAATAATTAAGTTAATAACTCCTGTGTTCATTAACCGATTTCAATGCGCTTTTCAGAATAGTTAAATATAATAGAATAGAGAATACACCTACCCATAGTAATAAAAATGGCTGCTCTATCTATTATAGTTTCCCAAATCTCAGCGTTTATACAGACGGACAGACAGGGCTAAATCAACTGAGCTCGTCATCCTGATCAAGAATATACATATATACTTTGTGGGGTCTGCCACGCCTCCTTCTGCCTGTTACATACATTCGCATAAAGTTATTAACCCCGTTTTTTCCATTTTTCAGTGGCCACAGGGCCAAATATATTTTAAACATAGTGAAAAATCATAATTATCAAACAATCATAATAATTATTTACGATCCCCGTAAATAGCAACAGTAAGCTATGGGGAATTAATTTTATTATTAATTTAAATTTTATGCTTAATCTTAGTTTGTATATTAAATTCTCTGTCGACAAAATAGAACAAATATTTGAAAATTATAAAAAAAAGGTATTACATTTCAAGCAATGAAAATTTATTCATTTTAATTGATCTTTGGATGTTTGGGAAAATTTGATAGCTTATATTTAGCATTACTTGGATGATGATATTAAACATATATGTTAGCTAAAACTTATGCCCTATTTAACTAAGCTCTGGATTAGTCCCTAATTTGATCGTTTTCTACCTTAATCTCGCACTCAATCAGGGAGCTGTGAGTCGTCAGCACATCCACGTTGGGTGTGCTATATTTGATCGATTCTGGATCGTGGCTATAGCTATTGTGTGTGGATGCGGACTCCTTGTGGGCTGTTGTATGGAACTCCTGCTCGTTCAGATCCATCAGCATGCGACTGACCTCAGTGCGAAACTTCATGTTGTTCATGCTGGACAGGGATTTCATGTGGGGCATCAGGCTTATTAGAAAATTGTAGTCCGGATCGTCCTTGACACTAGGCTCCGGTGCCGGCGTTACGGCATTATTCGAATAGAGCACATGACCGTTCTGATAGGATATATCGGGCTCGGTGCGACGCGATCGCTTCGCTGCCGGCGATACTAGGGCGGGCGACAATCGGGGCGGGGTTTGCCTGTCCGATCTGTATGTGGCTTTGAGGATTTCCGCATCGAAATCCGTTTCGGTGGGCACGGAGGTTTCTCCCTTGAATATATCACCCATGATGTTAAAGTCAAAGGAGTCGTTGCTCTCCACCTCGATGATAAACTCTTCCTGCACGATACTTGTGTGGTCCACGTGTGTGGCATATTTCGCAGACTCGGGAGAGAAGGAAACCTCATTAGCCGGATCGAAAATGCCGCGCATGAATTCCAATGCATGAAAGTACGGCCAGTTCGACTGCACGATGCGCTTCTGCTGCATTTTTCGTATCTCGTTGCGGTAGCTGTCCCGCAGTGCCTTAAACCGCTTCTTGCATGCTTTTACTGCAACAAACAACATTTATTTGTGACAATTTTTCATATAATAACCATAAACAAAAGCCAAACTCACAGTCCAGCTGCATTATGTCCGCCACCTCCTGCCACTCCGCCCGGAAGGAGGCGTTGCGATTGGCGGGCTTTATCGTCGAGTCCCAGCAATGGCGACGTGGCGCCACCTCCGATATCAGCCGAAAGTTATCAATTTCCATTTTTAATGGCAAATCCGAGCTCATTCTAGAATCTGATAAAATTCGGTGGCGTGTAAACAAAACAGGGCCATCCAGGGCTGGCGAAACACCCTACACAGCTGAACCGACAACCAAAATTTTGGGCAGCTAATATATATTAAATATGATATAAATATTTTAAAGCTTAACGCTTGAAGCTGTTTAAAATCGGCTGTTTCATTTAAAGCTTAAATAAACAATTGTTTAATTGTGTTCTCTGCAGCCCTGGCAAGGCAGCCGTCGATTAACTAGACAGGGCTGTTAAACTGTTACTATAAACAGTTTTTTTCTATAAATTACAAAACTGCGGAAAGCAGCAATTTTGACTTTTCTCAGAAATACTTCAGGTTTTTATCAGCTTTTCCTTAAAAATTCGATATATAATAAATAAATATAATAAAGCCTAGTATGCTGTTGCTGTGCGTTCGGTATTTTCTCCTTAAAGTATTTTTGGCTCAAGCGCATGCGGTCACACCGTATGTCGACAGAATTAACAACAACAAAGAAGGCAAAACTTGTGGCCCTTAAAAGTTAGCAACAACAACTGCAACGCAAAATAATTAATTATCGAGTGCACAATTAACAATTGATTAATAACAAATAGCAATAGCGCGCATACAGACTGTTAGCACTGCGCATCAATGTGTGTGCAATTGGAAACATCGATACCATAGCAACCAGAACCTATAAATCGTAGGGGCAAAAAAGTTCACTACAAAAACAAAAACAAAAGAAAACCGATAACAATCGATAATAAATAAAATTTAGATAAAATGTCGATTAGCGATTTCATTAAGGGCCTGCCCACCCACGACTCGAAGAATTTCGCGCAGCTGAGCAGCGATCACGGCATACGCACCTCCCAGAAGCGCGCCTCCGTCTACCTGCCCACCGAGGAGGCTCCGGAGCAGGCGCAGCTGATCGTGATGGACAAGCGGTGCGTGCTCCTCCGCTACCTCACCCAGCAGTGGGACAAGAAGACCCTGCAGCGCAAGCGGGAGCACGGCAGCGACGCCAACACCAGCACCCCCAACGGCAACGGCAATGGCAATGGGAGCAACAGCAAAAAGCGCGCACGCTTGGATACCAACGAGCTCAACTGAGGCGGATATCGACGGAACGTGGCATATATATGCATATGTGCACAAACAACAGATGCGTAACATTAGACAGTTTACCACTTAAGCATTTTCTCCCTTCTATGTTTAAAATAAATATCTACTCTAGAAACAAACTGGCAATTTTATTGTGTAATTCACGCAGTTTGCCCATTGTGCGACATACAGTGCTGCCAACTGCTCGCAGCTAGCACGCAGCGGATCATTCGCTAGCAAACGGAACCAACGAGTTCGGGCGTAGAGTAACAAAGAGCAAGAGAGGAAGTCACGCACTCCAACTAAAATGAGAGCAAGCAAGTAACAGACCTCTGTTTATAATATAGAGTTATATTAACAGACTTATGTTAGGAAACGTATGTTACCTTGGTTGTTTGTCCATAGAGTAACAAAGAGCAAGAGAGAGCAGTTTGAGTTGAGGGCCAGATTTTGTGTCGTGTTATTTCACAGAAGGCTGTTAGACGCTTAGCGCACATTTAACAGTGGACGTCAGTCTTGGATTGGCCCTAAGCACAAACTGCTCTCTGGAAAAGTGGATAATGTTTGTTATCCTATGGGGTTCGGGTTATAAAAAAACAACTGGTCGAGCCACATCAAACAGGCAGCAAATTATGATGGCAGGTGGTAACAAATTCCACCTTACTTAGGCCACATGAGGCCCGTTGTGATTCATTTGTTTATACATATATTATGGAGTCATATGTATAACCCTATGGTATAAGTAACAGTAAATCATAACAAATAAAATAAATAATTAAAAAACTAAATGTTCTATACAAGCGTTTGTGTTAAAATACCTTTAGAAAATTTTAGAGGGTTTTTTAAAAAAGTTTTCAAGGTCATTTGCTGTTTTGACAATTTGTCGAGGATGTTTGATCCGGTTTTTAAAAAGGGTTTACGGAAAATAGTCAAATTGGCTGTTTGTCCAACGATACTTTTACTTTCGAAATAATATTGTATTTAACTACATTATGTTAGCATCTAGTTCAATGATGTCCCAAGTCCTGAGGATCTGGTTTGCCGTACTGCTTCTCCCACCAGGCAACGTACTCCTTCTTGCGCTGTTCCCGCTTGGCAAAGTACTCCGGATATTGAGCCTTCTCCAGGGGATGCCAGTAATCGAGCATCCAATCGGGTGGGATGACCTCACGCTCGTAGGCACAGCCGCCAGCACTATTGGCAACTGCGAAGAGAAAGAGAAAATAGGTAAGTACGAAGTAGATCCCTCCGAAGCACCCGACTAACAAATATTCTACACCCTATAATTTAAATATAATTTTAAAATATTTATTAAACATTATTCAAAGCGCAGCAGCAATGTTTCATCTTACTTTTTTGTCTTTACCATGCTTTAATGAACGAGAGAGAGCCAGAGAGAGAACGAGGCTAGGTCTTAAATATTGCTTCTTCTAAAACTTCAGTGTTCACAAACCGATTAGAGTGAGCTTTTCAGGATGGAGAATAATATGGTGAAGTATATACATATGTATATTCTGAATAGAATATGCTCTTTTTACCGATTAGCGCGTAAGGTGGGCGTGGCACCCAACATTTCAAATAAACTTGAGCTGCTTTTGGTATACACTTACCTACATTTAGAAAATAGTTGCTCTAGCGCTTATAGCTTTCAAGATCTACGCGTTTATATAGACAGACGGACAGCTTGTCGTCCTGATGAAGAATATATCTGCTTTATAGACCCCACCACACTACTACTACTGCCTGTTACATACATTCGCACAAAGGTAGCAACCCCGTTTCTGCCCAACCCAAGGTTACAGGGTATAGTTATGGAATGGACTCTTACAGTTGCGTGGCTGGAAATGCTTCGTCTCGAAGAGTTCCTTCTGTCCGCAGGCCAGGAGACGCATGCCCTCGGCGAGGTCCTTGGAGCGCTGCTCATCGAAGCGCGCCCGCATCTGCACCGCCTTGTAACGGTAGACGTCGCTGTCGGCAAGGATCGGAATCGGAATATTTTATTATTATTATATAATAATCGGGAGGCGTTTGCACTGCAGTTGTCGACTTACCGTCGATCATACCAGGCCTCCAGATTGCGTAGAGCCCGCTTGTATAGGCTCTGCACCTGGCGCTTGTGCGACACAATTCCCCGGATGGGCACCTGAGCCATAATTCGTCTAGAGAATTCCCTAATTTCTAAACTTTCTGCTTTACAACAGCGACAATAACATCTACTGAGAACGAGGGTCGTCAAAAATATATCGATATGATTTTGATATATTTATATCGGTATAATTTTGTTGTTCAAATATCGAATTACGATTTATTTTTTTCTAAAGTTGAGTGTTGTTAGACAACACAGCTTTACTGCTTGACAATCGATTTATCGATAACAATCCACTTGCGCGCAATATTCAAAATGGTGTGGTTTAATAACTTAGATATCAATATATAAAACTAAAACTACAAAATGCATTAAATTAACTGTGAATAGAAACTAAGTCATAACACTCAATATGGACTGAACAATATGCTCAGGTATTTGCATTGGTTGTTCACACAGCTCCCCCGTCTGTTCGTCATACATGTAAATCTCATTGATTACGCGATCCTCGTGCTCCGCATCCAGCGAGGAAACCAACACCATTGATCCCTCCGCCAGCTCCGCCAATATTTGTTCGATATCGTGCTCGCTAACGGACTCCGCGGGCGTTCCCTTGGGCGTGGCATTATCAACGAAATCAATCGTATAAAATGCATCCGCATCAGCATCGCTCACATAATTAAGAGCCCCATCATCCAGATTGGTGATGGTCTTCTTATGCAACCTCTGACCCTTCTCGCTGCCCTCATCGACGTTCGCTCTTGTGTTCTCCAGCAAGGGATGCAGTTCCTGCTCCAATTGCTGCTTCTGGATCGTCGCCTGCTCGGTTTTGATGGCTTGTTCGCGTTTAATCGGTGAATAGGACGCTGGCATATTTTGTTCTTGGTCCAATTCGAGTTCCAGCTGATGCTCCAACTGCTTCAGCTGCTCCTGCACCTTCTGGTGTCCCGACTCCGGCATAGAGTCAATTTGAATCTGCTGCTTCAACGGTCGCCGCCTGCGCTTCGCTGGCGTCGCTTTCTGGCCATCAGCCAATTCTGCATTGCGCTTGGCCAATATGAATTTGCCCAGTTTCTCCTTGGTCACGCCCTCGCTCTCGTAGATCAGCTCGCCATCGCTCAGAGTGCGCGCAGCTCGACTGACCTGCGATTTGGGGCGCTATAAATGAAACAACAATTGTATTAGTATTGATTACTTAAAACATAATGGGCGTAGCAGATCAGTCGAACGACTGTAAAATACCCCCTACATTATATTTGAAATATAATTTTATAAAAATATTTTATGAAGTTTACCAGTGATGCTTCTTCTTACTCACGCTCCGAATAACAGTTACATTTTACGCTTTTTAGTTAATCTTTTATGTTCAATAATACGTTTTATGGGATTTATTGGTTTTGGGCGTTAAAGGGGCGTGGCATCTGACATTTAAAATAAAATAGATCTGCGTAATGTATACACCTACCTACATACCAAAAATGACTGCTCTGGCGCTTATAGTTTCCGAGATCTGAGCGTTCATACAGACGGACAGACCTTCCAAAGTTATTTACCCCCCTTCTAAACATATTTAATGGGTATATGTATTAGCTAATTTGTACATACCTTCTTGGTATTTTGGACCTGCATTGAGACAATTTGCTGCCACTTCTCATCGGCCTCCTGTCGCTCCTTGTCCTCCTTGTCCAGCTGATCCTTGAGCTCCTGCACGTTGAACTCCTTCGGGTGCAGCAGCGCCTTGTTGATCAGTTGCCCGTTGATGCGCTCCTCCCGCTTGTACTTCAGCTTGAGATCGCGGCGCGTGCGCTTGGGAAACATTTGGCACATCAGGGAGAAATCGGTGCCGATGATCTGCAGGCTGCGATAGAAGCGTACGGTGTCGTCCGATGACCAGGTCGGCGTGCGCTTGTGACGCTTATAGAAACCGTTGTCGCCTGTGGTCTCGTCCATGAGTATCAGCGACGAATTGGCCAGGACTTTGCGCGCCTCCACCTCGGCCGTCGTCTCAATCTCCAGCGTCTTCTCGTCGATGATCATCTCTCCGTTGGCGTCCAGCTTCAGCTGCGGCACGGGCATACCGGGATTGGAGGAAGGCGTCGTGGGTTCCGTCTTGGCCAGCAGCAATTCTGCAGGCGTTAGCTTGGTGTCCTCTGAGCCGGAGTTGCTGCAGGTTTCGGCCTTTATGGTGGTCATCAGCGGCTTCTGCTCCATGGGCTTGCCGTTGGGATTGTAGAAGATCATGTCGAACATTTTAAACGATGCCTTGTCCGGAATGCCGTTGATGAAACGCGTCTCAAAGTCCCGCTTGGCATTGACGCGCTGCGTCTGCGATTGGGTCTTGTCCGCTTCCCCCTTCACGCGCTGCTTGCCGCTGTCCGAGAACACGGAGCAACTGGACTCCGTGCGTATGCGCCCAACGCCCGGACTCATCACGCCGCCCAGATATTTGGGAGACGCCTGCAGCTGCGGTGGAGTGCCGTTCATGAAGGCGCCGCTCATGGAGGAGCCGCTCAGGTAACGCTCGCGTCTGGTGGGCGTGCCCGGCGACGGGTAATCGCCCTCGTAGTCCCCGGCCATGGGCGAACCGACAAAGCTGTTGCGCCGCTGCCCAAACACCGGCGTCGGACGCACCCGCTGCCGCCCCTGCGCCGACTTGCTGGGCGACATCGGATGCCCGCTGGCCGTCCTCTGCAAATCCATTTGAATCACAGAATCCTCCAGATCGGAGTGAAACAAATCCTCCAGCTGTCCACTAATCGCCGGCATTTTAAACTCCACCTCCTCCTGCTCCTCCTCCTCGTCCTCCTGTGGCAGCTCATGCTTAGCGGGGGATTGGGGTAGGGGCAGGGGTTCGGCTGGCTGCGCCTTGCGCTTGATGTGGCTCAAGTTGGCGGCCGCCTTGATACGTTGGCGACGCACGGACATGCCGTATTTATTGTTTTCTCACATGCAATGCAATCAGTAATTGTGAAACCGCTCGGAAGAATCGAAATACAACAAAAAGAGAAACAAATGTGCAGCAGCACGAGTTTCGCTCAACAGTGTTGCACAACGTTGTCGGAACGGCTTGGTATGCTGCGCACAGTGGCTGCTAAAAACATACGCCTGCAAGATACATTTGAAAAAATCGAAATTTTATTTATTATTTAAGATTATTGCAACTGGCATTAAATACAGAACTTAATTAATTTAAACAAGCACTGTTATTAGTGGTTTTGGCTTGAAATAAAATTATTACACAGGCCTACTAGAAATTAAATATATACATTTATTACAGCCGATTTGCAGGAACGTTAAATGCGTCATAATGTTGATATTTTCCTAAGCGTAATTTGTATTTTAACTGTAATAGTTTTACAACATTAATAATAACAATAATGAACATTAAAATATATATTGCAGTAGTATAGTCATTTAGAACTTGTTCGCCATTTGCACGAACTGGTTCGTCATTTGGATAAAAGGGCACATTCGTGATATTATTCGTGCTCAAAACAATGTCAAGAAAACATAGATATTGTGAGCGTCACATCGACATTTGACTAGTTTATTTAACAGATTTTCCATTTCAGTTTATTTATTACATTTACATTGCATCTCGCCAGCTGTTTTCGTTTGAAGCCATGTACGCCGCTTAGACAAGTGATTGAGCGCTTACCAACACTGCAGCCAACTACAACAACAACAACAAGCGAAATTGCAAGTTGCACGTTTTGAACAAAAATGTGAGCGCCTTGATAACAAAGTAACAGAATAATATATACATATAAACTGATATATATGTGTATATATTGTATGTAAATTAGCAGACGAGAAGAACAGAATTGCCAGCGATTCGAAAAGGGACGCAAAATTATACAAGTTGACAAAGGCATAAATGTAACAAAAATTAAGAACGTTTGCGGCGGAGAGAGAGACGGCATAACAACAGTAAGCAGTGATAGGGGCAGAGAGAGAGGGGGCGTCGTGTCGTGGTGTGTGTGTGTTATGCAAGCACCTGCCTCCCTCCCCCTTGCGTTCGAACTAGCCGGTCGCAATGCTTCTGCAACGCTTTGTCTCGACCATAAAAAATCAATCGAGGGAAACGCTGCGCGCCTGGACGTATCAGTGTGAATCGATACTGGCGCAGCGTTCGCGTCGGGTGCAGCAGTTGTTCAGCTTCTATCAGTCGGTGTACGGCACCCAGGGCCTGAAGCAGCTGTGGCGCTCCTACTACCGCAGCGAACTGCGCCCCCCGCTGCGGGGCATGCTGATGAGCGCCGTGGGCCTGGTCGGGCTGAACATGCGGCGGGACTTTGACTGGACAGCGGAGCGGCTGGCGCTGGGCAACTTCGACCTGTGCGATCGGGATGTGGACTTCATCAACACGCTGCCGCTGAACAAGCTCTGCGAGCGTTGTCAGTCCAAGAAGATGAAGTACTGCTACTGCATGCACGGCAATCAGCGTTGCAAGAGGAGCGAGAATGCAGGCGCTGCCGCTGCGCTCTCCTCCTCCCTCAAGGAGCAGCCCGATCCGCAGCAGGGGGCAAGCATCAGCCAGTGTCGCCGTTCGCTGGAGCTGAACACGCAGGCGTCGCCGCCGGGGGAGGTGCGCATCGAGGCGCAGGAGGATCGCAGCTGGGAGCCGTACTTTAGCAAAAACGAGTTCAGCATCTGGCGGCGGGAGGAGCGAGCCTCGCTCTACTCCTACAAGGTGTATGCGCGGTTCGACGACATCACCGCCGACGACTTTCTGCACGTGCAGACGGATCTGGACTATCGCCGGCAGTGGGACGATACGGCGCTGCGGCTGGAGCTGATCAGCGAGGATCCGATGCCGAACAGCAACTCGCATCTGATCTACTGGGAGATGCAATGGCCACGCCTCTTTGCCAATCGGGACTATGTGTACTGTCGGCGCTACCACAAGGACGAGACGAAGAATTTGATATTCATCTGCAGCCGGGCGGCCAACCATGCCGCATACCCCACCATGTCCGGCAAGGTGCGGGTCACGGATTACTGGAGCCTGATGGTCATCAAGCCGTTCAGGGGCTACCATGAGCCGGGCCTGCACTTTGTGCTCACCTATTACGACGATCCCGGCATACCCATACCGCAGAACATCAAGTCCTGGGTCACGCAGAAGCAGATGCCCGAGTTCCTCACCAAAATGTACGTGGCAACCAAGAACTACGCCTGCTCCCGTGCCATCAAGATGAAGGACATGTTCAACAGCTTCGCCCTGATCAACGATGAGTACACGGCCAATGATCAGCGCGGCAGCTGGCTGGGAAGCCTCAGCCGGAGTCGCAGCAAGCTCAGTGAGAACAAACGGGAGCGCTGAGGAATCCGCTCCGGTTATCCAGCCCAGAAGTTGAAGCGCAGCTGAAATATTAACGCAATCCCCTTTTCATCTTATGTTGTAATTCATTATTAAGTAAATAATAATTAGGAGTTATTGAATTTAAAAAAAGAATCGCAAGTTTTTTTTTTTTAAATAGGGAGTCTTGTTTAAATCCCAATTTATGCTCGACTCTTGGTTCCGGTACAAAATTGTTTTAGTTTCATCTTTAATCCCATTTATATGTAAATTTCTTCAATTGTGCAATGCTGAAGTTTCAAATCGAGCGTAATTTAATGGCATTTATAATATTAAAATATATTATATATTGTTTCGTTTGTGCCACATTGAAATAGTTGAAAATCACCAAATTTGCTCTAAAAATTCATGTAATTATTCTTGTTACTTTTTAACAAACTTTTTTATATACTCTAATGGTGAGTTTCAACTGCACATTAAATTTACATTAACACACTATTTTACCAAAAAGAAAATACCGATTAACATTAGTAGTTTTGTTGAACAAACTAATTAGAATTGAAATTATACAATTGTGAAAAATAAATACAAAACACAGAAATACCATCGTCTGTTTATACAGTAGAATCCGGTTATAACGACGCCGCTTATAGCGTCCGTCCGGTTATTGCGTCGAAAACTCGATGGCTTGGTTGGTCCCCATACAAACTTATATGAAAGGGCCTCCGCTTAGAACGTCTCCGCTTTTAGCGTCAAACCGCTTATAACGACGAGATTTTTCACAATTCAACCGGATATTGCGACGTGCCGAACAACAAAAAAAAAACTTTAAAGAGGAAAATTTGATTTCTTTAACAATGCTAAAAGAAGCAAACAAAATCATGGATTTTGTGTTTTTTCAATACGAAAAAGAAACAGAAAAAGAATCATGGATTTTGTCTTCCGGATATAACGACGTAAATTCGTCGGTTCCTTAAAAGTCGCTATAACCGGATTCTACTGTATTAAATTTTTTGTTTTGATTAAAAAATTAATTTGTGTTATTTTAAAACCTATTACGAACATGGCATCCATAAAATTACAAAAAAATTTTTTTTTGCTCCTTTCGGATAGTGCGTCTTCCGGATATAACGACGTAAAATCGTCGGTCCCTTGAATGTCGCTATAACCGGATTCTACTGTATTTGTACTATAATCCGATATTTATTTTGGTTTGAACCCAACCTGGCATTAATAAAATTACTGAACCCGAATCAGATTTGAACCTTACCTCTCGCTGCAATTTAACCGGTTATTACGTCATCTTCAGTTCATTAAAAAAAATCTCGCGCGCTCTGGCGCGCTCGACCTGACAGTCGGGCAAGCCCGACTGTCTTATACCCTGTACCACAGCTCGCGCTGCGCGCTCGCTCGTTCAGTATATAATAAAATTCTTTAAATATAATTTAATCTATCTTGATTAAAACGATCTGACGAGGTGGCAACGCTACCGCCAAAACTCAATTTGGCACATGGTATGGCGATGAAGGTGGCGCTCGAACACTTGTCGCTTGGTCTCTGACGTCACGCGTCACAGACTTTTGTTATTTTGCGCAATCTTATTTTGGCACCTTGCAATTGGTGTTGTTTACATGCGTACATGCACACATACATATATGGTATTCGTCTATTCTACATGTATGTGTGTTTCTGTTTATACATACACACATACACTTGCTGGGCTGCAGGGCCCGTGCGAAGCAATACATGCAGTATTGAGTAGCTTATATCTCCTATGTTTATTAACCGATTTTAATGCGCTTTTCAGGATAGTTAAATATAATAGAAGAGAGTATATATACCAAATAACAACATTCTATGTTTAATATTACGCTTGTTTTTGAACATTTAAGCTTAACTTTTGTGAAGCTTATATCTCCTGTGTTTCTTACCCAATTTCAATGCGCTTTTCAGAATAGTTAAATATAATAGAAGAAAGCTTATGTTCCAAATAACAACCTTCTATGTTTAATATTACGCTTGTTATTCAACTTTTTATGTTCAAAAACACGAGGTTGTGTGGGTTTTATTGATTTTTGGGCGTAAAGGAGGCGTGGAGGGTAAGATTTGAAATAAACTTGATCTGCGTAAGATAACTACCTATCTATAGCAACCAAAACGGCATCTCTAGCTTTTGTAGTTGCTGAGATCGACGCGTTCATCCAAACAGACAGACAGACAGACGGACAGACAGACAGACAGACGGACATCGCTAAATCGACTCAGCTCGTCTCCCTGATCAAGAATATATATACTTTGTGGGGTCTGCCACGCCTCCTTCTGCCTGTTACATACATTCTGACAAAGTTATTAACCCTGTATTTCCCATTTTTCAATGGGTACAGGGTATAATTATAAACATCCGACACTATGTGTCTAAGTGCTTTAATTACATCTATAATCTTACTAATATAATTGCAAATTAAAATTTACTTTTGCAAAATTTCCCTTGCATTTGAGCGTAGCCTTAAGAACCATTTTATTTACAAAACAAAAATAGATACATTTATGTTTTTAATTATATTATACTGATTTAGTATATTTATCTATAATTTAGTAATCCAAACTTATAGGCATTTAAAAGTGATGCAAGTTAAATATTAGTTTGTAAAGTATTTTTGAAAAAGCAAATTATTAATGCAGTTGAATGCTTCATAAATACAAATATTGTTTGTTGGGTTTTGAAATGTTTTGCTGACCCAAGACATATTTTCGTAGTACCTTTCATTGATGATTAGGTAATTATTAAAAGGCAACACGCAAAATGTTGACTTTGGTCTTGTTATCGTTTAGTCTGTAATCGGTTGTTATGAACAGCGCGAGCTGGTTATCGGCTCGATAGGCGCGCAACACGTTATCAGCGGCGTTATCGATATTGGTAAACAAGTAAATATTGTATTTGCTGTGCATGTTTTGTACACGTAGAGTGAATTCTACAATGGATTCGATCAATGACGAAAAGGAATCGCTGCGTCGTGAGATTGCGCAGCTGAATGACCAGTTGATTTTGAAGCGGCGCAAGCTGCAGGAGCTGCAGGGGGCGACACCGGAAACGGATGCACCCAGGCAGCTGCAAACCCAGCTGACTAACGACGATATCGCCAGATATAGCCGTCAGCTGATACTGCCCGACTTCGGCATTGCCGGGCAGCTGAGGCTGAAGAACAGCTCGGTGCTGATTGTGGGCATGGGCGGCTTGGGCTGCCCGGCGGCGCAGTATCTGGCCGGAGCTGGCTGTGGCCATCTGGGGCTGGTGGACTACGATGAGGTGGAGCGGACGAATCTGCATCGCCAGACGCTGCACACGACGGCACGTTGTGGCATGTGCAAGGCGGAGTCGGCACGCATCGCGCTGCTGGAGGGGAATCCCCACACCGAGATCAAATGCTACTCGCGTCTGCTCAACAGTTTCAATGCCATGCACATCCTGCAGTCCTACGATGTGGTGCTGGACTGCAGCGATAATGTGGCAACGCGTTATATGCTAAATGATGCATGCGTCATGCTGCGCAAGCCGCTGGTGTCGGGCAGCGCCCTCAAGCTGGACGGACAGCTGACGGTGTACAATTACGGCGCTCAGGGGCCTTGTTATCGCTGCATTTATCCGGTGCCGCCTCCGCCGGAGGCGGTGACCAATTGCGGCGATGGCGGCGTCTTGGGCGCCGTCACGGGCACAATTGGCGCCATGCAGGCGCTGGAGGCCATCAAGATAATCGTGGGCATGGGCGAGGTGCTCTCCGGCCGTCTCCTGATCTTCGATGGCGCCAGCAGCCAGTTCCGGAACATCAGAATACGCAACAAACGCCCCAATTGCCATGTCTGCTCCACACAACCCCTCATCACGGATCTCATCGACTACGAGCTCTTCTGCGGCATGCACGCCAGCGACAAGGGTAATCCCCTCCAGCTGCTGGAGCCGCATCAGCGCATCAGTGTCGGAGACTACCGGGAACTGCAACAATCCCAGCAACAGAAACATCTACTAATCGATGTGCGTGCTCCGGCTGAATTCGAAATATGCCAGCTGCCAGCGTCCATCAATGTGCCGCTGTCCCAGATCCTGGACGATGGATATCTGCAGCAGTTCAGGGGGCAATTGGATGACAAGGCGTTTCCCATATTCCTGGTCTGTCGGCGGGGCAACGATTCCCAGATAGCCGTGCAACACATGCGAAATCGTTTTCCGGATCATTCCATCAGGGATCTAATAGGCGGCTTGCATGCCTGGACGCATAACGTAGACAAAAACTTTCCCATCTACTAGGAAATTATGGATTACATTTAAGAGCGGACTCTTGTTTAGAACTACCATCTAAGAAATCTATCTATTTTGTTTGACTCTACAAAATAAAGTAAAATATTGAATAAAACCCAAACATTTGACGATCGGTTATTGATTTTTATTAAATTTTTGGAAATTTTATTACAGATTTATAGGAAAATGTCCTTAATTGAAAATGTAATAAAATTATTAGTAAATAGACTTAATTATACCCTGTACCCATTTAAAAATGGGAAATACAAGGTTATTTTGATTATAGATTTGGTAGTTTAATGAGTTATAGAGATTGATTTCCCAGCTCATTAAATTCAATAAATTTCCAGGTAGAGACAAGAATTTTTTATTTACTTAAAGATTTATTTAAAAACTTTTTCAGTTGTAAAATAAAAGATATATTTGCAATTAAATTTGAAACAAAAAACATAAATTGCCTGCCCCGCCCTTAAGTTAACCAAGTAAATGATCTAGAAAACGTTTAGCATGGTCACAAACTTGCCTTTTGTGTTTAGAGTTTATATTTCTAGGTTCGTTTAAAATTTCAATCAAGTACAATAAATGTTTCGGTTTTTACTGGTTATAGTTAGAGTAGGTTTTAAGCAAAAAATATATATATTTAGATTATCTTTAGAGCTATAAACACTTGCGGCAGAGAGATTTAGCACTCCGGACAGGGATAATATCCACGTGTGTGTCGCAAACGCCGTAAATATTGACTTGTTGCCTGTTGTTTGTTGTTTGTGGTTGATGCGCGCTGTAAAAAGCTACAGTTGGGAAAGAAATCAAATGGAGTTATGTATATATATATATATAAGAATATATAATTATGAAGGTATAGGTATGTGAAACAGCAAAGTGGAACGGAAAGAAAAATATGATGAATTTTCATTGGTAAGGTTTTCGCTGGCGACCAAACGTTCAATTTGAAGTTTCCACTTCAAGTTGAACATTTCGAGACCCCGAAACTTGACAAAAAGAATGAATATGAATACGAAAATTAAAGATTTGGGCTTCATGAAGCACATTTTTAAACTGTTATTTCTTCTGCTACTTTTTCTGTTTGCTAGAACTTTCTTGTTGTCCTGGTGACACTGCATAATTGTTTTCACTTTTTTATTGTGTTTTTTTTTTTTTTTGTTATTAGTTGGTTTTTATTTAGTCACTGCCTAGTAACGTCGTCGCTCCCGATCACGACTACGGGAACGTCGCCTCTCATTGGAGCGATTGCGACGCGAGTCCCGTTGACGATCCCGATCCTTTTCACGTTCGCGCTCCTTCAGGCGCTCCTCGCGCTCCTTGACTCGCTGTTTGTGCTCCTCAATGCGCTTTTGGCGGAAGGCCTCCTTTTCGGCGATCTAAACGAAATAATGATAATTAAGCATTAGTTCAATGAGTTGATAATTGGGCCAGCGAGAGTTGGACCAACGAGAGTTGAGCCAAGAGAGAGTTGGGTCAGAGAGAGTTGGGCCAGCGAATGTTCGGCCAGCGAGAGTTTAGCCTACGAGAGTAGGTCCAGGGAGAAATAGGCCAACGAGAGTCGGCCAGTGCGATCAACGAGAGTAGGTACAGCGAGAGTATGCACAGCGAGAGTTGGATCAACGAGTTGAGCCAGAGAGATTTGGACAAGAGAGATTGACCAACAAGCGTTGGACTAGCGAGAATTGGGCTAGCGAGAGTTGGGCTAGCGAGAATTGGGCTAACATTAGTTTAAATTACTCCGTCGGAGAGAAACGAAAACGCGGGGGTACATTTATATAAAAGCAAATTCACTACAATTGCATGGAATTACTTACAGCTTCCGGTGTCAAGGGTAACCAATAAATACACGGCGTACCCTTGGTCTTGCGAAATAGATCATCCAATAGTCTGATTGGTGGTTCATTCTCCTTTTTTCTCGATTTCGCCGCTAGTGAAGGTATGAAAAATTGTCAAAGGTTTATAGGTTTGAAGGCAAACAAAGCCTCACCTGGTGATCCGCTACGGCTACGATCCTGACCATGCTTATCATTACGATCGCGTTCACGATCCCGTCCTCCCCGATCCCGTTCCTTGGAGCGCTTGCGTTCCTGTCCACTGCGCTCGGCATCCTCGCCAGCCTTGCCACGTTCCGAGTCACGCAAACGCGCATCAAGACGCTCCTTGCTGCCGCCTCGACGTCTCTCGTTGCTCGTTTTGTCGCGATCGCTTGGCTCCTTTTTACCCACATCCCATTCACGCACTGGACGCGTCGACTGTGCAAACCGAATAGAGATTTCAATGGGGATTTGTTTGTGAAATGCAGATCAGTCGGACGTGCCCGACTATGAAGTATAATTTTAAATAAATATAACAAAAACATGGCTTCCCCAATAAGAAGTACTATATTAATTAATGTATATAAATTATAATATTAATAAGCAATGCCCATTCTTAATTTTTTGTATGGTTTAATGCCCGCGCGGTAAAGACTGCAATATTGTTTCGTTAATATCTTCTGTGTTTTTCTACCGATTTCAATGTGCCTTTCAGGATAGCTAGATATAATGGTCGAGAGTATATATTGAGCCAAGAATAACAGCCTTCTGTTTAATATTACGCTTGTTATTCAAACTTCAGTAGCTTAAATTACGCTGGTTGTATGGGTTTTAATTATTCCAATATTAGAAATAAACTCGATTCTACATTCATATAAAAAATTGCTGCTCAAGCTTTAATAGTTTTCTAGATCTCAGCGTACATACAGACGGACTGGGCTAAATCGACTCATGTACTTTCGTGGGATCTGCCACGCCACCTTCCGCCTGTTACAATGAATGTATGCCAAAGTTATTAACCCTGTTTTCGTACCTTTTTATCGCTGGCATCCAGGCGGGACCAGGCATTGCCCGCCTGCTGATTATCCCTGGTGTTGTCCTGCGGGTATTTGGGTGTCTCATTCTTGGTGGTTTGTATGGCCCGATCCATGTCGGTGCGACTGCCAAAGTCCACGTTCAAGCATTTGGGATTCGAGACGGGCCAACGCACTCCATGCAGCGCATGACGCGTTTCAATAGCTTCGCTGTAATGTTGCAAACGTATCAAATGAAAAGAGAGTTTCCTCAATAAGGAATACGATAGATACTTACTCCTCTGTGTCGTATGCCACAAAGCACTTGGACTTGATGCGATCGATCCAGAAGCCATCCTCCTCAACGATCTTGCCCGTGCGCGCCAGCAGACCCTTCAGCTGTAGCACCGTAAAGGGACGCACCAGATTGGTTATATACAGCACGTGGCTGGCCCGATTCCGTGCCGGGCTGGGGGAGCGGGCCACGGGAGTAGCAGCAGCGGCAGCAGCAGAGTTGGGAGCCGGTTCGACTGCCGATTGCGACTGTTTGGCGACTGTTGAGCTGTCTTTATCATTCGATTTTGAATGGGATTTGGATTGCGGCTTCTGTGGCTCCTTGTCGTGTTGTTTGTCATCGTCGCGTTCCTTGGCTTGTCGCACATCGGGCGTTACGGAGCGTTCGTCTGTCTCATGTTCGCTGGTGACCAGGCCCTCGTCCTCCGATGATGATTCCAATTGCACATCGCTGAGCGGCACAGGATTAACCACATCCGCAATGATGTTCTTCAGCGAATCCGTCGAAATGGCAAGCACTGGGGGAGCACGATCTGCCACCTTTTTGCTCAGCCATTTGCGTTTACGCACAGATCGCTGAAGCGCACCAGCGGATTCATTGGCCATCCCATCCTCTTTCTCCTTGTCCAGCTCCTTATCCCTAGTGTTGACATCCGCCGCTTCCAATGTGGACTGAACGCTGGAGTCTTGACGATTCTCCTTGTGCTCATCGGATTTGTGGGATTTGCTGCTGTCCGATCTGGGCTTTTCCTTTGGCTGCGGCTCCAACCTTTCAACGTCCTCTGTTTGAATGTCTAAGACATCGCATGAAGTTGCAGTTGGTTTTAATTGTTCCTCATCCTTACTTGCTGTAAAGCTTAATGCTGAAGCAACCTTTACCTCGTCCGCGTGTTCTTCTCCGTCCTCTTCCTGCTCCTTCACGTCCATCTGCCGTTCCTCGCTCGCCTTGTCATGCCTTTCCTTCTGTTCTTCCACCTCCTTCTGTTCCTGCTTCTGCTCAGTTGCCACCTCCTCGTCCTCTGGCATTTTCGCTGTTATTTGCGTTTCCACAGTTTCATTCACTTGCTCCTTTTGAATGTCTGCTTCAGTTGCGCTCGATAACTTATCGTTATCGACGCTCTGCTTGTTGTTGCCGCCCACCTCCGATACATTGCCGTTTTCCGCCTCCTCCGGAATGGTTTCCACCTTCCGCTCGACGCTCTTCTCCCGCTGATTACCGCTGCTACTGTTGCGCTTTTTGGGCGTCGTTCGGGAGCTGCGGCTCTTGCGCACTGGCGACACAACTGGCATCACCAGCGGCTCCTCGCTGGAGGCGCGCTGTTCGCCCTGCGGCTCCTCGTTCATTTCCTCGATTATCGGAGGGGCCTTGATCTCCTCTGCCTGCACCGCCTCATCCTCGGTTTTCTCGTTTTCTGAAACCTTGCACGATCGCCGGCTGCGTCGCGCCGGCACCGGCGCAGGCGATGCCGATTTTTTTCGCTCGCTGCGACGTCTCATGGCGCTATAAAAAAAGAAACGTTGCCGCTGCTGCACACCAGATGCGTTAGTGGGTAATACTGGGGCTTAATGCTATTGCACTTCGTATACCAAAGCTGGCTGCACGCGATTCTGCTGGTTGCACCTATATGGCTTTTATTTTGTGCCTCTAATCTCCGGCTCTCTTCGAAATGGAAAATTTGCTACCAGAAAAAAGCGTCAATCCGCCATCAATATGCAGAGCTGCGTTTTCCTATAATTATCGCGAATTTTAGTTATCGATAGCAGTCATGCGCTCGGTATATCGATACAACTAACAGTGCTGCCAATTTTATTCGACAATAAAAACTTTTTATTAAAAAGCATAATTTACAGAAAATAGCTAAACAATAATTTGACCAAAAAAAGCTTGAAATATTTTTATTAGTGTGGGGAATTTTGCACTGCAACCTAAAATATCTATTGTACCCCCTAGAGGAGCCTTCTTATACCTCTTCCTTCAGTCTGGGTTTTTAAAAACTAGCCAGCTCTAGCGAGAAAAAAGCGTATTTGCCAACAGTGACAGTGTGAGTAATTTGACTGTTATTGGCACATTGATTATTTTGTGCATTTAATTTTGCTTATTTAATGAATGAAATAAAACATTTCTTACAGCCCACGCAATACTATTTTAATTTGTAAATGATAAAGAAACGGAATACGCCCAAAATGCATAAGATATTATAGTATTTCAATGAATTATTTCGATTTTGCTATATTGTAGTTTGCCAAATACGTTTCGTGACACTAGATCTGCCAGGCACTTTTCAACACTGAACTTCTGCATATTTCATAATTTAACAGCACAACGTAAAATCCGAAAAGTACACAAAAGCCAAGAAGAGAGAAAAATGCGTTAGCCACAAAATGTTGATAAAGAACTACGCCAAATTAATACAGACATTTGCTCGCCTGCCCGTTGGCCGTGCTCCCAACTCGAACCAAAATGAGCACTTGGTCAGGGAACTGCGCTGTTGCAGTTTTTCATCCAAGCAGCGGCAGGAGGAGGAGCGCCGGAGAGGGGGGTCGGAGCAGGGAACCTCGGGTTTTCCCCACCCAGGTCTGGTATTCACCGCGGCCTTTAGCTTCAATTTCTTTGGCAACTCGGACGACAAGGACAAGGAAGAAACGCCGGAAGCAAAGCTCGTCAACACCTTAAAACGCTCCATATTATGCATCCAAAGGGAGCAATACGACAAGGCGGAGCAAATGCTGCATCTCTCCCTGCGGATGGCCCAGGATTTGCAATCCAAAAACGGCATTACCTATGTGTACGATATAATGGCCAACCTGGCCATGGAACGCGAGCAGTTCAAGAAGGCCGAAAATATATTTGTAGACGTGATGAAGCGCTTAATGTCCGACGGACACACCGAGGATAGTCCCAAGATACTGCATATCAGCGCCAAAATAGCTCACATGTCCCAGCTGCAGGGGGAGCTGGAGAAGAGCTTTCAGGGATTCACCTGGACGCTGAAGAAACTGACGAAACTGGTGGAGAGCATGCCGGAGGATAAGGACCTACAGGAGCTATACGGCTTGACTAAAAACTGGTATTGAAGGTGGTTCCAAAATTCGCAAGGTTTTCGAAGTAAACAGACACTGTACTTTACAAGAGTATAAAAGAGTCTATTAAGTTAGTGCATGTAAAACAGCCAGAAACAGCCCACTCAAAATTTTGATACCTCCGCTCCATACCCCTATGAAGCAGTAATTATGGAAAGTACAGGTTCTCCTATTGTCGGTTACGTCCGACTGTAGCCTTCCCGAGCACTGATCTGCCCCGTCCTTTCGGGTTTATTAATTTAGAAACTGCCTTTAATGAATTTATTGGTTAAGTTTTGCAAGCTATCTAAATTTCTGAATAGTTAGAAAGTTTATATTTGTTCTCGCTTGCCTTTCAGGTTTGGTCAGCTGCTGATGAAGCAGGGCAAATACGCGGAGGCCAAAAACCTATTCAAGGAGGCTCTGGAGATACTCATTGGGGTCTACGGCACGCTGAACGATTCGTCCGTGACCATCCTGAATAACATCAGCGTGGCCTACGTCAATGTAAGCGTAAATTCAATTAATCTGTAATTATATATAGGATACATATATATCTGTTACCAGCTCGAAAACTACGCAGAGGCCAAGGAAACTCTGCTGCGCGCCTTGGAGCTGGCCAAGGAGCTAAAGGACGCCGCCCAGGAGAGCATTATTCAAGCTAATCTGGGCTTGGTGTATCTGCGTGAAGGTCTGCTGAAGGAGGCGGAAAACTTCTGCAAGCTGGCCTGGAAAATGGGCAAGAGCCAGAAGAACGCCGATGCCTTGGAGCAGGCCGAGTATTGCCTGAACGAGATCAAAGCCAGCTTGAAGGGATTGTGAAGGGCAGAGCACAGTATCGTTATATTGTTATCATAAATACAGCTTTAAATATTGTTTGTTTATAACTAATATTTAATTCGTTTAAGGTTTCGCAAAGCTTCTTAAGTAATTAACACGTTTATGGAAGGCCAATTGGCCTGAGTTACTAACACACTTCAAAATGGGTTTTACAGCTGAGCCACAACTACTCAAACTTGGCTATAACTATCATTAGGCCGACGCCAGTTAGCAACGCCACAATTTCCTTTAAGGATTGCTTCAGCTTGGTCGACTCCTCCAGCAGCTCCGGCAGCACACTGACCGTGGCAATATAAATGAATCCTCCGGCCGTAAAAGGCAGCACCCAAGGCGCTGAGCTGCCGTCGCTGCTGCCCGCTCCCAACAGGGCCAAGGCGGTGCCAGCCAGGGCGCCCAAGGCCGTCACCAGCTGCAGCAGCATCGCCTTGCGTCGGGAGCAACCGGATTTGATGAGAATGGCAAAGTCGCCGATCTCGTGCGGCACCTCGTGCAACAGAATGGTGATGGTCGTCACAATGCCAATGCTGTTGCCAGCCAGATAGGAGGCGCCAATGGCCAGGCCATCCGTGAAATTGTGCGCAAAGTCAGCGGCCAAATTCAGATATCCAGAGATGTGCACCTCAGGCTCCTCGTCGCTCTTCTTGGGCTTGCTTGGCTTGGCGGCTGGTTTCTTCTTGTCTCCGGTTGCCTGCTCCTTCTCCTTGACGGGCTTGGCCTTGGGTGCGCCATGGCTGTGACCATGACCACCCTCTCCGCCCTTGAGTATGCGCACCAGCTTCTCCACGGACAGAAAGGCAATGATGCCGCCCAGCACCCAGAGGCCAACGCTCATATCGTGCACGTGTCCATGTTCCTGCTCCTCTTTATGATCATGCCCATGAGCATGCCCATGACCATGTCCATGATCGTGATCATGATCGTGATGACTGTGCGGATGCGTGGCATGTGGAATCAGGTGCAGGAACGCATCGCCCAAAAGTCCGCCGGATGCAAAGGCCAGGAGAACCTTTAGTCTGGGCTTCATCGCCTCGCTGTTGTCCAGCGGAATGATGCTGAGCAGCACGAAGGGAGCGGCGCTGATAAGCAGCGTGGAGCCCATTGAGTGCAGCCAAATGCTGTTCATATCTGGGGAGCAAGAGATAACCATAACTAACGGCACTTTTGCCTATCAGCTTATCTTTAACTTACCCAGCGACGCGCTTGCCGGCTTCGATTTATGATGTTCATGCGCATGATGCCCGTGATCATGATGTTCGTCGTGATGGTGATGATCGTGATCATGATGATGATGGTCGTGTTCATCGTGGTCATGATCGTGATGATGATGTTCTGCCGGCGGCGCGTGCTTAGCATCGAAATTTTCATTCGCTTCGCGGGAGTATTTAAAGCTGGGATTCCCCTGGCTCTGGCACAGTGTGGGCAGTGATAGCACAATGGCAACAAGCAGAATGCCCAGCGCAACCCTTTGATAGAATCGAAACCTCGAAGGCTGCAAGTCGGCCATTTGTTTGGACATGTTTAGACCTGCTTCCTGCGTGCGTATGTTGCTTTTTTTTTGTGTACGTGTTTTTTCGTTACGATTACGATATACTGTAAATACTCACTATCGATGTATGCAATGAACTTGTTATCGAACTAGTATTTTTAGTGTATTTTACCGAAAATACCGAATCGATAGTTGTAAACACAATCGATAATTAAGCGAGCTGTCTATCGAGCGGGCTTTATAGACTGCCCGTTATGTTCAAATTGAAATAATTAAGACCACGTAACCACAATTGACCTGTTTATTAGCTAACGATATTTCGATATTTCCCCAACTTTGTTAAGTTAAAATAAATGCAGTGACTGTTGAATTTATCCCTCCAGTACTTTTACGTCTATTTCCAGTTAAAATGCTTGGTATTGTTAAACATCTAATCATATTTAGTTGTCGTTGTCGTAAAACGAGGCTAATAAGAAACTAGACGGCGTTTGTGTGAAGAAAAGGGTACATCGAAGTGACGATTTGTGTTCGGTGCAGTAATTTCTCGTTTATGTATAATGATGCCAGCGAAAAACCGTTTATAGAAAAAACAGAATAAATTCATGGTGTTCAATAAATAATAAGCTGTAAATAAGCAATAAAACCTATATATCCGAAGGTAGAGAGGCTTTCGCATTTCCCATATGAATATTTGAAACGTTTCCAATCCATTTTGTTGTATATATACAAGCCACTTTGGTTAACAAATTGCCAGTTGCCAATTGCCAATTGCTGCTGATTCAATAGAGATTGATCTTCTTCAGTATCGTCTTGCGGCACATGTGGCAGGTGCGCAGCGTCTCAGCACAGTGGGAGCAGGCGCCATGGCCGCAGAGGAAGGCCACGTCCCGTTTGCGCTCCATGCAGATGCCACAGAAGTGCGACTCCTCAAACTCCTGCACCTTGTTCTCCAGATACCGCAGCAGATCCCCCGACGGCAGCCGTGCCTGATCACTGGGCGACGCCGTCGACGACAACTGCTGGCTGTTGGCCAGCTGCCTGCCACTGGCGTCCAGACGCCGCTCGATGGCCACGCCGCAGCGCAGACACTTCTTCATCCGTATGCTGCACTCCTCGCAGGCGATCTGATGCAGACAGGGTTCTGGAAAGAACACAAATTAATAATTTAATTAATAAAAAATTTGGACTGGGCAGATCAGTCGGACGGGCCCGACTGTAGAATACCCTGTACCCTATATTTTAAACATAATTTTATAAAACTATTACACGGAGCGTAGCAGCAATTCTTCTTCTTCTAGTTTGTGTATGCCATGCTTTACAGGCCGCGCTGCTAAAGGGCGAGCGGCGTAACGCCTGTAATATTGTTTCATTCATATCTCTTGTGTTTATTGGCCGATTTAAATGCGCTTTTCAGGATAGGTAACTACTATATACAAGACTATATATTCCGAGTTTCAGCGTTCGATGTTCAATATTACGCTTGTTATTCGGTTTTTTATCGATTAAGGCGTAAAGGGGGCATGCCATCCAAAATTTGAAAAAAGCCTCATTAGTGTATGATATAGACCTACCAATTGCTGAAGAGAGAATTTATGTAAATAGCTTGGTGTCTTTTAAATTGGCGAATGTATTTTATTTCATTCGTTGTAGGCGGCAGGGGCGTGGCATTCAAGATTTGAAATAAACTTGATCTGCGTATGGTATACACCTTTCAATAGAGACCAAAACGGCTGCTCTAGCTTTTATAGTTGCTGAGATCTACGCACTCATCCAGACGGACAGACAGACATGGCTATATCGACCTAGCTAACTCTAATCAATCAAAACACCATAAATGGGATTTTTTGTGCCTACCAAAGCGCACGAGCTGCAGAGGTTCGTTGCAGACGATGCACTCCTGAGGGCCGGAGATTAGGGCCGGGATGATAGCTGCTGCAGCGGTTTCCAGCGTGCCTGTTGCTGCTGTTGGTGCTGGTGGCTTTGGCGCCTTCTTGCGTGGCGCCACTTGAGGGGAAACACTTGAGGTGCTGCTGCTGCTGGTGGGGGCATCCGAGTTGAGTTTCTTGTTGCCCGGCGACGGCACAGCCTCGCCAGGTTTTGGCTGCGTCACTGGCGGCGGCAGGCTGAGTGATGTGGCAGCCACTGCAGCCGTTGCAGCTGCATCCTCGCCCAGCTCCACAAAGGAAGCATCGCCCGGCGCTGTGCGTAGCTCCAGGGCCTGCATGTTGCGCTGCAGAGGCGTGGGCATTGCGGCGGTGGCTTCATGGCCGAAGATCAGCTGGCGTATGTTGGGATCGGTGATCCACTCGAAGATGCTGGCGTTGGCGTTGTTTAGCTCCACGCGGCAGCCGTGCCGCGAGAGATAGATGAGGATGCTGTTCATCAGGCGATCCTCCACGCGCACCGTCGTCTGGGCGAGACTGGCGAAGAACTTGTGGATTTCGGGCGCCTCCTCGGCGGACGGTTCGGCCGCCTGCTGCAGATTGGAGCGCTTGATGACACACAGATGCATGGCGTTGTCGCCGTCCTCGTCCTTGGCGTTCACATCGCATGATAGCTTGACCAGACGCTCGATGACGCCGGCATGGCCCTGGGAGACGGCCAGCAGGAACGGCGTCTGCCGGCGATTGTTGCGAATGTCCAGCTCCGCCTGACCCTCCGTGACCAGCGTCTCCACCACCTGGGCATGCCCATTGAGCGCCGCCAGATGCAGTGCGGCAAATCCATCGTCCTTGCGCACGTTCACCAGCTGACGCGACAGTTGCAGAATGCGTAGAGCTGCCACAACATTGCCCTTGAGCGCCGCATGATGCAGCACATTAAACCCGCGATTATTCTTCACCGTAAAGTCCAGATTCGGTGCGTTGCACAGCAGCTGCACCACCTCGGTGTTCTCCTTGCCAATCGCGTCGTGCAACGCGGTGTCGCCATACGAATCCTGTATGTTCACGTTGGCGTTGTGCTGCAGCAGCTCGCGCACGCAGTGCGGCGTCTTCTTGTGCGCACAGATGTGCAGGGCGGAGCAGTGGCTGGAGTTGAGGAAGTTCACCTCGGCGCCATGCTCCAACAGCACACGCATCGTCTCCGGCTGATTGCCAAAGGCGGCGTAGTGCAGCGCCGAGTCGCCCTCCTTGTCCACAACGTTCACGTTGGCGCCCTTCCCAATGAGGTAGGTGACCAGCTCCACGTAGCCCTGATGCGAGGCCACCTGAATGCACGCCTTGCCGCCGCTCATCACGTCCACCTGGCCGGGATTCACGTCCAGATACTGCTTCACAAACTCCAAATGACCCTGGGCCGCCTCGCGCACCAGCTTATCCGCCACGGAGCTGCCGGAGAGACCCGACAACGGTGTCATCACGTGATCCGTGCGCCTGTGACTCAAGTCCATCATGCTGTTCGAACGTTCCGCTGCCGTGGCCAACGGCGAACGCTCCAGCTTCACGCATTTCGGATTCAAGGTCCACTCGAAGCCATCCTCCAGCTGCTGTATGCGCAGATCCCCATCCGAGTAGACCTTCACCACCTTGCACAGCTTGCCAAGAGCCTACGGAATATCGGGATTAAAGCCAATATTTTATGGAGCATTGAAATGAACTTACAGAGTGCATAATGTCGATCCATTCGCCGTGACCCTTCTGCAGCTGTTGCACCTTGTGGGCATCGTTGATGATGGTCACCAGATCGCCCACGCGGAAGGAAACGACCTTGACCAGCGCGGCAGGATGAAATGTCCAACGATTCGGACAGTTTTCATATTGAACACTAAACGGCAAATAGAGAAATGGGTTAGTAGATATATAAGACATAATGGGCGGAACAAAATAGTATACGCTGTACCCTATATTTTGAATATGTGTCTAAAATGCTTCTATTTCAATATTGTTTCGTTAATATCTGCTGTGTTAATAACCCGATTTCTATGCGCTTTTTAGTATAGATAAATATAATAGTTGAGAACATATATTGTGAATTACAACTTTCTATGTTCAATATTACGCCCGTTATTTGATTTTTATCGATTAGGGCGTAAATGAGGCGTGACATCCAACATTTAAAATAAACTTGATCTGTGTACAGTATATAACCATCTACATACCAAAAATTACTATTCTATCTCTAATAGTTCCCGAGATCTCAGCGTTCTCCTGATCGAGAATATTTTTTTTTTGTAAGGTCTGCCACGCCTTCTTATTCTATTAACCCTGTTTTTAATAGGAATTGAACTGAGTTTACCGTATGTCTCCTTTTTCGGTGATGCGATGCACTGTGCCCAGCTTGGTTAGGTGCTCGACCATGCGGGGATTCCACCCGCCGTGACCCTGCTGCAGTTTCATCAGCGCCTCGACCTCCAGGCACACCTTGACCCGATCGCCCACAGAGAAGCTCGGCTTAACCATTGCCACAATCGGCTGCTGCTCCTCCGGCTGACCCAACACGGGCATGTGCTCCTTGTAGTAATATCCACCGGATGTTTGCGCTATGTATTTCAGATCCACGTTACCCTTGTGACCCAGGCGATAGACGTTGGTGGAGCCGGTTACCCAGGAGACGTTTGCTACGCTGCGACACGATTCGTTGTCCCAGCCGCGAATTTCCATAACCCGTCCCGTCTTGCCCTCGCCACCGTCCTGATCGTTCCACTCCCAGTCGGGGCCACGCACCACCTTTGCCCCAACGAAGATGCCACGCAGTTGCACACGCTGCGCACCCTTGCGCACTGGGACCCTGACGCCCAACGATGTGGGCGTGGTGTAGCGCACAAACGGATGCTCCAAATCGTGCAGATTAGCGCCGTAACAGAAGGCGCACAGATGATAGTTGGTGCACTGGGCGCACTTGAACACAATCCCCGCTATGCCCGCCTTGGAGCAGCCATCACAAACCACATTCGAATGACGAACGCCTGGAAAACAATCAAAACTATAGTATTTCAAATGGTATATGATGGATTATTTGCCTTACCAACTTGTGCATTGTCCACAATGATCAAATCGTACTGGCTTTGATAGCCAACTCGGTAGTTGGTGCGATGTCCGGAGTCCCAATTGACCACAACCGTGTTCTCTGGCGAATGTGTTGAACCGCTTCGACCTATCTCGCATACGGTGCCCACGTGACCTTCTCCGTCGTCTGCGCCGGGCGTAAATGAAATGAAATTACAGTGGAAATAGCATAAGAACGAATACGAATCTTTCATTATCTTCACTCTGCAGCCTGAGATTCTGGTCTATTTATAGCACTTGAAGACGCGACGCCCCAAAGGAAATGGATTTTCTTGTTGTTCCCATCCGGTGGGGATGCAACGTGTAAATAAACCAAGTTTGAATAGGTTTGTGCTCTTGAGACAGCTGCATTCTAAATTTAAACAGGCATCTGCTTAACGTCGGAAGATATTTGACTTATTAGGTAGAGGGAGGTACAGATATTACTACCCATAATTCATTAACTTAATATTATACATTCTATTAAAAAACCAAATAATGATATCATGACATCACAGCTGATATAATTCCTTTAAATGAAAGTATTAACTGTAAATTTCTATATAATATTTATGCTCTCCAGCTGCATTTCACGTCTGGCTTCCCCAATTCTAAAAATAAAGAATTTTTCAAATGGCACGCGTCCCAGACGACGACGACACCGACGAACTTCTTTTATGACAAGGAGTGGCAACATGTGTGAGCCCTAAACCAGTACAGTGAAACCACAATATAACGAACAAACGGACAAAACAGAATTTATCTTGAATAAACTAAATCGGAAACGGCTTTAAAACCCACTTTGCGGTTCAGCTTAAACTATTCTACTCTTATTTCAAGTTGATTGAAAGGCATTATCTTAATATATGTACAGTAGAATCCGGTTATAGCGACATTCAAGGGACCGACGTTTTTACGTCGTTATATCCGGAAGACGCACTATCCGAAAGGAGCAAAAAAAAATTATTTTATTTTTATTTTATGGATGCCATGTTTGTAATAGGTTTTAAAATAAAACAAATTAATTTTTTAATCAAAACAAAAAATTTAATACAGTAGAATCCGGTTATAGCGACTTTCAAGGGACCGACGATTTTACGTCGTTATATCCGGAAGACAAAATCCATGATTTTGTTTCTTTTTCGTATTGAAAAAAACAAAATCCATGATTTTGTTTGCTTCTTTTAGCATTGTTAAAGAAATAAAATTTTCCTCTTTAAAGTTTTTTTTTTTTGTTCGGCACGTCGCAATATCCGGTTGAATTGTGAAAAATCTCGTCGGTATAAGCGGTTTGACGCTAAAAGCGGAGACGTTATAAGCGAAGGCCGTTTCATATAAGTTTGTATGGGGACCAACCAAGCCATCAAGTTTTCGTCGCATTAACCGGACGGACGCTATAAGCGGCGTCGTTATAACCGGATTCTACTGTATATATGCATACATATGTAAGAAGCATGTAAACTCTTATATTTACATTTATATTTGAAGAAAATAATCTAAGAATAAACTGAACTGAACTCTCTTGACTTTACAAAGTTTCTGATAAGACAAAATTATCTACATTTGTATTTTTCATTTAATTAATAAAATAAACCCCAAGTGAACTCGAACCGGAACACAAAGCGAACTTTGGAGAGGCTGAATCAAATGTTGCTGAACTAAAATAATTCCTCAAACGAAGCACATGATTTCTAAGGATTATAAATAATATCCCTGAGCACAAATTCGATTCGTCTTAGCGCAGCCCCACTGTACTTGTATGCAGAGCCATTTGGGAAGCATTCCGCCTCGTGAGTGTTGCTAAAAATAGGTTCTCCGTCCTCTTTACATGCGATGGCAGCCAAAAGTGCCGATCGCTTGCCATGTGTAAATTTATACACAACACACACACACACACACACACATACACACGTATTCATATTATTCGATAATTATAAACAATTTGTATTATAGCTAGTTAGTGCCACAAATGGATAAACAAATGTGAGGCGCTGGTTGTTAGTTGCTCCTACCTTGATTCGACCAGATCCAATTTGGGCCGCGTACCACGCGAACGCCCGGCGGAATCGAGGCTCGCATTCCGGTGTTTTGTGCTGGAAAAAGTAAATCCAATAATTATTTGAATATATGATAAGTTCCAAATTGTGTCAAATGGGGTCACAGGGGGTAAGGGGGCAAGGGCAATGGCGAATATGTAGGTCAGCGACAAAATCAGCGCATGTCTAACTGGAATTATCTTTCGGCTAATATACACACATGTGCTAGAACTTTATAATAAATTTATTACGGATATAGAACAGAATTAATTCTGAAATTATAATATGCTCTGGACTGGAGAACTTTATATCAATTAATATAAAAGATATGATTTGTAGCAAATTTCAGTTGAGTTTATATATATCGCCACTATTGTCACTATCGCAGCACGCTGCCATCGCTATCACGCTGCCGACACTATCGTTTAATTTTTCATTGATAATTAATTATATATTTTTTTATTATCACTTTAAATAGAAATTTTACAGCAACGCTTTTGTTTTGTACAAAAAACGAGCCTTTTGGAAAAAGAACTTCCCAATATTTAAAATTAAGTCAATACAATCAATTAAAATATAAATTTGCCAATTAATTTTGTTCAGAAAACTTGTGTCTTTTTTTTCATTTGATAATTTTAAGAAAATAATTATAAGAAATATTATAATGAAATAAAATAGGATTTAGTTAAAAATTGTCTATTTGATGAATATAAATTTTGTTTCAATCAAAAATCACCGTACTGAAGGTAGAAATATTGCCTCAAAGTGTAATAATGCTCATCACAGCATGGAAAAGAGCTTTATATATATTTAGCGCAGATTTCAATGATTTTTTTTTCGTGCGTATCGCAACTATCGCAGCACGCTGCCATCGCTATCAGCTGCCGATTTGAGCAGTTGAGATATTCGCATGAATCAGATATTGCGATTACGATTGCGACTAAACATTTCTAGGCAACGTCGAAGACGCAATTGTCCTCGCCCTGGGCGTGTTTTCTTTTATCAGAGACAGCTGCAGTGGCAGCGGCAGCGGCAGTGGCAGCAGCGGCAGAGCCAGGAGACGCATGACGCACGAGATAAGACACATATGGATACATATGTACATGTGTATACCCTACATACATACAAGACACATATACGAATCTACATATAGCACACACGCACACTTATATACACATGGATTTGGACTACAGGTATTACGCATGTTTAAAACAATAGAGCGCATAGAAACAAATTTTGTCAAATTTTGTTTGTTTTTTTTGTGATTGCGATGGAGCTTGCCCCCTCCCTCTCCCACCCGCTTCCACCATCCAACTTACCAATGCAATTTTTCGCTTCCGTCAAACGGGCAATTTTGATGACTGTGCGTGTGTGTGTTTGGCGTGTGTGTGTGTGTGTGTGTGGTGCCCCCAAGTTTGTTATGCTGTATTTTGTTATTTATTTGCTGAGACGATTTTATCAGCAGTTCATGTTCAACTGATAATAAAAGTAAATATTTCTTTACACTTGCTACGCTTTATACACACAGCTGCACTCGCTGCATTAATTGTTTTAATGCCAGCTACGTTAATTAACACACAGCGCGTTTTCTTTTATGCCTTGATAAACAAAGCATTTTAACTACACTTCATTTGCCAAATTTAATTTATAATTTCGTAAATTAACTCTACTTTAATTTTTATGAATCTGCAACTGTGTGACAGCCGCTGGCAAACTAATAAAAGCCTCGACAAAAAATACTGCAGAAAATACCAGCAAGTGCTACTCCACTCTGGCTCCACACTTGACGAAATCCCACAACACATGTTTCCCACTGAAGACTGGTCACACTGCAGCCGGCATTTGTACGCGCAAATATTATTTTGATAAATAAATGAACAATTTGCTTAAAATATTAAATCAAACCATGGCTAAGCGAACTAAAGAAACGCTCTCTCGCAAATTGGCTAATCAGCCTAAAGTTGCAAAGCCAAAAGCAGCAGTTGCCAAGCAAGAGTCAAAAATAAATGTAAGTTTTATATTGAAGCAATTTATCTCTGTTTTTTTTAATTAATATTAATGCAAAATTATGTATTTTCAGGATATTGAAGATTTGGCAGTGAACAATGATAACTCCTCACGATTCTTTGAATCTGCAAAAAGCATGCCCACTGCAAGCAAAAAAGCCAAAAAAGAATTGCCCGCTGATTCCACAAAAAGCGAAGCAGCGACAAAATCCGAAGATAATGCTGATAAGGATATTCCCAATCCAGATTGGCATCAACATCTGGAAAACATACGCTCGATGCGCTCCAAAGCGCCTGCTCCAGTCGACACCATGGGCTGTCATCAGTGTGCCGATACGACTGCAGATGAAAAGGTAAAAAGCAAAAATTTATTAGTAGTTATAAGTCATCAGATCAGTCGGAGGCGGTGGCTACAGTCGGACGTATTGTCAAGGAAATTGTCTGTTGCATATCTTCGCTGTTTATCAACCGATCGTAATGCAATTTCCGGCATTGATAGAGCCTAATTACCATTCTCTAGCGTAATTAGTTTATTCTAATCTTTAATTCGGTAATAATATATTAAAAGCTGTTAAATATTTGTATTCATTTCCTTACCAGACGCAACGCTTTCACAAATTGGTGGCCCTATTGCTCTCCAGCCAGACCAAGGATGAAACCACATTTGAGGCGATGAACCGCTTGAAAGCCCACACCCTAACACCCGCTTCCATAAAGATGATGCAAGTGTCGGTACTGGAAGGTCTTCTTCATCCCGTTTCCTTTTATAAGGTTGGTAAATAAATATGCAGAGGGATATTACTCTTGCTTTATTGTTACTCCTGTAATTGCAGAACAAAGCCAAGTATCTGAAGTCAACTGCGGATATACTGATTGAGCAGTACGATTCGGACATTCCAGATGATATACAGGGCCTGCTAAAGCTTCCCGGAGTGGGTCCCAAAATGGCACACATCTGCATGGCAACTGCCTGGAATAAAATAACCGGCATCGGAGTTGACACCCATGTGCATCGCATTGCCAATCGCTTGGCCTGGATCAAGAAACCAAGCAAGACTCCGGAAAACACTCGCGTCCAGTTGGAGGACTGGCTGCCTCGGGAGCTTTGGGCTGAAGTTAACCATTTATTTGTTGGATTCGGACAAACTATTTGTACACCCACGAAGCCCAAGTGTGGCGACTGTCTTAATAGGCATATTTGCAAGGCTTCCACTAATAAATTGTGAATATTCTGAAGAATAAACAACAAAATGTTCTATTGTGCTGTTCTGTAGAATAATCTACTACTAAAGGCGGTAAAAAAATATAATAAAAATTAGTAACACTGTTTTTACCATGTTTAAATGGGTACAGGGTATAAATATAAAAATATTGTCTTAATTTTTTATTTCTTCAGTTTTATTTTTATTTATTAAAATAAAAAGAAACACACACATTAGTTTTAAATTAATATATATATATTAATATTCATATTAAGAACAACGCGTTTGGAACAAATCGATTCGACAAGAAACAATTCTGGGAAATATTTAATTAAAAATTTGATTTATTGAAAACTCGTTTTATAAATATTATATTTTAATATATTTATTTATTATATTAATTATACAATATATGTTATATTAGTATTATATTATATATTATAAGACTATTATATTTATAATATTTATTAGCTAAAGAGTCAAAGATCTCAATTGACTTGTTTAGGAATTCCGAGTCTTCTAAAATTTCTGCTGCTCAGCTGTTTGTGCATTGACCTCAAGTATGGGAAGGAGTTCGAGTGGGAGTACGAGTATTATTCAATAAATTGCTCTTCACTCCAACTTCGGCACATGAATTATGTGTGTGCGCACGGGCAACAACAAGCCGGGGCAACAACAAGCTGGGGCAACAACAAGGCGCACGTGACACCTTAAGACTCGACAGTCATCAGGTTTTCGGTTTGGCGTGCACTCATCATCAGCTCGGTTGCGTGCGCGCTTCACGTAGACGTTTGGAAGGGGATCTAGAGGGGAATGGGGTTGGGAATTAGGGGTTGGGGTTGGGGTTGCAGTTAAGGTCTGCTAACTGGGGGGACTGGGAACTGGGAACGGTGTCGAGACAATCTGTGGCCTAGCATGGCTTATAAATGATGCACAGCCAGGGTTCAGACGACGTGCGGACGCCGCACACAAACACGCATACCCAGACACACACACACACACACACACGCACACCCACACCAACAGCACACGCCCACATTCAGAGGCAGCCCACACAGACATAACTTTTAAGTTCGAGACTTCAACGCCCCGTTTGTCAGGCTGTAATTCAACGCTGTTTACGTCGTGTCCTCCGCCCCCGCCCACTGCCCCTGCCATTGCCTAGCTACGCTTTCCGGCGCACGCAGCGGAGTACGGCGGAAGACCATACTACTTAAGCGTGCGACAACAACAGCAAAAACAGCAACAAGGATGAGCGTCCAGCTGTCGACACACAGAGCATGCGAAAATTTGTGTTGTGTGTGTGTGCAAGCATAACACCAGGGCCGCATTTTCAGACGGGTACTTTGGGCCTCTCGATTTAGGGGGCGCAGCAGCTCAGTTGGATGGAAGGAAGGGCGGGAGAAAAATCTAACCCAACTTCATCGGCGTACAGCTTAGGAGAGCCTATACCGATGGTGCCTCTATCTCCCAGCAAGAGTTCGGCCAGCGAGAGTTGGGTCAGCGAGAGTTCGGTCGATGAGAGTTGGGCCAGCAAGAGTTAAGCAGTTAGGTAAGTTCGGCCAGTGAGAGTTCGGCTAACGAGAGTTCCGCCAGAGAGAGTTGGGCCAGCAAGAGTTAAGCAGTTAGGTAAGTTCGGCCAGTGAGAGTTCGGCTAACGAGAGTTCCGCCAGAGAGAGTTGGGCCAGCAAGAGTTGGGCAGCGGAAACTCCGTAGCAGTCAATGCGATGATAATATCACTCACCATTGCCACACTCCGAGTCGCAGGCAAACTCATCCGCGTTGTGGCCACAATTGTCCGGATCTACACAAAATGCCGGCACTTATTATAGCACTCACCACACGTCTTAACCACTTGACCGCAGACGCTGCACTGTAAGCAGCAGCTCTGCAGCAGCAGTATTTATAGTGCTTGCGGGCTGCGCTGTCGCCGTCTCTGTCTCTTGATCAGTTTCTACAGAAACTCTCTTACCAGCGCGCTGCTCTGTTAAGCGAACAAGTCGCCAGCTGCAGCGCTGAGTTGCTCTCCTATTTGCTCTCTCTTGCTGGCTCCCCAAGCAAGCGCTAGCAACTACGCGCGCGTGTGTGTGTGTGTGTGTGTGTGTGTGTGCTTAATTGAGTACAGATCGGAATAACAGTGAAAATAAGAGGCGATAAGAGTTGTGCCGTGACTGCAGCTCATACGCAAGAGTTAGGCAGCGAGAGTTTTATATAATTAGGCCCTAGTCAATTATATTTTTCTCTTCTGCAATAAAAATAGATAAAATAAAACAAAAAAAAAAGAAAATTCAAATATTTTAAATATATATGAAATTTTATTAGCCAAATTCAAGGGTTTTGATGTTAATAGATTTAATGATGAGCGCATCGGCAACTGCCCAAGGCCCCTCAATGGTCTAAAACCGACCCTGCACAACTCACAGACACACACACACACATACACAGAGCTATGCCAGGCATAAGGATAACCGAACTCCCTATGCCGTTAGTCAAGTCGCAGTCGCACAGTCAAGTGGGACTCCAAAATGCGTCAAGTGAGCACAGCGCGATATGTTCCACTTTCCCCCCTCTTCCCACAACACTTTCCCCTCCCCACTCTGCACTCCGCCGACTCTCCCTGGCGCTTCTGCTATCTTCATTCCACTTGCCACTTGTCGCCGTTATCGGGCACCCACACATACAGTAGCAAAAGTTTGCTTCAAGTGGAACAGACATCCTGTGGCGAATTATGGGGTTTTTGATTTAAGTCCCGTTACCTACCAGCCATGTTCTACTTGCCAGTGTTGTAAAATATTTCAAAAGAGTCAAATTGTAGCAGCATTTTCTGAATTAGTACATGTTGCTGCTGTTTTTTTCCCCCTTTGTTTATGTTTTTTGTTCATCACATGAGACTTTTTTAAATTGATTGCTAAATGTTTTTAAGAAATTATACATATATCTAGTCCTAAGATATTTTCAGAAATGCGTATGCAAGTCAAACTGAAATTAGACAACTGCAGATAAGCGCTGCCCCGGAGCTTATGCACAGAGAGCGGCCTATATATTCTTTATAGGCGAGCCGGCTACCCGCTGCATTACTTGTAATGCAGGCGGTATGCTTGGAGAGCCACCAAGGAGAGCGGCTAAGCGCTGCCCAGCAGCTTAAGCATAGAGAGCGGTCGATATGTTTTTTATAGGCAAGCCGGCTACCCGCTGCATTACTTGTAATGCAGGAGGTATGCTTGGAGAGCCACCAAGGAGAGCGGCTAAGCGCTGACTCGGAGCTTATGCATAGAGAGCGGTCGATATGTTCTTTATAGGCAAGCCGGCTACCCGCTGCATTACTTGTAATGCAGGAGGTATGCTTGGAGAGCCACCAAGGAGAGCGGCTAAGCGCTGCCCAGCAGCTTATGCATAGAGAGCGGTCGTTGTGTTCTTTATAGGCGAGCCGCCTACCCGCTGCATTACTTGTAATGCAGGAGGTATGCTTGGAGAGCCACCAAGGAGAGCGGCTAAGCGCTGACTCGGAGCTTATGCATAGAGAGCGGTCGATATGTTCTTTATAGGCAAGCCGGCTACCCGCTGCATTACTTGTAATGCAGGAGGTATGCTTGGAGAGCCACCAAGGAGAGCGGCTAAGCGCTGACTCGGAGCTTATGCATAGAGAGCGGTCGATATGTTCTTTATAGGCAAGCCGGTTACCCGCTGCATTACTTGTAATGCAGGAGGTATGCTTGGAGAGCCACCAAGGAGAGCGGCTAAGCGCTGCCCAGCAGCTTATGCATAGAGAGCGGTCGATGTGTTCTTTATAGGCGAGCCGCCTACCCGCTGCATTACTTGTAATGCAGGAGGTATGCTTGGAGAGCCACCAAGGAGAGCAGCTAAGCGCTGCCTAGCAGCTGAGGCATAGAGAGCGGTCGTTGTGTTCTATATAGGCGAGCCGCCTATCCGCTGCATTACTTGTAATGCAGGAGGTATGCTTGGAGAGCCACCAAGGAGAGCAGCTAAGCGCTGCCTAGCAGCTTAAGCATAGAGAGCGGTCGATATGTTTTTTATAGGCAAGCCGGCTACCCGCTGCATTACTTGTAATGCAGGAGGTATGCTTGGAGAGCCACCAAGGAGAGCGGCTAAGCGCTGCCCCGGAGCTTATGCACAGAGAGCGGCCTATATATTCTTTATAGGCGAGCCGGCTACCCGCTGCATTACTTGTAATGCAGGAGGTATGCTTGGAGAGCCACCAAGGAGAGCAGCTAAGCGCTGCCTAGCAGCTTAGGCATAGAGAGCGGTCGATATGTTCTTTATAGGCGAGCCGCCTACCCGCTGCATTACTTGTAATGCAGGAGGTATGCTTGGAGAGCCACCAGGGAGAGCAGCTAAGCGCTGCCTAGCAGCTTAGGCATAGAGAGCGGTCGATATGTTCTTTATAGGCGAGCCGCCTACCCGCTGCATTACTTGTAATGCAGGAGGTATGCTTGGAGAGCCACCAAGGAGAGCAGCTAAGCGCTGCCTAGCAGCTTAGGCATAGAGAGCGGTCGTTGTGTTCTTCATAGGCGAGCCGGCTACCCGCTGCATTACTTGTAATGCAGGAGGTATGCTTGGAGAGCCACCAAGGAGAGCAGCTAAGCGCTGCCTAGCAGCTTAGGCATAGAGAGCGGTCGATATGTTCTTTATAGGCGAGCCGCCTACCCGCTGCATTACTTGTAATGCAGGAGGTATGCTTGGAGATCCACCAAGGAGAGCAGCTAAGCGCTGCCCAGCAGCTTATGCATAGAGAGCGGTCGATATGTTCTTTATAGGCAAGCCGGCTACCCGCTGCATTACTTGTAATGCAGGAGGTATGCTTGGAGAGCCACCAAGGAGAGCGGCTAAGTGATGCCCAGCAGCTTATGCATAGAGAGCGGTCGATATGATCTTTATAGGCAAGCCGCCTACCCGCTGCATTACTTGTAATGCAGGAGGTATGCTTGGAGAGCCACCAAGGAGAGCGGCTAAGCGCTGCCTAGCAGCTTATACACAGAGAGCGGTCGATGTGTTCTTTATAGGCGAGCCGCCTACCCGCTGCATTACTTGTAATGCAGGAGGTATGCTTGGAGAGCCACCAAGGAGAGCGGCTAAGCGCTGCCTAGCAGCTTATACACAGAGAGCGGTCGATGTGTTCTCTCACCACAGCTGCAGATTAGTGGTTGAGTTTTCTTGCCTTTTTCTCTTTCTTATTTTCGAGAACTGCTGCAGTGCTGCTGATCACAGTGTAGTGTTTGTGGTCAAGTGGGTAGGTCGTGTCAAGGGCGCTTCAGTGGAGTGGCGATTGTGATTATTATAATAAATATTTGTTTATTATAAATTCAAAGCCATTAGTTTGTGGATCTAGAGGTGACATTAGCAAGAGTTTGATTTGAGCGGTATTAAGCTGCCGCTCAACCTCGCACACATAAAAAGGTAAGAAGAATAAGTATTGCTTATTTTTTTTCTAAAAATATAAAATTGTTGATTTTATTTTTTGTATGGTTTACTATTACTATGTATGTAGTAATTTCTACTATAGTGACATATTATAATTTCATTACATGTATACAAGTGTATTTATTAAATCCCATTAAATATTGCTGATACGCTTCGTGTGACAGTTTCATCAAATTATATTTTGAATGTAGGGTACAGGGTATTTTGCAGTCGGGAACGTCCGACTGATCTGCCCCGTCCAAATTTTATTTTATTGAGTAGATAATTACTTTTATCTGAATTATGTTGGTATTTACTTAATTTTAATTAACACTTGCCATACGTTTGAATTAAAAAGTAATTTAAGGATAATAAATAAAATAAAAGACGTAAAAAAACAAAAAAAAACATTTTTTTTTATTAATTTTCTTCCATTTTAATCATATTCTATAGAAACTCTCGGAATCTATTATCTAGAATAACTCTTAAAAGTATGCTATTGTTATTATTCAACTTATCTAGCTCCATATGGAAACTCTTGGCTCGATGTGGAAAATAAACCATGGCAAAGAATCGAAATTTGTCTAAAAAATTTGTATTTAAATTTGATGCAAAAATGTTGATAGGACAATAAGGCACGTGGGTGAAGGATGAAGCATGAAGGATGAAGGATGAAGGATGAAGCATGAGCGATGCCTAGACACAGATGTTACCCACTGCGTCGTCAGCGTGGGACAAAAGCAACAACAGGGACTAGGGATAGAGACCTCGATAACCCCTTTTGCGTATCCCTGGCAGGCAAGTTCTACGGATAGCAAAACAAAAAACAAAAAGCAACAAAAACTAAAAAGAGTCGCTTAAAAATGGCGCAGTTTGCGTCGTGCGGGCAGCATAAACAAAATGACATAAACAGGCAATATGAGTAAAGCAGGGAAAGGGCAAGGGAATGGGGATGGGGGGATGTGAGAAGACAGCAGGCGTAGCATAGGTGTCGAGTCCTTGCACGAGCGTGCAAATCCCAAGCACTGAGCAGAAAACAACAAAAGTAAACTTGTGAAACAAAAAAACACAACAAAAAAAAAATGAGAAAGGGAAAAAACGCTACAAATAAAATCCACATCCACACGACGCAAATTGTATTTTTCCTTTTTTTTCTTCTTTTTGCTCTGCTGCTTTTTGTCCTGCGTTCGTTCCAATTGCTGGCAACAACTGGCGGTCGCTGCCGTCACGCATCAAGCATTCATGCCAGGCAGCAGCAGCAACAACAACAACTGCAACAACTACAAACATCAGCAGTGCGGGCAAGAGCCCACACACACACTCGCATACACACACACATACACACTCACAGAGCTTACACGCCTCCGCACGCGTCACACGAAAGCACGAAACCAATTTGAGCACCCACATTCTCTCTCACCCAATTAGTCGCGCACACACAAGCGCACAGGCATAGGCACACACACACACACACACTTGCACATGTACGTACGTACATGTCAGTGTTGCCAGCTTGGCCTATTATAGGCTAGATTTAGCAGACTTTAAAATGGACAAGCTTTTACATATTGCAAATAGCTTATATCTATAAATCTAGCGTTTTATCTAGCTACATATATTTTATGTTTTAAATATTTCGAATCTTATTCGTCATGATATTCAATTATATATCAAGCGTGCATACACAACAATAAATATTATATAATTATAAGTATTATAAAATTCTAACATATTGTTTGAAAATTTAATACACACTGTCAAAAAAGGAGCCAGCATCTTTCTTGACATTAACGAATTAAGTAAATCCGAAAAATATATAGCAAAATTCTAGAAAGTTTCTTACCCGATATATCTTGATTTAATTAAGAATCTTACTTACATTCTAAAACAAGAAAAATATTTCTTTATAAATACTTAAATAATATACTTGATAAACACTTGAATTCAACTTATTCTTGCTTGATTCTTACATATCTGTAGATATAAATTACGCCAAAACGCAAATCTTACAATACTTCAAATTTGCTGAAAATATATTTGGATTTAATTTTAGCAAATTATACATACATATAATAACCAAAAGATATTAATTAATTTACGTATTCCAATTTAGTCAATATTTCAGCAAAATAAAATTGTATGTATTCCAGCTATTTTTAGCTTTATTTCATTAAAATCTAGCTTACGCGCGTGCCCAAAAGCTGTCAGCACTGGCACATGAAGTCAGCCCTCTCTTCGGCTCTCTTAGTCACTCTCCCTTAACTGCCCACACCTCTTCGTCGTGCTCTTCGTGTCGTTATCCTCGCGCGCGCACGCTGCACACTTTTTTTTTTGTTTTTTGTTTTTGCTGTCGACGTTACCGTTATTGTTGTTGTTGTTGTTGTTGCTGTTGTTGTTGTTGCCCTTTTGCCATCATCAACGCCATCAGTAGCGTAAGTTGCGAGCCTTGACACAAGCAGCGGGTGGGCGGGGGTGCCAGCCACAAAAACAGCAACACCAACAACAACTACTTCAGTATGTATGTGTGTGTGTGTGTGTGTGTGTGTGTATTTGCTAACGTCGGCGACCAACAAGCGACACGATAATCTCGCACGTCGCATTTTTAGTTGCCGCACCCACCGCATGCCTCATGCCCCATGCCCCATGCCTCATGCCGCATGCCGCATGCGACGTTGATGCCAACAACAGAGTCATGGTCCCTGGCAGAAAGCCAAATGTGGCAAGTAGCTGTTGCCCCCTTCCTCCTGTCCCTGCCCCTGCCGCCTGCTGCATGTGGGTGGCCTGCGGGTTGTTAGCAACTTTTGCTCCGGCATGAGTTGCCAGTTTGCCAGGGCAGAGGTGAAGGCGGCGACGCCAACTGCGCCGGCAACGGCGACGGCGACGGTCGGAGGCAAGCTACCGACAAATGCTTTCGAATTGCCATGACAATCAAAATGCTTACAGGTACAGTGGGGCCAGATGTCAGCTCTAAAGTCAACTTAGTCTGTTACATATTTAAAAACAATTATTTTATTTATTTATATTCATTTCATTTTTTATATTTATTCCTATTTATTTCCTTACTTATTTATATTTAAATATTTATTTAATTTATTTATTTATTTATTAAAATACAATTATGTTTGATTATTAAAATCTTGCGAAATGTCTACTTCATTAATGTTATTAAAATAAATAAACTGAATAAATTAATTAAATCTTAATAATAGTTCGTAATTTATATTATTTAATTTTTTCAATATGCCACATTTTCAATTGCACTTGCACCACGGTGCTGGCAGCACAAGTGCGACAATATCAACAAGCAGAGCTTGAGCCTGACGACGCCCAACAGACACACTTCAGTGCAGGCTGTCATTTCGCTTGGCTCTTGTATGTGTGTGTGTGTGTGAGTGTGTGTGAGTGTGTGAGTGTGTATGTGTGTGTGTCTGTTTATTATCGCTAACGCCCTCCTCCCACTCTCCCACTCCCCACCGCACTGCTTGTGGGCATCAGCAAAGCCGACCCCGAGCAAACAGAACTTTGTCGTTGACGTTGCCGTTGCCGTTGTCGATGTACAGTGGGCACAAAACAAAGCAAATTATTGAAATTCGTATAAAAAATTTAAAAAAGTGCAAAAGATTTGAAATTAATTTGTGTTTTATACGATATTAATATTTTTATGTGGGTACCAATATAAATATTTGATTTAAATATTAAATATATTAATTTACAGGGCTGCAAATGGGGTGTGAACAGAATTTCGAAATTAAGTTAGCTTTAAGCCAGGCCTTTAGAAAATTATTGAATCCTGAACATGGTTTCAACCAAACATTACAGAACCGGAACCCAAACCAAAAGCTCGAAATGTTGAACTATATTTCCGATCTAAATCCATTTAACAAAAGGGTTTGCTGTATACTTACAATATTTATTTTGAACTAATTTCAATTGAAAACAGTTAATATATTTTAAACTTTAAAAACGATTAAATTATTAAATTTATTTTAAGTTTTAAAAAAGTTGTGTGGTTGCACTGTGGCAACCCCCTCTATAAGTTGTTAGTCAAAAGCTGCCGCCGCCAAAGACAAATAAAAATAAAAAGGAAAAGCAAAAAATGGGAGAAAAAGCTGGCACGGAAGCAAGTTGGCGCTGGCGGCATTTGCGACGCATAACGATGTCGATGACTGCCCTTCCGAGCGCCCCTGCTCAAGCATCCAGCATGTCCTGGCATCCGTCCCAGAGTCCCAGCCGTCCCGTCGCGTCTCCTTCCCTCCCCGCCCCTCCCGTCGCGTAACGTCGCCACGCCGTTTTGCAACCGCATCGCACTTTTGAAGTTTGAGCTAAGTGACATGCTGTTTATTGTTGAAGGGTGTTAGAATTGCGCTCGGCGCTCCGCACCCCTCGCTCCCCATGCCGCATGCCACATGCCGCACTTGCCACTCGGCAGTCGGCACTTGCCACTCGCTGCTCGACATTCGCAGTTGATTTGTGGAGCGAGAAATTATCATGCCAGGCCTGAGCACCGCACGCGCCCGTCGCTTACACGGCAAGCAAATATTTGCAATCTATTCAGGGCATGGGCACGGCACCTTGTGGCATGGTATGCCATAGTGTGGCATGGTGTGGCACGGTATGGTAACCGTTGCCAATTAATGCGTACTACAATGCCTAAATTCCAGCGGTTAAGTACGTTGGCTTTTTGTGCGACTTGGAATGCCAGGCATCAAGTGGCGCCCGTAGAATGGCTCTATTTCTAAATTGTAACACCACTTTTTTTCCCAACAACAAAGTATTTCTTATCACAATAAAACAGCAAAATATCAGGCAATAGAAAATAATATTTTTACAACATTTTTTTTATTGATTTGTAACATTTGAATATGAATTTGTTAAATTTATTTAATTTTCAATCCCAATATTGTCCATTTGCTTTTAATTTAATTTCATATTTTGTTTGATTAACATTTGATTTTAAATATTATCTGTCATAATAATCTAGCTAAGGGCTGATCATACTGTTGCTGATCGCTCAGTTTGTAGCGCCATCTAACGGCAGTCTTATTATTCTTAAAACATCTAAGTGCTAAGTAGAGCCGGAAGGGACAAAAGAATAATAATACATTTTGTTAATAAACATATTAAGTCTCATTTACTTTTAGTTATTAAAATTAAATAAAACTTTTAATATAAGTAGTATTACGAAAAGCCACTGAAAAAGTTTATTTTATTTAATATTAAATTGTAAGCATCTATAAAAATAATATAGATTTAGTTAAATACGTGTTCTTAGAATTAGAAACAGCATAATATAAATATTCCATAATCTGCTTATTTTTATCATAATAAATGAATATATTAAAAAATAAATAATTTTATTTAAAACAGCTTAACACAAATTTCTAAAATAAATTTTTATTTAAATTGATATGCATAGAGTGAATAGCGCTCTTATTTATTTGTAAATATAATATCAATAAATAAGTTTGTTTTGCCTCTCAGCTATAAGGTATGCTATAGAAATGTTAGCTTTTCTCGCTAGTTGAAATTCCTGCTCAAGTGTTTATTACGCTACATTTTTTCGTGCAGTGTAATTTTTCACTTTATTCGCACCGTCGCAAAAAAGGTCCTGTTCACGCCAAGCCTGTGCCACGCCATGCCGCCAAACATACAGACAAACAGGACATGGCCCTGGCTGCCTGCTCTGCTAGCTATGTACTCCATGAGTGTGCAGTGTGCACAGGCAACGGCAACGGCAACGGCAACAACGTCGAATGACGACGAGACGCCAAAGTTGCGCTTGTGGCAATGGCTGCGTCTGTGGCAACAGAGTTGAGCTTTGTAGTTCAATTTATTGATTCATTTCAGTCGTTCAGTTGGTGTTGAACGAATCGTTCTAAGAGTCGCTCTGTGAATAAATCGCTTATTAAAAGACTCGTTTGTTTAACAAATCGTTGCTTACAAAACTAGTTTAGTGAACAAATCGTTTCTTTTAAGACTCGTTCAATAAACAAATCGTTCCTTTCAAAACTTATTCAGTAAACAAATTGTTGTTTGTTTCATTCAAGACTAATTCAGTGAACGAATCGTTCCTATTAAGAACAGTTCAGTGAATAAATCGTTCCTTTTAAATCGTTTCTTTCGTTTGTTGAACAAAATTAAAAAGTTTAGTCTTGAATCTTGGGTTTTCCCGGTATTCTTTCCTTCAATTTACTGATAAAAACATTACTTTATCAAGTTTTTACTTAATGATATAACATATAACATATATATGAAGAAAATATATTTCAAAACAAACGTAAAAAATGAACGAGATTCGAAGAATGAAATAAAGCGGTTCAACGAGTCGCTAAACGGGATCCAGAGAGAGAGTGAGAGTGAGTCAGCGAACGAGAATCGGAGAGTCTTCAAACAAGATTTAGAGAGCCACTAAAGGATATTCAGAGAGTCATTAAAAGAGAATCGGACAGCAAGTACCTTGGTTCACTCTAGTTCGTCGTTTCCTTGATTCCATTCCGAAAGATTTCACGCAGCGCTATGTGGCAGGCCAAGCCCCGCAATGGCAAAACAAAAACCCCCAAAGAGAAAGAGGGCAAAGAGCAGAATGCCATTGAGTGTGCTGAGTAGGGGCAGCGGGGGCAGGGTAAAAACCCCAGCAATGCCGTTGGCAGTCTGTCCGAGAGTTCCGTCCGTGGCACGTACTTTAGAAATTCCATGCAGATGTGCGCCACACGCCGAGACGTGTGTTTTGATTTTCCAGCAAAAAAGGAAAAGGACGAGCAAAGCCAAAGCTCAACGAACGAACGAGCAAGGCAAAACACGCCATCCGCCCGCTCCCTTTCCCCTGCTCCCCTGGGCACATTCCCCCCAAAGGCAAAACAAGCAACACTGTGAAGTTGCTTGGTGAATGCGGGGAGGGGGGAGGCGGGTTGGGGGCACGGTCTGGCCTGCCACGAGAAAGAGCATCCAAGCGAGCAAACCGTGAAAAAGTGTCGACAAAAAACAGGCAACAGCGTCCCCCCAAAGGAAAAACAGCCAACAACAACAATGACAGGACGAACAGCAGTAGGAGAAGGAGAAAGAAGAGAAGGGGGAGGAGTAACAGCAGCAGCAGCAGCAGCTGCGCTTCATATATTTTTTTTGCTCTCTCTCTCTTTCTCTTTTTTGTTGGTGTGAGTAACGAGCCACGCGAACGCGCCTTTCCTTTTGACTCCGGCTGCTGGTGGGGGGTGGGAGCCAGCACTAACGGAATAATTGCTGCCAACTCCAACAGCAACAACAACTCACACACACACACACACACACACACACACAGACGCAACGGAAGCCAGACGAACTGGCGGCGGCAGCTTGCGTTGGCTGAATTCCGCACACCCACACACACAAGCGCACACAGTGGGACCAGACTGCATGAAAAAACTGCTGAATTTCGCAGGCTTTGGAATGAGTGGAATAAAATAAATCAAAATAAAATATCGATTATTCGCGATTGTAACATTTTTTCCTTTTATGAAATTTAAGAAATCAACATAATAAATTGTATATCGAAATAAAATATATAAGAATATATCGATATTGCGTGCGCTTAAAATACAAATAAAATATGCTGCTTTTTCTGTGGTATTAGCTGCGATATTTATTTTATTGAATAATAGAAAACAAGTGCTTTATTGTTAGTCGAAATAATATCCATATATCGAAATAAAATATAGTTATTGCGTGCGTTTTAAATGCAAACCAAATATGCTGATTGCGATATTACATTTTATTGAATTTAAAAAATCTGAAAGATTGGTTGTATATCGGTAACAAATATACAAAAAATGATCGATTATGCAAGCGTTTGAAATGCAAATAAAACATGCTGATTTTTTTTTAGTGTTACTTGAGATATTATTTTATTGGATTTTAGCAAGCGAGTGCTTGATTATATGTTGAAAATATATCCGTTTATCAAAATAGAATGTATGTAGATATTCTGTGTGAATTTTTCTAGCATTTGTTTGCAATATTTCTTATTGAATTTAATTTTACTATCGATATTTTGCATTGAATTCAATCTTAGCGTTAGTCGAGCAATACTTCCTGCAGGGTAGGCAGATATGTCCATACATATATACGCACAAAGGTCGCGTCAGCCAGGCCGCAGGCTATGTTTGCTCTTCGTGGCAGTGTGTGTGTGTATGTACATATATATATATATACATATATACATATATCTGTTCGTGTGTGTGTGTGTGTGTGTGGGAGTGAGTTTAGCTTGTGGAACTGTAGCCTGTCTAACACTCCATGTCTGTGGTGTTGGCGTGTGTCGTCTGAATGCTGCTCATGGAGTTGTTGTTGTTGTTGTTGTTGTTGTTGTTGCTGCTGTTGTTGTTGTTGTTGTTGCTGTTGTTGTTTGGTTGTTGCTGTCGTTGTAATAGGCATTCCGTTGGTGCTTTTGCAGCTGGCAGCCTTTTGAGCATTGGCATGGCTTTTTAGCCGCAATGCCGCGTCGTTGGCAACCAAACGTTTAGCTGGCATGAGACGTGCCATGTGCCAGAGAGCGAAAGAGAGGGGGGAGGGGAGTGGAGGAGAGTGGTGGTCGGGGGCATGGCTTTGCTTGCCACGTCCGCTCATTCATCCGTTGAACGACCTGCCGCCCCCTGCTGCCCCGCCCCGCCGGCCGCTCTCGCTGGTTACATGAGAAAACTTTGCAACTGAAGACATGGCGGGGCTTGAGGCATGAACCGTGCTCTGTCCGTACTGTGTTGCCCGGACAGGCCGGACAACTGGGGACGGACACGAGATACGGACACAGACACGGACTGTTACTGCTGCTGCCCACTTGCCTCCCGCCCCCTTGCCGCTTGGGGCATAAATGGATGGTGTTGGCTGGTCGTCTGGCCCCCGCTGCCGACCCCTCGACCCTGCCACTGTGAGTGCTCAGCCTGTGGCGAGTGGCAGTGGCAATGTCTGATTGTTAGTTGGATTTGGGCAGCCGGCAGCAGTTCAGGACGGATGGACGCGTAGAGCAAGGGGCAAGGGGAGCGGGGCACGTTGCCACTTGCCAGCTATAGAAAATTGTCATAGGAATCATCATCGGCTTCGTTAGATGTGGCCTCAGTGGTAATTGTGGGACATTTTGTTGCCACCATTTTGTGCTCACACACACACTAACACGAACACACACAAACACACACAGACACACGCACACTTACTCAAACACAATGACTGCGTCTGATTGCGCGTCACGGCAGCTTTGGGTCTCTGGTCTCTGGGTTGGGACTCTGGCTCCGGAGATAAACGTTGAAAGCATCGGAGAACGGAGGACGGAGGTCGGACGACGGAGAACGGACGACGCCAGCGGGCAGGTGGCTTATGGTTCTGGGTGTGCTTGCTGATTGGGCAACGCTGCCGGATCCCGGCGCTTTTATGTATGCGTAACTTTTTATGCACGCGTCCCGGGTCGTCTCGGTCCCGCCCTCCGCCCCCACTTCCCGTTTCCGACTGCCTGTCACAGGTGGTGCTCTGGGAGCTTGAGCCCTGGGTGTGAGTTCTTTGAGTGCGGACTGTGGACTGAGGACCGAGGGCTGTCGGCCGTGTGGATGTCCGTAATAGCTAAAGAATTACATACTCACACTAAATTGGCTGAAACAGGAAGCGTAGTCGTTGCTTCATTAAGCAGAATTTCAGATGACGCCAGACAATGGGGCGTATAGCGCCAGAAGGTTAACGCCTGCAAACTTTGCTTATCACAGTGAATACAATTCTGTATTTAAATAAATATAGAAATGCGAACATTTTTTATACATTCATAGAATTATTTCTTTCATTTTTGGATAACTATAGATATAGCAAAATATAAATGTATTTATCGACAATGAAAATTCAAACACAAATTTATATTAAAAATAACAACACTTTAAATATCATTTAACAATATTTCTAAAATATTATACAAAACGCAGCAGCAAGGCTTGTTCTTAATTTTTTGTCTGTACAGAGGACGAGCTAGACAAACTAAGCAATATTGTTTCTTTAATAAACTCTGTGTTCATTAACCGATTTTGAATGCGCTTGTCAAAATACATAAATATATTGGAAGAGAGTGTATATTCCGAACAACCACCTTCTATGTTTAATATCATGCTTGTTATTCGGCTTTTATTGTTTAGGACGTGGTATTCAACATTTGAAATAAACTTGATCTATGCTCGTATAGTATAAATCTATCTACGTTCAAAAAATGGTTGCTCTAGCTCTTATAGTTGCTGAGATCAAAGAGTTCATATAAACATTCTAAAGAATAGGCTAGATCGCCTTAGCTTTTTGTCTTTATTAAGAATATATACTATATACTTTGTGGATCTGCCACTCCTTCTTCTGCCTGTTACATACTTTTGAACAAATTACACGATTTCAGTATACGTTAAGCTTAGCAAAGAAGTTCGCTTCGATAATCATGTTGATTGCCGATTGTCTGAAACAGCAAATGAGTGGAGGTAGAAGTAGGGGGTAGAAGTAGGGGATAGAAGTAGGAGATGGAGCTCGGAACGTGCGCTAAAACAAGGTGCAAATAACTAGCGAAACCATAAAATACTTAATAGCCGCCGCGGTCAGTCGCATCTGCACTTGTTGTTGGCTGCTTTTGCTGTATACCGACACAAATACATCCACATTTATGGCCACTTAAGTGTGTGTTTGTGTGGAAAAGGAAAATATTTCAAGCCTCAACGTGGCAGGTCACGCTTATTGAGAAAGAATGAAAGAGCGCGCCTACTTGGGGTTTCTGGTAGCTTAAAATGTGCGAGTTGCTCGGGTTTACGACTTTTGCTTTGGCCTTTTTTTTGTATTTGTTGTAGAACTTTATTTTGCATTTTTTAGGGCCTCGAGCATGCGGCAAAAGTTCTATACGTTAACTTTTTCTGGCTGTTGCTACACGTAGGCAGAAGCAAGTCATTTAAGGGCACGGGATCAACATAGACATTCACACTCGTTGGATATAACAAGTATAAATTGTCCGCCTGTTGTCAACGCCTTCGTATATATGATTTAAGCAACCTTTTTTGAAAGCCTTTTTTATTTGTTATTCACTGTCTGTAGCTTGTATGGAATCTATTCCACTTAGCTCTGCTGACTTGGAAAAATAAAGAAAATATAAAAACATAAATGTTCTGCTCTTAAAAGCCTCAATTTCAAGTCGATTTCAAAAACTGTTGCCTACCTTTAAGGGCAATTTGATGGGCATGGAAGCTATGTGGATGTTAGTCAGCTCGGCATTGGATGCTGTTTATTAAATCACAAAGAAACTCTAATATAATACTTATTTTCGTATCCCTAGATCAGTTGATGGGAATTTAGTGAAGGTAGAAAAATGGAAGAATTAACAATTTACAATTTAAATAGAATTTGATAAAGTTTAAAGATCAATTTCTTAAAACTAGATATTAAACAGAATATTTGGATATTATAAAACTGCGACATTCAATATAAGTTATAAGAAAGCGATAAGCTAGATTTCGCATTATTGAAAAACAAACCTATCAATAGCTGTTAAGTTTGTGGAATTTATGTGGATGATTGTGGATTACGTTGATCCATAAAGCAACAACAAATTCACCTAATTGCGCTGGCGTTAGCTTTTTGCAGCCAATTAAATAGCGGCAACTTTTACGGCTTTAATGGCCAAATGCGGGTTGAAAAATTAACCTAAATGCTGTAGCAATTTCGTGTCTACCGCATATATAATTTATAAAAATTTATATAAATATGGCTGGGTCTTAAGCGCCTGTAATTGTTCGTTCTATGGCTGTGCTTCTTGCCGCTGTCGTTGTTATGTATTGGTGCAGTCGACAGTAAAACTTTCAACACCCACACACAGGGGCAGAGAAGCTGCTAACACAGCACTCACAGCTGCCAAACAGAAGGACTCAAGTGAACATCCCACCCCACGCCCCTACCTCCCTGCCGAGAGACGACCCAAAATCCCAAAACGAACAAGCGACACGCGCCCTAGCAGAGGCAGAGGCAGCAGCAGAGGCAGAGGCAGCAGCAGAGGCAGAGGCAGAGAGAATGTCGACGACAGCAGACGTTGCTGCCAGGCCAACATTAGCATTGAAGTGTGCAAACGACGCCACCCACAGACACACAAACAACCACACACACAACCCCCCTCTCTTCACACACACACAAACATAAATACATACACTTAGAGTGGCGGGGCGAGAGGGGCAGAATGGCAGTCAAGCGACGCCATCGCCGTCGTCGTCGTCATCGTCGCCATGCCGCAGTTGGAGCACTCACGCAAATTTCAATTTTTTTCACACCAATGGCTCTGGCTTGCCCTCTGTCGTTGCCACATTGCGGTTGTCGGTGCACCCCACAAAATTGTCGCAAACGATTGCAAATATAAATGCCAAATTTAATATAATGCAAATATAATAATAGAATTTTGGCTTTATTTTTTTATTTATTTAAATTATTTTTGTTTATATTAATTTATTGATTATGCAATAAAGAAGAAAAACCCATACAAATATAGCTAAAAAATCAAGTCAAATTTGAATTATTCATTACTTTAATTTTAATTTTACAACATATATAAATAAAATATAAATTGTATGGGGTCTGGCACGCCTTCTTTTGTCTGTTACATACATTCCCACACAGTTAATAACCAGTCTTTAACCATTTTAACCCATTAATATTTTCAATTTACAGTTTTACTTATTTAAAGAATTTAATTTACTAATTTTTGTAAGTTCTTTACAAACTAGTTTAAGTAACAAAAAACTGCAATAAACGTAGTTAATTTAATTAAAGGTACATTTTTTTAACTCAAACTATAGAGATTTGAATTTTGTTGTGTTTTAAGTTTTTTAGGAATAGATTTAGCTTTGAAGTCATTGAAATCAGTTAAAGGCACCTGAGCAGAAGATGTATTATTGGAGGAGTAGGAACGAGTAGGAGGCTCCTGAAGTACATTCAACTGATCTGCCGATCATAAAAGTATGATCCTTGCCTTTAGTTGGTAATTCTCTATTAACTAATAATATTTATTTAATATTTTAATGTTTCAAATATATATAGTTTTTGCCATTTGTTTATTTTGTGGGCTGCGCCAGCCGCCATGCTGCCTGTTTTCCAAGCACGTGCCAGAACACAACCGCACAGACACTGACACATACACACACACACACGAACACACAAACACACAAGCACACATACATGCACACTGTAACCGTATTGTACGTGCTTTTACTCACCCTGTGTGGCGCACTTCCTTTGATTTAGTCATTTTTCTCTCTTTAGCCGACAACCAACAAGCCATGTGGCTCTGGCAGTACCAGAGGCAGTAGCAGCAGCAGTAGCAGTAGCAACAACAGCAACAGCAGCAGTAGCCAGTGTTGGCAACCGCACGTCGCACAAAGTTGGCAGTGTGCGCACTTCCGACGCTTTTTTGTGTGCCGAAGGTTGCCCCAATCGTTCTGGCCTCCTATATGTATGTGTATATGTGCATATCTGTTCTCTTCTGTTTTTTTGTTTCTTTGTTGCTGTTTGATTTTCATTTCTGTATTGCCAGCAATACCTTTTGGCTACTGTTATTTTGTTGTTGTTGCTGTTGTTGCTGTTGGGGAATTATTTTGCCACAGTCATGTTGCGGCAAGGCTCACTTGACTTTTTGTCTGCAGTGCTCGACCCCAGCTCATAAGCCATATTTCCAATGTATCGATAGGACATCGTGTATCGAATATCGCATATCGATCAGTTGTCGATAATGTCACAGTCAGCAGTGTCGATATTAGCTATTTGGTACAACTGATGCAAACTTTGCGATTTCAACTTTAATTTTGGCTATTTTCAATAGTCACCAACAGGAAACTATACAATTCGGTAGGAGTCTGATATTCTGGTTAGTTTACAAAATAAATTTGCTATTTCTTAAGTCGATAACAACAAATTTTATAAATGCTTTAAGAAATCTACCTATTTTTGGCACTTTCGGTAGACCTGTACAGCTTAATTTGACAACTGAAAGTTGGCAACACTGCGCATATCGATACTTCGATATTTACACAGTTCAAATTGCAATCGAAACCGATCAACAGTCGATATATCGATGCTTTATTCAACTTTGAAGCTGTCGCCTAGGCCGTAAATTGCAGCTCATATAGCTGAATATGCAACTTGCCACGCTCACACTTACGTTCATAAGTGTGTGTGAATGGAATGGTTGCATGTTGCTTGCCGTCAATTCACAGCTGCGACTCAAATGGTGCAAAGACGTCGGGTAGGGGGACGGGCGCGGGGGTTAACACGGTTTGAGCAGTCAAGTCGTGCAGAAAGAAGAGCTTGGAGGAAAACGGGGGCACGGGGGCAGCTTAGTTGCTATAGCATTGTAAGGGTGCCAGTCTGGGGTTTTGGGCTTTGGTGTGGCCATAAACGATTTATGTGTGTGCTGCTGAAGGCCAAGCAGAAAGCGCCACATGATTTGCCACTCCCCCAGACCTCGTCCCCCCCAGTCATCATCATCATCATCATCATCAACAGCTCCACCAAGTCATCGTTCAGTTCAGTTCAGTAATTTTACAGACTACGGCATCAGCCAGCAGGAATTCATCGGACAGATGGACGGACGGCAGGATGGGGGGACGGGACGTCCCGTCTGTCTGCCTGGCTAGAAACGTGGAATGCGGTCGAGGGCGGATGTGTGTATTTCAGATTCTGATTGCATCTGTAAAATTGCAATGCAGCCAACCAACAGACAACAGACAACAGACAGTAGACAGCAGACAGCAGACAGTTTGACAGTTTGTCGTTTGGCTGCCAGGGGGCAGGGGATCCGGAGGATGTTCTAACATGACAGCAAGTGGCTAGGGCTAATTAACAGATTTGCATAGTTCGACATGCGTAGCTGTTTATGCATTAAGCCAATCTTCAGAATCAGCCAAGAATATGCACTTCTAATATATTAGCGAACGTTAACTAGACAAACCTTTCATTTAACAGAGTTAACATTCAAATGATCATGCAGTTGCATCGTTCAGCTATCGTTCAGCAGTGTTGCCAGTTTGGCTTATAATATAAAAATGTATGCAATTCTTATGATTTGTCGAGATAATAAGTAGATTTTATTTCATCAATTGATAAATATAATAATCAAAAGAAGAGTAATATTAATTATTTTTTGGATAAAAACAAATGAAGTAAAAAGCAATACAATTTTATTTTATTTTATTTTAAATGTTTTAGTTCCAATAAGCAATATGTGAAACCGATAGTTTATTAAAAATATCAGTGACAATCTAAATACTTTAATTAAACTACTACAAACAACGCTAGTAATAAATATGCGAAACCGTTCGTTAATTTAACTTATCCATTAAATCCTTTAGTTGAACAACGTTCAACAACTCGAATGAGTAATATGTTGAAGCTCGCTCGTCTGTTAAATGGGCTATGTTAACAAGAAGCTGTTATTAACAGCCGATAACTCGATATCAGTCCTAAATGGTATGCTGCAAATTATTTCATGCAGGTCTCAGCTGCGCCTAATTTGTCAGTGTTACTTAGCGTAGCATACTTATTGGCGCCTGAAAACACCTAACCCATTTGAGTAGGGACTTAAATATGCATCTATTTATATATGTATGTGTATGTAAATATATATTTTAATACATATGTCTGCACTGATCGAAATCTGCAAATTTAAAAAGCAGTATCTGCAATTTGCGCCTTTTGTTATGCTCAACAGTGTCAGCGTCAATGCTGTCGCCGTCCTGATAGCTATCCAAAAAGGAACAAACGCCTTCGTAACCCCAGGCCCAAGCACAAGCCCAATCCCAAGCCCTAGTCGTATTTATCTAATAGTCCCTGCTGCCGCTGTCAGAACGGTCTATGTCTGGTGTTGATGCCCCTGCTACAGGAATTGCTGTCGCCTGGCTTATTATTTGCCACGACTGCTGCGGCGCTAAAGTTTCGCCTCGTTGGTGTTATGATTTCAATGTGGGTAGCCGAACAGCACGACGACCCCGACCCCGACTCCGACCCTCGACTACGACCCCCCCTCCGGCTCCGGCTCCGGCTCCGTGCCCACAATCGCAGCCGTCATCGTCAGCATCTCCACACAATCATGCCCACACTCACACTCACACTCTCACACACACACACACACAAATTCTCTCACACCCACGGGCTGCGCCCCCTTCCGCCCACATCCCCCCATCCACTTATAGCCCGCAGGCCACAACCATAGCTAACTCGCTGGCTGCCTGACAGCATTTGCGCAGACTACCCAACGAACCAAATTTCGGCAATTTGAGCATACTTCAAAAATTATTAATTATTAAGAATGAGTTATAAGTTGAATGTTAGCGAATATATATACAATATTCTAATAAATAGTACCAATTTTACTTATTTATTTATATATTTATTAGCAATGATTTGTTATTTTATATTGTACATCACAATTAGCTATTTTTGACTATTTTAAATAACCAGTTTCAAATCTAAAATATCAAAATATCTGAAAAAATAATCTTATTAAAAATAAAATGAATATAAAATGTAAAAAATAAATATATATTTTCAAATAGATTTACGAAAAGCATAATTAACAGCTACTGTTAGTTGACATAATTAAGTGACTTCAAATTAAAGTTTTTAATTTGTACAATAACAACTATTAACGATTTAATATAGCCTTCGAATCATTATCGATGCTTAATTTGACATAAATTAAGAATATTAAAAATATTGAATAAATAATAGTAATACATATTAAATAAATAATAAAAATTATTATAAAATAATATATTAAATTAAAACAATTTACAATAATATAATGTACAAAAGCAGCAAAGAATTGTTTGCTGGCATACCCTATTTGTGCCTAAACGAATTGATTTGTATGCCAGTGTGTGTGTATGAGGGGTTGCCAGAGCATCTGTGTGTGTGTGTGTGTGAGTGGCGCGCGTACGTGCGAACTTTCAGTGCTCGCCAAAGCCAAAGCCAGACATGGTCACGCCGTCCGTCCGACCGTCCGACCGTCGCTGGCGGCACGTCGACTGGCTGACATTTGCCGCATTTGCCAACGCCCGACCCGCCCACAACTGGCAACATGCCGCCGTCGTTAAAGCTTTGCTCACTGACTGTGCATGTATGTGTGCGAGTGTGTGCCTGTGTGTGAGTGTGTGTCTGTGTGTGGCAACCATTACCACAACCACCATTAACGTGCCAGGCAGTCAGCCAGGCGTTGCTGTTGCCGCCGTTGCCACTGTTGTCGTTGTTGTCGTCAGTGTTGACAGCTTTTTTGAGAAAAAAAGCTATTTTTGACAGGAAGAGCACAAAAAAAAAGATATAAACAAAAACAAAAACTTTTAATTCGAGAAAAAATTCGAAAAGCTAAAAAAATGTGCAAACAAAAAGCCAGAAAACCACTAAGTTAGTCTGAAATATAATGTGCTTTAAAATAAAGATATATTTTTAAATATAATTTGCTTTAAATTAAAGTTATTCTTGAATATAATGTGCTTTAAACTAAAGTTGTTATGGGCCAATATCGATTGAAATAATGACCAAAGCGCTATACTTGTTCCTTTTTTTTAGCACAAACTTTGTATATTTTAGAAAAAGCTAACAACAAAAATTATTTTAGAAAAAATCCATATTACCAGTTTGCCGCAGTTTTACTCAGTTTTTAACAAATTGCTATTTATTTAAAACTAGTCAGATCTGGTGGGAAAAAGGCGAATTTGCCAACAGTGGCTATCGTTGTTGTTGCAGCTCTTGTTGTTGTTGCTCTTGTTCTTGTTTTTATTGTTGGTTGACTCCAATCTGCTTTGGTTGCTGCGCCACACGACGACGACGACGACGACGTCGACGATGGCCATAGCGATGGCGATGGCGATGGGAATGGCGATGGCGACGACGACGGCGACGGCGACGGCGACGGTGACGGCAATGGCTATAACGATGGCTGCGGCGAATCAACCCAAGCCCATTCAGTCGGGAAATTTTGTGCTGAGCTGCGGGGGCTGCGTCGGATGCGGGGGGCGTCAAGCCAAACGCAAGTAAAAGCGAAAAACGAAAAGTCGAAGTACCTTTCACGGTTAACGGTAACCATACCGTTAGCTTCTGTTCTGTGCTGTTCTGTTCAGTTCAGTTCAGTTTGCTGTTCGTTTCGGTTTCGGTTTCAGTTTCAGCTTCAGTACGCGTTTCATTCTCGAGCTGTGCGGACGTCTCGCGGCTCTTGGCTCTTGGCTTTTAGCTCTTGGCTTATTTTCAACAACTGAGAAAAAGACGTAATTTTTGGTCGCTTGTGTACGGTTTTTTAGCAACGGCAAAAGCCCAACGCGTGCCATTCAAATAAAATCAAGAAACTTGAAGTATTTAATGCCGGGAATTCATACGAGTTCTGTAAAAATGACAAAATGACAGCAAAACGTGATAAGGATTACAGCAAAAACAAATCAGCAGCGGGTAAAATACAGTTTAAAAAGTCCACAATTCAATTGAAACCTACATTTTTATAGAGTTTTACGTTGTATAAATTGGTTTAAATTGGATTTTCCCTCTATTAATTTCAGATTATGTTTAGTAAGATTAATGCATTTTAAAGAATTTTAACAAAAAGAAAATTAGTCTTGTTTTATATTATCTTAAATATTATCTTAACAAAAAGAAAATTACTCTTCTTATTGTTAAGATAAAATATATGTTTTAAACATTCAAAATTGGCCTTAGAACAATGTATAATAAATGAAATATCAAATATTATCAAAAGCAATACTAATAAGTATTTAAAGCTTTCAATAAGACGTTCGCAATTATGGATAAACAGTTTCAAAAACTAAATTAAACAGATTTTAATATTTTTTTGAGATCTAAATAATTGTGAGCAAAATAAAGTCTGTCTTCTGTATATTTTTTGTTAATAAATTTTTGTATCTATGTATTTCATGTCAATAAAAACAAATCGACAGGAAAAAACAAATAAGGCTTTATGTTAAATTCAAAAGTTTAATTGAAATAAAAGTGCAAAGTTAGCTACAGGATACAAAGTTAAATTAAATAGTTGCCCCATATTTTAATTGATATTTTTATGTGAAGATAGAGTCACAATTCTACATCACTTAGGAAAATTTGAAAAGTATTTAAATATACAAATATTTACATATGTAGCTATAAAATATAAAAAATATAGCCTACTTTTTGGAACACAATTATTAGTATACAAGGATCCAACTTAATATGAAATTAAAATCGTATTAATTAATTTTATTTTTATTTAAAAATTTACCTAATGTAAAGTATTATTTTTATTAAATTTGTATTATTTTTTATTTATTACTCAATAATTATATATTATTAGTTGTCAATAAGATTTGCTAATATAAGTTATTATTTGAGCAAATAAAACTCACTCTTGATGGAATTCTCGTTTCGGTTCCATGCAGGCCTCGGATTCTCCGCGTCAAGTTCGACCAATGGCAGCGGCATCAAGACCATTGGCCTGGTGAGCTCATCCCAGAATGTCACCTCCTCGCAGGACATAAGCAAGCGCACGAACAAACCCCTAATGGAGAAGCGACGACGAGCCCGCATCAACCAGAGCCTGGCCATACTGAAGGCGCTGATACTGGAGTCCACGAAGCACCAGAATGCCAAGAACGGCGATGGTCAAGCGAAGCACACCAAGTTGGAGAAGGCGGACATCCTGGAGCTGACGGTGCGTCACTTTCAGCGCCATCGCAATTTGGACGATCCAAGTAAGTGGGCAGATTAGAGAAGCATCTTTCCATGGATTGACGTTGATTTTTTGCCAGCAGCTGTGAATAAATACCGCGCTGGTTACACTGACTGTGCCCGGGAGGTGGCACGTTATCTGGCCACGCCGGAGCCCCCGCCCATGGGCAATATGCCGACGCTGGCGGAGCCGGGCTCCAAGGCGCGTCTGCTGCGGCACTTGGATCAATGCATTGCAGAGATCGATGTCGAGATCTGTCCGCATTCCACGGCCACAGCAGCCACAACGCCAACCACAACCGCCAGCAACTTTGCGGACAGCCCCAACAGCAGCAGCACCTGCTTCGACATCAAGAAGCCGCAATCCCAGCCGGAGGAGCACTCGCTGGACTACAGCAGCCAGGACTCCAATCCGCTGGACTACAGCAAAGGCGTCGCCCTGTTGCAGGCAACAGCTGCAGCTGCCGCAGCAACAGCACAGCAGCAAGACGAGAACAATAATCGCGGGCAACAGGCGCCGCTGACAGCCGTGCTCGCCCCCACACCGCCCGCGTTGCAGCAACAGGCGCAGCTGCCACAGACGAACGGCGCCACCATCGAGCTGGGCTACGAGCTGGAGGCCAACAAGGTGGTCTGCGTCAATGTGCTGGAGCAGTACAAGCAGCAGCTGAAGGCGCAGACGCAAGTGGATGCCGCTGGCAGCAACGGCGGCGTCTTGGTCTTGCCACCACACTACGTGCAACTGGCTGCGGCGCTGGGGTTGAGCGCTCAGCCGCTGGTGGATCCGATTGCCACGCGCACGGACTTCGAGCGTCTGATTGAACTGCAGCGTCTGCAGCCGCATCTGGCCGGCAAGCTGAGTCCCAACTTCGCTGGCAGCCTGGAGGCGGCGCATGTGGCAGCTGCCGCAGCCGCCGCCTATGCCAACAGTGTGGCAAGCAGCACAACAGCTGTGACCGCTGTGGCCGCCGCTGCTATGCTCAATGCCGAGCGACCCGCCTCGGTGGCCTCCTCCACGGCCGCCGCCTCCGTCAGCTCCGGCGTCTCCGAGCTCAAGTCCGCGCCTGCCACACAGCAGTCGTCGCCGCGCTCCGAGAGCGGCATCGGCTCCAATGAAAACGAGACGCTGGACGCCAGTCCGCAGACCAGCAGCGCGGCACGCCAGGCGCTGCGCCTACGCCAGGAGGAGGAGTATCGGGCTCAACAACAACAACAGCAGCAGCAACAGCATCAGCAGCAGCAACAGTTGCAGCTACAACAGCATCAGCAGCAGCAGCAGCAGCAGTTGTTGCAGCTGCAGCAACAACAGGTTGTCGGCCCACAAGGCTCCGATGAGAGCATGTGGCGGCCTTGGTAACAGCTCCTAGCGGCCTTGTACAGTACGATATAGGGAGTATATGATATAGCTTTTATGTACTAAGTATGTAAATCGAGTATATATATATATATATATTATATAGATGTGTGTAGACTGCGCAAGTTTGTTGCTTTGTTATGGAACGATTTATCATAGACTTTCGCTCCAAATTCCAAACACGAAATGCGATTTTTTCAATGCATTTTTCACGTGTGCCAATGCTAAAAACGAAACCAAAAACAAAGACTCTTTATAAGTAGAATCCGAAGAGGAACACTAATCAATCGATCGAACACTTAATGTATAAATAACAATTATGTTTTCTCGATAAACCTTGCGTAAAAATGTATCTAATACTAAAATAAAATACGACAAACAATGTTAAAAGCAAGCATTGAAACGGGTTTTCTCTTTGACTTAACCAAACATTACATATATCATTATATTTTCATAAACCGCGAATAAATACTTGTTACATAAACATGCATACATACATTTGTGTGCAAATAATAGTTAGATCTTAACGATATTTGGATGCATTAACAGTTTCTACTTGGTTTTCATTGTGCCCAATGATTTGCGAGGCGCCGATTGTCGCTGTCTAGCCAGAAATGTCTGTCCAGAGCCCATTAATAATGCCAATTTCGAATCGACCGCATCGCGTTGGGCATTAATGCCCAGTCTGTAGAAGGCCGTGGTCATAAGCTGCTCCTCCATCACGCTCATCTTGGGCTTGTGCTCCTCCTCAACCGCATCGACGTGCTTCTCCAAGGCGCTGGCATCCAGCACTGTTTGATACAGTATAGAATATGTTTAAGCTTTCAGATGAATATGTATCGAAACAAACCATTGGAAATTCTGGGATCTATGCTCTTGATAATATCCTTGGCTCTATCCACACATTTGCGGTATCTGGTCTCAGAGGCAAGCAATTCCTGTTCGCGTGTAGCCAAACTTGCCTCCAATTGCGTCACCTTGCACTGCATGCTGGCGTTTTGTGTGGCGGTTTCCTCAATTTGCAGAGCTGCCAAGAAAGGTTGAAATTAGTATTAGTTTGTAGTCTATATATTTATAGTTTATATCAGAGCTTGCAGAAAACAACTTGCAGTCAATCGCATTTTTGTAAGCCGCTTGGTTCTCAGAGAACGACACAAGTTAGTCTCTCACTGATTGCTGCAAGAAAGAGCATAATCGTAGCTTGCTTAGCTCACAAGCTCACAAGACCGGCAACTGAATTTTTTCTCAGAGAGAGAGAGAGAGAGAAAAATCGGCCGCAGCTTCAGCGATGACCAACTTGAACCGAAAAGATGTTCGAGCTGCTTTATTGGAACATACAGCACAATTTAGACCCATTACTGCAAGCTCTGGTTTATATAAATATCATGGCCTTACTCTTCTGCTCATTGAGCTCCATCAGCTGCTTGATTTGCTTGCTGAATTCATTGCTGCGGAAAGCATAAATAAATGAAATAAATATAAATTTAGAAGCTAGAGCCAGTTGGCACTTACTCCTTCAATATGGGATCATCGCTCTGCGAGGCATGCGACAGGGATAATATGCGCTCATTGGCGGTCTTGAGCTGCTCGCGCAGATGCTCGCAGCGTTTGTTGGCATCGTCCAGCAGTTGCTGCCAAATAAATAAATTAAGTTAATAAGTTAAAGCCTTTACAATAACTATTCTGCACTTACGGCCAATGCCGTTTGTCCGCCTTGTCCCTCACGCAGCGCCTTGTTCTCCGCCTCGATGCGCTGCATTTTGTCCATCAGAGCCGGCGGCTGCAGCTCCCGGGACACCGTGTTGCCCGTCAGGCTGCCGGAATTGTTGGACAGCTGTCCGCACTTGAGTTCATCGCAAACCTCGCGCAGATTATCGCGTTCCTTTTGCAGGCTGTCCTTGGCACGCTGCAGCGCCACGTTCTTGCTGTCGAAATTCTTATTGTCGAACTCGAGTTTGACATTTTTGCTGCTCTCCACGTCCAGCTTGGCATGCAGATCCTGTATCTCCTTCTTGAAGAGCTCGATTTGTCCCTTGGTGTTGGCATAGCGTTTTGCATCCTCCTCGAACTGTGCAATCTGTTGCACGTAGTCGGCGCTGCGCTCCTCCAGCATCTTGACGTTCTTCTTCAGATCATTGTACTCCTCCAGCTTCTTCTTGTACGTCTCCAGCTGTGCCTCGCACACCTTCAGCTTGTCCGTGGACTCCCTCAGCACATCGACCTCATCCTTCAAAGACGTCAGAACCGCAGTGCTTTTCTGTGTGTAATGGAAACTTGGTTTAAATTATGAAAGTGTTGTAAAAGTTCATGAGCTTGCCATCAGATCATCGATGCGTTGCTGCATGTGCAGCATATCCGTCTCCTGCTGCTGCGTCTTCAGTCGCAGATCCTCGCGAGCGCCGTCCGACTGCAGCAGCTCCTCTTTGACCAGCTCCAGCTGACGCCGCAGCTCATTGTAGCGCACGGAGCCCGCCTGTATGGGGCCCAAGGAGACGCCGTCGTCGCCGATGGCATTGTGCTCCAGGCGCGCGAACTCCTGCTGCAGCTTCTGCAGCTCCTGCTGCAGATTCGTCTTCTCATCGATGAGCAGCAGCATTTTCTTTTCGGTCTCGAAGCACTTCTGGGCCATGGCGTCGCGATCATCCTGCAGCTGCTGCTGCAGATCCTTGGCACTGCCGTCCAGCATGCCGCTGAGGGAGTTGCGTGACAGCGAACTGACCACGCCGCCCTCGGAGGAGGAGCGCGTAGAGGACTCCAGCTCCTGCAGGGCGCGCATGATGTTCGCCTGCAGCTCCTCCTCCAGGCCCATGATCTCCGTGATGTACGACTGCTTCTTGGCACAGTTGACCGCACAGCCCAGCACCAGCTGCAGCAGACGCTCCAGCTCACCGAGATCACACTTCTCAGCGATGGCCTGCACATCCGGCCTCAGAAAGTCATGCTGCAGCGTATAGTTCAGCACGTCCGTGTAGTATTCGTAGACGCCCTCGACCACCTTCTTCAGATTGCTCATGCGCAGACGCCAATTGCCGCCCACGGCGCTCGCTTTGATCTTCGACAGCCACGAGTCCGTGAAAGATTCCGGCGCAAATTGGTTTAAAGCCTGGGCCAAGGCAACACCATCGGCCAGCTCGTCAGCATTGGCGTGGGGCGCGTTCAGGTTGAGCGTCTTGAACCATTCCAGCAGACTGTAGTACATTCCGTTCTTCGTGGACATCGCGGGCGTTTTGTTGCAAACACACAAATAAACGAGAAAACAAGAGAACAAAACAAAAAATCACAAATTTTCACAGAAAAAATAGCACAGCTGTGCTGTGCAGCGTAAACAAAACAGCTGCCGATAAGATATCGACGACCAGGGTTGCCACTCTGTGCCACAATTGTGCAATTGGTGTTATTGGTGTTGACAATTTAACAAGTTTTAAAATTGATCATACATTTATTTTAAAATATATATTTCTTTTTAGTATTTCAGTTTACGTTCAAGGTTTATTTTTTTTTACATACAATCTCTACTAGGGAGATCCGCCCCATGCGTCATCGCTTCGCTTCGAACGTGAACCCCCGGGGGATATAACTAGTTTTACATATGTTCAATCTCTATACTAGGTATCTCCGTATTATTAATATGAAGCTCTTGAACCCTAACTCTCTCAGGCCACATTCTTGCTGGCTCAACTCTCGCTGCTTCAACTCCCGCTAGCCCAACTCTCACTGGCCCAACTCTCGCTTGTCGGACGCGCACTTACCGAACTTTCACTTGCCGAACACTCGCTGTCCCAACTCCAGCTGGCCCAACTCTTGGCTATGTATACGGTTGAGCCAGCAAATTCCTTGCTCTTAAATAATCCTCACCACAATTTTTTAAATTAATCATAATTTTGTTTTAATATTTAATATTTCAGTTGGTTTTTTTTATTAATTATTGGTGCATTTTACCGTTTGGAGTGGCAACCGTGACGTTGACTGTGGAACAGCATACCAACCTGCACAAGTGTTATCGAAATATCAAAGTATCGAAGTATCTACACAGTAGATAAGCTCTTGCAGCTGAAAATTTTAAAATCTTTGTTTTGTTTGCTTAAATGTAATCGTTTTACTTGAAATAAGCCTACTGCACAGAAACAAATACAATATTAGTTAGTTGACATATTAAAATCGATAGCTGCATTTGTGCCAATATTTGTGTTCATGCATTTTTCGACCCATTTGAGTTTTTCATCGTGCTGTTTTATTTTATCCACAGGCGTCCAGCTCAGGTCATATTCTAGTCTATAGCTGCCCTTGTAGGTCTGATCGACAGCATGATTCCACTCCTATATGACAATATATATATTCAAAAATCTATAGAGAACATTTTCAAGTTCTTATCTTACTTCCGGTGATAGCATGCTGAAATAGTTTTGACCTGTGACCCGTTGATATAGATGATAGATCTGACCAGGTTTCTTTGTAAAGTTGCATGCCGCATTGTGCAGCACTCGACTCTCGTCAGATTCTTTTAAGATTTCCATTGCCTGTGCTTGCAACATCTTTATCTAAAATAACTTAAAGTTATGCAAAGATCGAACTTTCTGTAATAAATAACGCACCTGATCTAGTATAACTCCCAGTTTCTGGCAGGTGCTATTTTTGAGCTGCTTGTCTGCCGCCTGAATTTCCTGCGCCAACTTAATTATATCCGTTTCCTGGTGCATGGACACACGCAAAGGATCAACCAGAAATTCCGGATTTCTTTCCACCAGTTGAGCTGTTAATAAAAGTTGTATAATAAGAATAACTACTCCGTAGTTTAAACATTACCCTTCTTCACTGCTGTTTCGTAAGTTAATTGTGGCTCCATTGTGGCGCTTCTTTTCATCAGAAACACATTAAATAAATTTATATTGTTTTGTTTTTAGACAGATAATTGTGTTTACAATATGCACAAGCAACAAACATGTGTTTAGTGATGTTCGCTAAGCGATAGCAATCGATATATCGTAATAAACGATTAGTGCTTTGTGCGCGCCATATTTGAATAATAAAAATATTCCTTTTCACAATAGAGGCACATTTATTAAGTACTTGGAACACGTTAACCACATTTAACAACTACAATATCAACTAAACAAGTAAAAGCTTTTAAGAAAAATATATTCAGATTCTATATATATCTATTCCAACTTCTGCTTATGGCTTTCATAGGTCTGAAAGAAGAATTACATCATTTAATAAATGGTTGAGATAGGTTTCTAAAAGTTAGTTTATTACCTGCTCCGCTATTTTCAGCAGATGCTCGAATGTCGTTTTGCCCGTCTGCATAACCATGCCATGGAACACACTCTGCTGCGATGTGGTCAACAGTTCATAGGGCGTTCCAAACTCCACCACGTGTCCAGCATCCAAGACCATGACCTTATCCGAATCCATAATAGTGTGCAGCCGATGGGCTATGGTAAGCACCGTGCACTCCTTGAACTTATTTCGAATGGTCGCCTGGATCAGCGCATCGGTCTGCGGATCCACGTTGGCGGTGGCCTCGTCCATGACCAGGATGCGATTCTCGCGAAGAATTGCGCGTGCCAGGCACACCAGCTGGCGTTGACCAACACTGAAATTGGAGCCTCCTTCGGAAATATTGCTCAGCAGACCCATTGGCAGTTCGCTGACCTCCTCTTTCAGATGCACCTAAACGAAATAGGATTAATATTACTATGCTCAATATTTATTTCGGTTTAATTACCTCGTCCAACGCTTGCCAGAGTTTGGAGTCCGGATACTGCTCAAATGGATCCAAATTGTAGCGTATGGTGCCGGAGAACAGCACGGGCTCCTGAGGTATTATGGATATTTTACTACGCAGATCGTGCAGACCGATCTCCAGGGTATCCCGCTGATCTATGAGTATGGAGCCGTCGTTGTAGGACAGCCGAAAGAGCGCATTTATCAGCGAGGATTTCCCTGCACCCGTGCGACCCACAATGCCCACCTTCTCACGTGGTTCGATGGTGAAATTAAGGGACTTTAGCACATATGGAGTCTGAGGATCCGGCGCATAGCGCAAACTCAGATCGTCCGCAATGATCTCACCATTTTCTGGCCAGCTTGTGGGCGGTTTTTTGCAAGCTGGCGATTTAAAGTCGCCCTCAGGCTTCAAGCTGCGATATTCGATGACGCGCTCGACGGAGGTCATAGAGTTCTCCAGCTCGGCGGATTGCCGCATACCCCACTGCACCATGCCCGTCAGGGACATGGCCTGCGTGATGGCCAGGCCGATCTGTCCGGGATTCTCGGGAGGATTGAAGAAATTATTGAGTATGATGATCAGCACGTAGACCACGCAGAACAGATCCAGATAATAGCCAAAGGCACGGCTTGTCGACAGGAATGTATAATACCCTATGGAATGCCTATCCTGGTAATTGTCGTACTCCGAGGTTAGCATGCGCTGTGCTCGCATCGCACGTATGGTCGGAAGACCATTCAGAGTGGCACTCAGATGGGAGTACATGGGCGATCGAGCCACGGCCTCCAGGCGCTTCACATCGCGCGATGTGCTGAGGTAGAAGTTGCGGAGATAATAGAAGGACAGCAGCATGGCAAATGTGTTGATCAGGAACCAGGGATTCGTGATGCACAGCACACAGATGATGCCGGTTAGGGTGAGAAAAACCTGTATGCAGTCGAGCATCACAGCGGGCAGCACCTCGTCCACCTGTCCCAGGTCCATGGCAAAGCGGTTCAAGATCCGTCCCGAGGGATTCGTATTGAAGAAGTACAGCGCCGCATGGGTTACGCCTCGGAACATGGAGTTGTGCAGATTGGTGGAGGCGTGCATGGCCATGCTGAAGAAGAGCAGGGTGCGCAACAGGGCGAAGATGATCAGGGCCAGATTGATGGCTGCGAAGTAATAGATATCTACATTCGAGGTAGAGTTCGCATTGTTTTTTACCCTGTAAGTGAAACGAAATTCCCGTTAAATTGAGTGATATTAAATTATTATTGTTACAGATATATACTATATACTATATTACAGATATAAATTATATATAAATTGTTAAGGTCTCAATTCCACTTTTGAAATTTAGTTCTGAAATGTAGTGCCAGCGAGAGTTAGGCTAGTGTTCGGCCAACGAGAGTTCGGCCAGCGAGTTTGGCCAGCAAGCGTTCGGCGAGTGAGAGTTCGGCCAGCGAGAGTAATCAAACGTTTGAAACCACAAATTTCCTTCGACAAAAGCCTTAAACTTAACATTTCTTCAACAGTGTAATTGAGAACGCTCACTCACCAGTAGGACAGAAAGTAATCTCCGGAGGAAGCCAACACTTGGGTGCCAATGCAGAGGAAGACGACCAACAGGAACATGAGCCAACCACAGCCAGCGGCAAAGTATTTCCGATACATCGACCATCCAATTTTGCCCACCGAACGCGATTCCTGCACCTCCTTGGGCTTCGCCTGGGACTGTTCAATCAGGGAATCGTCGACGCTGGAGCCCATGGAGGAGCTGCTCTCCACGCTGTTGTTGCGGGAGATGGCGACGGGTTTCTGGCTCTTGGCATCGCCAGCTGCCTTCGTCTCCTTCAACTCCTGCTCTTCCTGCTCCAACGGACGTTGCGCCAGCAGCTGGGCAAAGTCCTGGCCACTCTTGAGCATGTGCTCGTAGCTGCCAATGTCGATAATTCTGCCCTTGTCCATGATGACAATCTGATCGGCCTGCTCCAGGAACTGCAGCTGATGGGTGACCAGAATGACCAGCTGCCTGCGCAGAAATCCGCGCATGCACTGCTCGAACAGATGCCGTCCCACATGCGTGTCCACGGCACTCAGAGGATCGTCCAGCAGATAGACATCCGCCTGACGATAAACCGCACGGGCCAGGCTGATGCGTGCCTTCTGGCCACCCGACAAGGAGGCGCCACGCTCACCCACAATGGTCTTGTCCCCTTGGGGCAACAGCTCGAAATCCCTGGTCAGCGCGCACATCTTGATCACAGTTCGATAGCGCTGCTTCTCCAGCGGCAGGCCAAAGAGTATATTATCTCGGACGGAGCCGCAGAAAAGCCAAGGCTCCTGGGCGGCATAGGAGCAGCTGCCGTGCAGCTGAATGGCGCCCAGCTCCGGACGCAGTTCACCCAAAATGGCCTGAATCAGGCTGGACTTGCCGGCGCCCACAGTGCCAATGACGGCTACCAGCTGCTGACGCTGCAGCTTCAGATTAATATTGTCCAGAATGGGATCAGTGTGCTCGGCGTTCCAGCGTGCACGCAGCTCCTTGATCTCCACGAGCACATCGCAGCTGGAGGCGTTTGATTCCTGTTTGCCGTTGGACAAGAGATTCTTCTTTTCAGCCGGCAGCTTGTCCTGATCCTCGCTGTGCGGCAGCATCAGGGCATCCGTCTCATCGCGCTGCATGAACTGTGTGATGCGTTGCAGGGACACCAGCAGCTCCGCCACCTGCGACATGCCGCTGGGAAAGAATTTGCCCACCGTGCGCCTCAGAATGTTGTAGAATGCCGTCACACAGAAGGCGCGCTCCGCCGTCAGCTGTCCGCCGGTGAGCACATAGGCCAGCAGACTGGCGAAGATCGCAATCCTGCCCAGCGTTATCTCAAAGGAGAGCAGCACGCCCCTTATATAGTTCACCTTGCGTATCACGCTCATCTCATTGGCTCGGGTGCTGGAGATGAGCTTCTCGAAGGGCAGCTCCCAGGCGTACATCTTGATCACCTGTATGCCAGCGATAATCTCGTTCATCATCCGCACCCGGCGATCCGTGACCAGCGCCGTGCGCAATCTCAGCGACGACGTCAGCCGGCTGAAGTACGTCTGCAGCGGCAGATACAGCAGCAGGATGGCAATGCCATAGAGCGCAGAGACCCCAATCTGCTGATACATAAAGTACAGGGCAATCAGCAGCTCCACCGGCGCCAGCCACAGGAAATGCAGATGGATCAGCGCACGATCGAATCTGCCCAAGTCATTCGACACCAGATTAACCACCTGCCCCGTGGTGGTGCCACCCAAGGCGGTGCGACTGAGCCGCAGAGCCTTGCGATAGACGGCACAGCTGACCGCCACCCGCATCTTCATCGCCAGGTGCATCATGTGCATCATGAACGGATGGAACAGCAGCACGCCCATCACAATGCAGAAGACCATGGCAGCGCCATAGAGCTGCGCCCTCAAATTGTTCCCATTGCCATTGGTGGCAAACTCCGAGATCAGCTCAGCCAGCAGCAGCGGCATCGTGGCCCTGCATAAGAAATTAATTATATAAATTAAAATTGTAATTTATTTTAATTAATTTAATTAGATAATTACCTCAATCCCAGCTCTAGGAAGCCAATTACAAATCCTGAGAGCACCAGCTCCCAGCCAAACACTTTCAGCATCACCCGCAGCATCGCATTTTTATTGTTTCCCTTGGCTTTTTTGGCTTCCGCTTGCCAGGCTTGGAACACTTTTTCGCCCAGTGTATCGCCCTTATGTTCGGAGAGCACATCGTACAGATCATCCGGCTCCAATGTGGTCTTACGTCCCTTGAAGAGTATGGGCAGCGCGAAGCTGGAAAGAATTTTGAAAAATCAGTATAAATATTTTAAAATTAAATCAATTTCATAAAAATTTTTTATTTTAATTCCGTTTTTACTTTCGTTTTAATTTTATTCAATTTTACTTCAATTACATGTTTATTTTAATTTTACGTCAATTGAATGTTAATTTTATTTTATTTTATTTCAATATCAGTTGAAAATTATTTAACTTATATTTTATTTTTTTGTAAAAGTGATATTTCAAAAAGTGATATTTCAATTTCATATTCATTTTTTAAAATTTTATTTATATTTGATAAATTTTTTTATTTGTATTTTAGTTAAATTTTATTGCTATTTTAATGAATTTTAATTTTTGTTTTTTAATATTATTTTAATTCTTTTCAATTTAATTTAAATTCTTATAAAATTTGCTTTTAATTTCATATCAATTAAATAGAAATTCACTTTAATTTTATTTTACTAATTTCATTGGTATTACAATTTAATTTCAATTTTATTTTTAGACCCTTTACTTTAAAAAAGTAAAAAGGGTCTATTAGTTTAGTGCAAAGAGGAAATGTATGTAACACCCAAATGGAGGCGTGGCAGACCCCACAAAGTATATATATTCTTGATCAGGACGACAAGCCGAGTCGATATAGCCATGTCCGTCTGTCCGTCTGTCCGTCTGTCCGTCTGTCCGTCTGTCTGTCTGTCCGTCTGTATGAACACCTAGATCTCAGCAACTATAAGAGCTAGAGACACCATATTCGGGATTCAGGTTCCCCTATTTAGTAAGCAGCACGAGTTTGTTTTAGATTTTGGATACCTCCCCCCCTTCCCCCGCAAACCGCAAAAAGCTGCTGTAGCCACAGTTTTGAAGCTATTGATTTGTAATTTGGTATTTAACTAGTTTATGACATTCTCTATCGACGCTGTGAGTTTTGTTTCGATCGGATAAGAAACAGCGAACATATGCCACAGACAATTTGCCGCACTAGGCAGAGGGGGGGTGGTGTGCCTTGCATACGCAGGTAGCTTAGAGTGTGTGCGTCTGATTGTGTTTGTATGTACATATAATCAAAGTAAAGGGTCTCCTACGGTCGGTTTCGTCCGACTGTAGCATCCGTCCCACTGACCTGTTTTTTTCATTTTATTTAAAATATATTTATCACTAAATAAATTTATATTTTATAAAAAATATATTTTTATAACAATAAACCCTATTTTAATCATTTTCAATAAAAATGATAAAAATCAAATTAAATAATGGTTGCATTCACCAGGTTACCGCTCCATGGATCGCTCACCCGATAACCGATGAAAGCAACCCTAATGCATCATAAAATTGCAAATTAGGGTTGCTTTCATCGGTTATCGGGTGAGCGATCCATGGAGCGGTAACCTGGTGAATGCAACCAATGTTATTAATACAATTGTCAAACATTTGTTAAACAGAAGTTCAAGTCGCCAGGGTCAGAGCAGAAGAGCGTGAAGAGCAAACAGTAATTTGTTGTGTAATTACAGGTGATAAGTAAATAATGCATATTATCTTATCAGTGATAGCAGACAGAACACGTTGTTACTGCTTGTCAAAAGAGATTTCAAATGGAATTTTTAAGAAAAACTATCAAGTGTCTTTCAAGTCTCCTTCAGTGCTTGCCAAACTTACCAAAACATCAAAGCCGACAGGCAATTGGCCGATTCCCGCGGGTTTGGCGCCAATTTATCAGCTGCCATATTTAAATAAATCTATTTGCGATATCTGCTGAAAGATATTGAAGTTATTTAATTACAGCAACGCCCACTTTAAATGTTGTAACAATAGCGCCAAGGTAATAATTACAGCAATGTTTGTTTAGCAATCAATTTATCATAAAACCGATTCTTATAAGAATCGCGATGAGTTTTTTTTTAACAGAATCCAATCAGAATTTGTAATTGATCAAGCCACACACATACACATACACACACACACACACTAACACATATACATATATATATATGTATACGTTTGCCGGGCATCGCGTAAACGTTTACATCACATTTAAGATAAGAGCATCATCGAAATGCTTCTCTATTTCATCACAAAAGAAAAACATTCGCAATCATGGCAAGTGTTTGGTTTATCATTAAATTGTGTGCATAATTTATTGTTATTCATAAAAACTTTCCATTCAACTAGAGCTACGCGTAGTCCTCTGTTCGCAGGTCAAAACAACACTAAACAAAATGCTCTCTGCAAATTATTGCCAACAGCTGATAGCGTTGCCAGACTGCTTCATTCACGTGTGTGATAACATTAGAGGCGTATTAGAGTGGACCTTATATTGTTATGCAAAATAACTGATTATGTTTTGTGAATGAAATTAATTATAATTTTAATCTTATCTTAATATTGCGTAAATAATTTAACTGCGGGTAATTATATTATTTTTATAAGTTTTTTATTTGTGTCTTTTTCTTTTTCATTGGAATGTAGTATAAAAAAACAAATGCTGACCTTTTGGCTTAGGTGTTTAAAAAAGTACAATGGAAATTGTAAACGTATAGATAAATTACATGTTGTGTATTGTACGTAGTTTATTTAAATTACATTATGGATAAACAATGTGAATTTATGGAAATTTAAATGAAATTCAATATTAAATTAAATTCAAATTATATTATAGAATATATTATCCCCCAGGAGGTGGGATAGGCAACATATCGCTCGTTTACCAGAAGAGTGTTAAACGTAATCAGTGATAAAGGACATCGGGAAATACTTTTCTCTACTGACATCATTAAAATATACAGCAATTTCAAAAGTAAATAATTTATTTCATTTCAAAAGCTTTCTCCAATGTTTGTATCTACAAACAAATGAATTTAAATAGTTTCTCCTGGCTAAAGGAACTTAAGTTTTAAATTTACATTGTGTCTCATCATCTCTTATCCTTCTAAATCTCTGATTACGTCTTCTGGCAGTTTGCTATCAAATACAGTTGCCGATGACGCACGCCGCTCTATCTGGTATTCCGGTGCAATACTGTTTGACTCCAATGTTTCATCCGTCGATGCCGTTGGTGTTGCATTCCCGAACATGGCTTTGCGACGCAATTTATCTCTGGTGTCGAGCTGATCCTCCGCCTTTGTAGGGGCACTTGGTTGCCCCTCGTCTGTTAACATGGAATTTATTTCATTGAACACCTTGGACAGTTCACTGAAGATATTCGTCGGAGCAAAGGATGCACGATGAGGCTCCATCTGCTTGTTGTAAGCAATCTCCAGCTGACAAAGCGGCTCACAAAGGGCAGCTGCACCTGCCAGACCCGGAATCTCCTCAGCTATGCCGATATCGGTCGTTTTCAGCGGGTATTTTGTCAGCAGCGTCGTGTTATCCTTCTGTTGTTTGGCAGAAGTGGGTTTCTCCAGGCTGTCGTAGTCGGTCAATGCATCCAAGCCCTGACAGTAGTCCAGCGCAGTATAGCGAAACGCGTTCTGCTGCACCATTTGCCGGAAAATGTAGCTCACTTGCTGCGTATCAGCTAGATCAGCTCCCTCACTTCGCAGCTGCTCTATGTAGCTGGTAAGCGTCTTCCAAGTCTGTGGCGCCACCTCGATTTTGACGAAATGTTTTGTGGGCTGCTTGTTGTAGATGACGTACAGCAAATAGATGCCGGCAATGCGTTGGGCACGGGTAACCTGGCACGGCTCGCCGTTGGTTCGGCGACCGCAGGCAACCCGCTTGGCCACGTGGAGCGCCGCCAGTGTAGTCTCAATCACCTCGATGTGGTTGGTCTGCGATGAGTAAATATGGTGCATCTGCAGCTCATGCCAGCACTCGGAGAAGAGCTTGAATGTGGCAGCATGTTCCTCTGATTCATCGACAGCACGTGCAAACCGCTGGATGAGCTGCCAGAGATCGCCATATAAAGTCTGCTCCATGTTTAATATTATTTTATATTATGCTAAGCAAAACTGAGCAAATTGCGGGCTGCTGCAATTCGATTGTAGAAATGCGCGGCTATCGATAACAAGTTGTATCGTTAGTTCCGACACAGTTTAATTGAACGGTTTCCAAAGAACAGTGTCACCGATAACAGTTCAGTGAACTGTTTATCGGAACACAGTTCCGAGCAGTGTTGCCAGGTTTTGGGCGCTCGCATAAGCTAGATTGGCAATAAAAAATAAGCTAAAAATAGCTAAGATATAAAAAACATATGCTAAATTATAAGCTATACGCTTGTTATTCGAATTTTATCAATTACTGCGTATGGGGCGTGGCATGAAAACATAATTTATATATAAGATATGATAATGCAATTTTGACACAAGATATATTAATAACCAACGAACATTACTGCATCATTTATTCAAAAATGAGGTTTGACACTCTTCTGGTAAATGAGCGATATGTAGTTTGTGGGGTTTGCCACGCCTCCTTTTACCTTACATACATTCTGACAATGTTTTTTTCATTTTTCAAAGGGTACAGGTAAACTTAATGTATAGAAATGGAAGCCATAAAAAAAAGTTCTAATATTTTTATGCACCGAAACATATAAGAATTATAAAATATATTTTTCAAATGTGGAATATATATTTAAAGCTAGAAAAGGCTAAAATGAACTTGAGAATATGCTAAATTTAAAGCTTTAAGCTTTTCCATTTCAAAATATGCTAAATCTAGCCTAGAATAAGCTAAACTGGCAACACTGAGGTTAAGCGGTTTGTGGGTGAGAGAGTAACTGCAAGCTCTATAAAAGGAACTTTCTTACCGCTCAGCTGATCCGTTGCAGTTGCAAGCGTGATATGTCAAACAACATTACAGTTTAAATAATTTGTATTTAGTTCAAAATTCGGCAATATTTGACATATTGTTTAATATTTTTCGCATACAGTATATTTTAATTTGGCGTTAAATTGAATAGTAAACAATGCAGAGTTTTTTACGCATATAGTAGTATGATTAAATTATATAATTGACTCACAATAAATAACTTTGTACTGCTTTGTTATTATGCAAAGTATTGTATTTATTTTTAATGCACAAATAAACGCTCTAATGTAAATAACAACTTTTTCAAAAAAGTAGTTTTCTCTGACCAACGTCGAGGTTATTATTTATTATTAATTCTCGTTAGATTGCTCACCCTTGAATTTAAATTTGGGCGCTGGAATTGTGTTTAATTTTGTATATTTACATTAAGTATTACATATTGGTATTGTAAGGCACAGCATTACTTGCAATGGACACTTAATATTATATTTAACAGTAATATAATCAATGCGTAGGCACAAACATTCATACATAGTAAGTACAGATAAAGTAATGATAGTGCGAATACGAAATAAACTGGAATTGGATGAGTCTTTTATATACATTCGATGGGCATACGATTTATGCCAGGTTTACAGTAATGTATACTATAGTTTATCCCTGATGATTGATTTGTTGAACTTAGGCTGAAAACTTTTGAGTTTGTTGATTGGCCTCAAATGCCTGAAAGTAAAAATTTTTTTATTCTATAATTAATTGAGTAACTAATTAATTTTTTTACCTTCTTGGCAACCGATAGCAGATTTTCATAGGTTCCCTTGCCAGTCTGCTTGACCATATCGTAAAATACTTTCGACTCCGCCACGGTTAGCAGTTCGTAGGGTGTTCCAAACTCCACCACGGTGCCGGCATCCATGACGAGCACCTTATCCGAGTCCATAATAGTGTGCAGCCGATGGGCAATGGTAAGCACCGTGCAGTCCTTGAACTTATTTCGAATGGTCGCCTGGATCAGCGCATCGGTCTGCGGATCCACGTTGGCGGTGGCCTCGTCCATGACCAGGATGCGATTCTCGCGAAGAATTGCGCGTGCCAGGCACACCAGCTGGCGTTGACCAACGCTGAAATTGGTGCCGCCTTCGGTGATTTTGCTCAGCAGTCCACTGGGCAGCTCGGCCACAACTTCCTTCAGCTTCACCTCCTCCAGGGAGGACCACAACTTGTCATCGCTGTACTCATCGAAGGGGTCCAAATTGTAGCGCATGGTGCCCGAGAATAGAACAGGTTCCTGGGGTATTATCGAGATTTTACTGCGCAAATCATGCAGGCCCATTTGCTGTGTGTCGCGTCTATCGATCAGAATGGAGCCATCGGTATAGGACAGCCGGAATAGGGCGTTTATCAGCGACGATTTGCCTGCACCCGTGCGACCCACAATGCCGACCTTCTCGCGTGCTTTGATAACAAAATTCAAAGACTTCAGCACATAATCGGACTTGGGATCCGGGAAGTAACGCAGACTTAGCTCTTCGAAGGCAATCCTGCCATTTTCGGGCCAAGACTTGGGCGGTTTCTTATCAGCGGGGGCCTCCAGAGCACCCTCTGGCTCAATATCCTCATACTCCACCACACGTTCCACGGCCGTCATGGTGTTCTCCAGTTCAGCCGATTGCCGCATGCCCCACTGCACCATGCCCGTCATGCCCATGGCCTGAAAGAAAAGATATACGATTAAAAAGGAGTTTTAATGTCTATAACCAGCGAGAGAGTTGGGTCACTGAGAGTTCGTCCAGCTAGAGTTCGGCCTGCGAGAGTGCGGCCTGGAAGAGTTCGACCAGCGAGAGTTCGGTCAGCGAGAGTTGGACCAGTGGGAGTTGGGTCAACGAGAGTTGGGCTAATAAGAGTTGGGCCAATGAGAGTTGGACCAGCAAAAGATAGGCAGCGAGAGAGAAGCAATGCACCCTGTATAAAATCATGCACTCACCTGGGTTATAGCCAATCCCACCTCCCCCCCGTTGGCCGGTGGGAAAATGAAGAAGCTGAGCGTTATAATGCCTATGTAGATGACACAAAAGCAGTCCAGCCAGTAGCCAAAGGCACGCGATGTGCTGATGAACATGTAGAAGGCCGAGCTGTGCAAATTCTGGTGATTATCGAACTCATTGATGAGCACACGTTGAGCCCCAAAGGCACGTATGGTCGAGAGCCCCGTAAGCGATGCCGCCATGTGGGAATAGATGGGAGAGCGAGCTGTAATTGTGGCAATTAGTTAAGTTAAATCTCGGTAAGGTCAATGGATTTGTAATGTCACTTACTAATTGCCTCCAAACGTTTGACATTGCGCGAGGTTTTCAGGTAGAACGTGCGCAATTGATAGAAAATAATGCCCAGTATCAGCGTGGGAAGCAAGAACAATGGATTCACAATCGCAATGACAATCACAATACCGCCCAGTGCCAGAAAGATCTGTATAACATCCATCATTACGGCAGGCAGTATCTCATCCACCTGCCCCATATCTTTGGAGAAGCGATTCAATATGCGACCCGAGGGATTCGTATTAAAGAAGTACATGGCAGCCCGTGTAATGCCCCGAAACATGGAATTATGCAGATTGATGGAGGCTCTCATGGCCAGATTGAAGAACAGAAACGAACGCGTCAGGGTTATGACAATCGTGGTGATCGTTATCAACGTAAATATATACGTATCCAGCTGCTCGGCGTCCACAGACCATCCCAATTCATTCAGCCAGTTGGCCAGATGAGATTCAATCACATGGGAGGGCGGAGTCTCCGTTGTCGTATCATTGGCAATTTGCAAATTGTCAGCTATGTTGGGAAATGCCACAAGTACGGTGCTCGTGCTGTTGTTCTCGCTCAAACTCTTCAAGGATCCCTTTTTGGCCACCCTGCAGTAAGAAATGAAGAATAATGTAATAAAAAATGTATTCCAGCTTCGGAAAGGGTATAGTCGAACGCAAACAATAGTAGAATAGCCTGCACCTTGCTTTTCAATATCATAGCAAGTGCGGCAGCAATGCTTCATCTTACTTTTTAGCTCTTTTATTGTTTCTTTAATAACTTCGGTTATCGTCAAACGATTTTAATGAGATTTTCAGTATAGCTAAATCTAGTGGTAAATAGTATATATTCTTTATAATAAAATATTATGTTGAACACTACTTTTGTTACTTGATTTTTCTCTATTAGGGCGTAAAGTGGTGGTGACGAAACAAGAAGAATATCTACACTTCTATCGCTTACATACTTTTGAACATAGATTCTATAATAATATAATATAATAAATAAAATGTTTCCCTTACCAGTAGGATAGGAAATAATCTCCCAGAGAAGCCATCAATTGGGATAGGATGCAAAAGCCCATCATCACAATAAAAGCAAAGATGCCGCCGCCAGCCTTGAAGTATTTGTTGTACAGTGCCAATCCGATGCGTCCCTGCTCCTGGGATTCCTGCACGTGCATCTGTTCGGGAGCTGTTTCCTCCAGGTTCGAGTCCGCCAGAGATGCCAGCGATTGTTCGCTGTTGCGTCGCCTGTCGCCGGTGGAACCGGAACCAGAACGGGAGCGTGAACCGTCGGCGCTGTGATCATCCTGTTTATTGTCCGCCAGCATTTCGGCAAAGTCCAAACCGGATTCACGCAGCGAATCGTAGGTGCCCACGGCGCTCACCTGGCCCTTGTCCATGATGACGATTTGATCGGCGTGCTGCAGGAACTGCAGCTGATGCGTAACCAGGATGACGATGCGATCTTTTAGGTAGCCACGCATGCACTTTTCGAAGAGATGTCGGGCCACATGCGTGTCGACGGCACTTAGAGGATCGTCCAGCAGATAGATTGTCGTCTGGCGGTAGACGGCGCGTGCCAAACTGATGCGCGCCTTCTGACCGCCGGACAAGGAGGCGCCACGTTCTCCGACAATTGTCTTGTCGCCGTACGGCAACAGCTCAAAGTCCCGCTCCAGCGCACAGTTCTTGATGACGGCCGCGTAGCGACGCTTGTCCATGGCCTGGCCAAAGAGTATATTCTGACGCACGGTGCCCGTAAAGAGCCAGGGCTCCTGGGAGGCGTAGGAGTAGCTGCCGTTCACACGTATCTCTCCCGACTCGGCGCGCAGCTCGCCAAGTATGGCCTGGATCAGACTGGATTTGCCGGAACCCGTGCGTCCCACAATGCCCAGCAAGGTGCCCGGTTGAACCCTCAAATTAACACCATTCAGGGTATAATCCGGATTCTTTATATCCCACTTGGCCATGAGGTTGTTGATGGATATCTTCGCCTCGGAGAGCACGGCGTTCTCATTGATGTTCTGCAAGGAGGTCGGCGTCAGGAGCTTCTCCTTGGCACTGTCGTCGTCCAGTTTGGAGATCAGCGTGGTTTGATTGCTGCCCGGCGTTAACAACGGCAGCTCCATGGACTTATCAATGACGTCCGTCTCCTCGTACTGCATGAATTTCTGCACACGCTTGATGGAGATCAAGGCCTCGGCTAATTGGGAAATGCCTTGCGGAAAGAACACAGTCATCGTGGTGCGTAAGATATTGTAGTAGGCGGTGATTACAAAGGCCACCTCCGGGGTTAGGAAGGTGCCCAAGAGCACGTAGCCCACTAGGCTTAGAAAGATGGAAACACGCGTCAGGAATATGATGAACGACAACAAAATGCCACGTATATAGGAGACATGTCTGATGGAATTGATTTCCTTCTTGCGCGCAAAGGCCACCATCGTTTCAAAGGGCAGTTCCCAGGCGTACATCTTGATCACTTGAATGCCAGCTATAATCTCATTCATCATCCGAACACGTTCATCCGTTCGCAGCGCCGTACGCATCCTCAACACGGACGTCTTCTTGCCCAGCCAGGCTTGCAGCGGTATAAACATCAGCATAAACGCAACGCCGAATACAGCCGCAACTCCAATCTGAAAACAAAATAAAAAGATTATTTAGTGACGGAGGTGTAAGAGATAAAAATCGAAAATTTATTCAATCTGGTTACTAAACAGAGTATCTAAATACCAAATTTGATGTATCTAGCTCTTATAGCTTCCAAGATCTAGGGGTTTGTATTTTTTGAAGGTACTACAGGGTCTTTAAATTCTCATACCGTGATATGGGGTTCGGCTTTCTTTTATAAACTGTTAAGGTACAGTCTTATGATGTACGGATTCTCCACTTAATAGAATACATTTATAAAAAAAAAAAACTACAGGGTCTTGAAACCACTTACCTCCAGGTACATCAGACACGTGATGAATATCGTCTCCAGCGGCCCCACCCACAGGTAATGCACAAATATTGTGGCCAGATCCAAGCGTCCCACATCATTCGATATCAGATTCACGATATGTCCGGCTGTCGTATCCCCCAAGGCCGTCTTGCTTAACCTCAAGGCCTTGCGATAGATCATGCTGCACAGTCCGACCCTCATCTGCATGCCCACATGCATCGTGCCCAGCATATAGGGATGCATAATGATCACATTCAGGGCGCTGCATGCCACGACTCCGGCTGCATAGAGATAGGCGGCATTTATGGACTCCGAGCCGTGCGTATAGTACGATATCAACTTGAGCAGACATAGAGGTTGCACCGTGCGTAGTCCCAGCTCCAAGAGGAACAACACCAGACCCAACAGGCTGAAGTAGGCGCCAAAGACGCGGGTGAGAGCGCGTAGCAAACTAGGCTCCTTTTTGGCTCCCTGAGCGGTCGCCTTTAGCTCCCGATCCCAGGCGGTGCAGAGTTTATTGCCAAGGGTTTCTGAGAGGTAAACGAAATATTTTTTATTAGTAATAAATTGAATAATCATCAATTTTGAATTTGTAATATTTTCGGCTTTATACAAAATATAAATTTGAACTGCAAATAAAAAAAAAATCCATATACATTTTAAATAAAAAATAATATTTTTAACTTAAAAAAAATGTAAAAAGAACATGTATACTAAAATAATTTAAGAAACCTTTAAATAAAAACTAATATCTATGTCTAATAATTCTAATCTATAAAAATATCTGTTAACTAAAAAAATCCTTAATAAATTGGTAACATGTTTGGCTTCAAGAAAACATGTGTATTTGATTAGTAAATCCTAGCAAACTCTCAATAAAAACCCAATTACCCCTAACATGAAAACTAGAACATATAATTGAACTTGGAACTTAAAACTCTTGGCGTAATCCCCACTATGACGCCGAATTCGATTTAAACAATGATAACAATTGAAATGATAGCAGCACTACTGTAAAGAGTCGAAACTAATAATATTTTAATTATAACACAATTTTAGATAAGATAGGACAATAATATCGTTATGTGGAAATAACGTTGTCTGCTCAGATAAGTTGTGGAATCTCATAAATGTAAATATGATAATCTTTAGCGGGTCAGACTTATCAACATGAAGTATTTATTTTGCGAAAAGTCAATGGACGTATTTATATAAGGCACAATTTAAACACTGATAACTTAAGATGCAGAAAGAGATGTTGATTTTATTTTTGCTTTCGCAACTGTCCGTATAGAATAGAATTTGTGTATTCAATTGATTTGCTTTGCACAATCGCAATTTGAATAGATTTAATTGTATAGACATGGATATACTAGAATATTCTTAGAATAATAATTGAAATTGAAATTGATTTTTATTCAACGCTAATTGGCAGATTAAAGTCTTATGCTGGTGATATCTACTTTTCTAAATATCAATTTAGCATTTTTGCACCAGTTTCAGGCTATTTTAGGCCTATTTCGTTAATTCCTGGTTTGGTTCAAGATATGGTTCGCAGTGATAAATTCTGGGTAGTGCCGGTTTCTAACCGGTTCAGTTTAGATTAAACTTATAGAGCTCACCGGATTTATGTTCATTCAAGGCCTTGTAAAGATCTTCAGTTTCCAGCATTTTCTTGCGGCCCTTTAGGAAGGTGGGCATTGTGTACCTGAATAAAAAGTAGGATTCTTTATAAAATATATACTTTAACTTAAATTAATTGCTTTGACTTACCAGAAACATGCTGCCGATATAAAGTTGGCATGTTCTCTAGGATTTTCCGGCAAGTCAGCCGTTTTCACCGACTGCATGGTTACACTGAAACAAAAAGTATAAGTTTATCAGTTTATAGTTTTGTCATTAATTTAATTATTCTTTTTTTGCTTGCCAATTGATAATTACAACAGCAAGCAAAACTGATTGAAATATAATGATGATATGCAGTATGCTGACTGACCTAGAAATACAATTTCACAATATTATACAATTAAGAAAATTGCTTATCAATGGCAACTGTAATTTGTCTGCATTTATGCATGCTATTGTCTTTGGTAATTAAATCTAAAAAAATAAAACTTTATTTGTTTGCATTTTATTGCTGCCTTCTATGCACTTAAAAAAATTGTAATCTGTATAAAAATTGCATATAATTAAAAATCCAACAATTGCCGCTGCAAATGAGTTTTAACCCACTGTACGAGCGTGTGTGTGTGTGTGTGTGTGAAGAGCGGGAGTCACGTGCGTCTGTATTGGTTGGCTTTTGCCGCAAAACTCCAATCAGATTGAGCTTTTGACTCTGCGAAGACGAGTTTTTGTTGTTTCTAACAAAGCAGTTATTGTTGTATGTGTGTGTGCGCAGAATTGTATGTATGTGTATGTGTGCTATTATTACCGGCAAAAGCGTAAGGTTTGTTGCAATCAACCGAGCAATTAACTGGGGTTACAAGACAAATAATGAGTAACTCTAGAATCAGCATTATTTACACAACTCTGCAGTTAATAATGTATGTAATTTCCAAGAACTGCTAATTAAACAATTCTAAATTAAACAATTCAATGTGTACATATGCACATATGAATATTTATGATAAACCCGAGAATAATTTTGTTTATTTTCGCAGAAACGTAAACAAGCTCAGACTGAGCAAGTCTGCACAGCAACAAAAAATGACTCAAATATAATGTAGATCTATTCATTTATTTAAAAGTGAGCATTTACAAAAAAACACGCGGTTGGCAACAGTGCTGTCAGATAAAGTCAAACTTAAATTACAAATTAACAAAAATATATTTATTTCAAAATAAATAAATAAAAATCACTTATAAAAAAATAAATATTAATTTTTTAATATTCTTCTCATAATAGAATTCGAAAACTAGCTAAATTGCCAACTCTGGTTGGCATTGACAAAAGCAAACACACAAAAACATTTAAATACATACATACATATTTTATTTGTAAAGCAAGGAAATTTATCGTGTTACATACAGACATACATATGTATGTATTTACATATGTGTGTATGCATAAATTCGTCAAAATGTCGGCAAACAAACTCTACACGCCCGTTTAGGCTAACGGTAGTTGATGACACTAACGGTGAATTGCCGTCTCGTTGTTGTTACAACTTGTATGCACATAGATAAATATATATACATATATATAATTATGTTTGCACTTTTGCAAATTATCTAATCACAATTGTGCACTCAAATTGCAGTCCATTGTGCAGTTGTACATACGTTTAATTCGACTTCGAGCGGTTCAATTACAATTGAATATCATGCTTCGAATCCAAATGATTCACAATTGACAAACGCAACTCGGGCACGAATCGAATAAAAAACTCTATGTAACGTGCGAACGAACGCAGAACAATTGCAAACCGAACCGTCCGTTTGCCTGCGAAGGCAGCATGCCACTGAAAAACAGCTGGCGGCAACTGAGTATTTTCGACTCAATTCGATACACTCACACTCACACACACATGCACACTTACACTTACTCGCACTCACACCACTGTGAATCGTTCTGTTTGCGTTTCTTTTTTTGCGCAAGCGTACGAAAAATAAAAATAAATCAATCAACAAGTTAACTGAATTGTTGGAATACGGTAATGTACCGGCTATAAATTTATGTATTCAAGCAGCAGCATAAACCGGTTTTTTTCAAATAAATCGAAAACTTGTAAAATGATATGGCATGGGTTAAAGTTGGCGCTTTTAATATTATTTATTATTATTGAAAAATATCCCAATTTTCTGCAAGTATAAAGGACTTTAATTTACTCAATAATAATAATATTAATTTAATAATAATAATAAATTAATTTCGTTAATTTTCAATTTACAGCATTATTCTTTAAAATAATCATATTTAATTTTAATTTTTTGTACATAATTGAACAAACATACATATGTATGTACATTTATGTATATTATAAGGTGTATGAATGTAAGTTGCTAAAACTTCGTTTATTTTGCTATTTGTTTGTGAAAATATAAAATTTTTATTATTATTTTTTTTATGGTATATGTACATACTGTTACTGTAGTGTAGTAATTTATACCATAGGGATGAATAATAATTTTAATTCATATATACAAATCTATATATGGGCATTTCCACAGAAAGGTCCACCGGGGCCAAAAAATTAAAATTTCTTAAAAATGATATTTTTAACATTTTTAACATTAAGAAATATTAAAATTTAACAGATTTGAAAATATCTATTATAATCTATTATAGTTTTCAAAAAATTCGAATGCAAAGTCGCGAAAACGCATTTTTTGTCATTTTGACGTTTTTTAGGGCATTTTTTTTTTGAAAACAGCTTCTCAAACAGAAGCATCATGCTCAGTCATTTGTTTTCAAAATCACTCCTGTTATGTAAAAATAAATAATTCCAATTATTTTTGTCAATTTAAAAACATTATAACCATTTGTTCCTTAAATACTTTCCAACAACAACAATAACAAAAACATACATAAAAATGGTCACGTGCCAAATGTCACGTTACAATTTTTTTAAATTGAATTAAAAAAAAAATGCAAGTCATCTTTGAAAAAAATCATAACCATTTTGAAGAGGCATCCATGCACAAGAGTTTAAAATTTGTTGCATTAAAATATTGCCACTGGATTCGCTAATATTGGCGATTGAATTGGTTGACCTCAAATGCCACTACCATTTTCTTCCGGTGACAAATGTCTTGAATTTTTCAATTTTCTTAAAAATGAAAAGTTACCCAAAATCAATCTTTCCACCAATGAAAGAGCTAATTAAATGCTATATGTTAAGCCTTTCAGAAGAAAAAAATATCGCTTCCTTTTAACCGTTTTTTTACTTTGAACGCGTACGAATGTCTTGTGCGCGACTGTGGAAATGCCCATATGGGCATTTCCACAGAAAGGTCCACCGGGGCCAAAAAATTAAAATTTCTTAAAAATGATATTTTTAACATTTTTAACATTAAGAAATATTAAAATTTAACAGATTTGAAAATATCTATTATAATCTATTATAGTTTTCAAAAAATTCGAATGCAAAGTCGCGAAAACGCATTTTTTGTCATTTTGACGTTTTTTAGGGCATTTTTTTTTTGAAAACAGCTTCTCAAACAGAAGCATCATGCTCAGTCATTTGTTTTCAAAATCACTCCTGTTATGTAAAAATAAATAATTCCAATTATTTTTGTCAATTTAAAAACATTTTAACCATTTGTTCCTTAAATACTTTCCAACAACAACAATAACAAAAACATACATAAAAATGGTCACGTGCCAAAAGTCACGTTACAATTTTTTTAAATTGAATTAAAAAAAAAAATGCAAGTCATCTTTGAAAAAAATCATAACCATTTTGAAGAGGCATCCATGCACAAGAGTTTAAAATTTGTTGCATTAAAATATTGCCACTGGATTCGCTAATATTGGCGATTGAATTGGTTGACCTCAAATGCCACTACCATTTTCTTCCGGTGACAAATGTCTTGAATTTTTCAATTTTCTTAAAAATGAAAAGTTACCCAAAATCAATCTTTCCACCAATGAAAGAGCTAATTAAATGCTATATGTTAAGCCTTTCAGAAGAAAAAAATATCGCTTCCTTTTAACCGTTTTTTTACTTTGAACGCGTACGAATGTCTTGTGCGCGACTGTGGAAATGCCCATATTTATTCCTAATCAATAGGTTTATTTTGCTATTAGTATGAGTTGGGAAATAAAATTACCGCAACCTAGGATTATCTTAATATACTATGTATTATATATCATATTGTACACCCTGCTGAACTTTAAGATGCTCCAGTAACTTCATCGGAATAATATCTACTGTTTTCTTCCTAAGTCAGTATCTGCCAAGTCGAATTTTATGCATTTTATGAGCTAGCATTTTAAAGAAAATTTCAATGACCAACACCTCACTGAGTACTATTTAAATTCTTCTTTCTATCGAAAATGCTTAGAAAAGAATAAAGCGGTATCGACTAGAAAGTAATTGTCCTTATTATTTATAAATAAATGATGCATTTTATTTTAATCACAAAAGACAAAGACAAACGGAAATTGCAATAAAAAAACCGGGAATTTATTAATATTTAATTATTTATTTTATTGCTTGCAATTCTATGAAAAGACAGTATAATGTCGATAATTGCGCCTAAACTTGACGGCATATTGGAGATAATTCCATACTATAAGTATATGAATAACTATAATAATCTTTTCTGAAAATGAGATCGGTAGAAAAGATAACAATTTCCGCCTCTTACGCACATCCGAAGAAAAAGTCAAATGAAGCATTGTTGAAAATTGGTACAGGATATTCTAGTCGGGTGCGTACGACTGATCGACTTCGTACTTACTGCTTATTTAAGAATATTAAGGGATTTGGCTCTTAAGAGCTATAAACCGGGATTGTCAGTACCACGTATTTAGACATCTTAAAGATGTTTCTATAAATAGATTATTATAGACGTAATACTTTGAAAGAATTTCCCCCCTTGCGCGTTATTAAATCAATATAAATTATCGTTTGATAAGCTCTGCTCATTTACATGAGGTAAATAAAAGGCAAAACACAAATCAAGTTGCCATTGGCAACCGCAACACAAAAGAGGCACAATTTTAGATCTTGTAGTTTTATTTCGCTTCTGTGTACATTTTAGAATGTATCATAACTGATAGAAAACCTAGGCGACCAGGGCTGAGGCTGTGCTCGACTCGTACTTCCAGTTGGGGGGCAGGACGCTCTTGGTCTTGTAGTAGCGGGCCAGGCGGTGAATTCTGGACTCGACCAGAATCAGGCGGAACTTGCCGTCCTTGTCCTTGCGATTGCGCTCCAGATGCTTGCGGATGGCCACGGCCTTCTTGATCATGTGGTACAGATCCTCGGGGATGTCGGGCTTGAGGCCCACGGATTTCATGATCCGCAGAATCTTGTTGCCGTTGACAAAGCGCACCTGGGCAACACCGTGCGAATCACGCAGAATAATGCCTGAAAAATATACAAATATTTATTCAGTTAATAAATTATTTATGTATTTTTATATATGCAGAAATATCTATTAATGCGTCGTTAAATTTTTGATTTATTTAATTTTTATTTAAAAGAATTAAAAGAGTCTGTTAATTAAGTGTAAATTAACCAATTAGGTCGGAGCTACAGTCAAACCTAACGGACAGTATTAGAAGTAAAGCTTTTTAGTGTTTCAAAAATTATAAAAATTCTACAAGGTAATTTATATATTTTGTCTTTTGTATATCTTCGCTGTTCTTTATCCGATCGTAAAGTAATTCACAGAATCAATAGAGATTGAAATAGGCTACGTACATATCAAATTTCAAATCTTTAGCTTTAATTTTTTAACTTTCGATTTTGTATCCCCAGATTATACTTTTAATTTAAGTTTAAGTTTAAGTTTTTCAATGATAGACTTAATCCTAAATAAATAAATATTAAAACTGAAAACTGTTGTTAAATTGGTTCTTCGTTTAGCGGGTAAAGGGGGAGAGGTATCAAAAATCTAAAAAAAACTTGAGCTCCATAAAATAATAGAGAACCTACAAACCGAAAATAATGTTTCTAGCTTTTATAGTTGCCAAAAACTAGATTTGTATACGGACGGACATCGCTATATATATTAATACTAATTATGTACTAATAATATTAGATCTGCCACGCCTCCTTCGGGCTGTTACACACATTTCCCATTCGCACTAACTTAACAGACCCTTTTCTACTTTTTTAAAGTTCAGGCATTAATATTCCGAACATAACCTCAAATTGAATGTAAATTGTAAACAATTACCGATCTTGGAGGGGGTCAGGCCCTTCTTGCCCAGCTTCTTGATCTGCTCCTTGACATCGTCGGCGTTAAGCTTCAGCCAGGACGGCACTGTGCGTCTGTAGGGTAGAGCTGATTGGGATATACCCTTGCTGCAAACAAACAGGGTATATGCGTGTTAGCTCATTTGGTGAGTGGCAAGCGGAGAGAGAGAAGAAGCAGAGCGATTCGCTTGCAACATGTGCTTGCCAAGTGGCCAAGTTTTAAAGGCAATTGCAGCGCGTCTCGCGCAGAACTTCAACTGCAATTTATGCGGAACATTAACTGGCGTTACTTTGCCACATTTTGCAAGCACAAACGCTCGATTAGCGTGGAAATTTAACGTACCCAGGAGCGTGCATGCGACCCATGATGTTACTCGCTTAATTTTTTACACCGAAAAGAAGGTGGAGAGTTTGTAGAGCGGTTGTCTACACTCTACACAGGGTTGCTTTGAGGCAGCTCGTTGGCATGCCGCTGCTCCTCAGCCAACAGCGGCGCTCACGCACTTAACAGACTCGCTTGCTAATCACTCGTCAATGTTATCGCTCAGCAACTCTGTAAACAAGCAAATTGCCAAAATTTATTTATTAAATTTGTTTGTTAAATTTAGTAATTGAAAATGCAGCCAGAGCAGTGCAGTGAGACGTTGGCGCGTCTGGAAAACGAGGAGTTAGAGGTGCGTATAGTTAACTGCTCGCAAAACAGCAAATATATGCAATATTTTTCACACAGAACACAGCACTGGGCGCCGAAGTTTATCAACAATTGATGGCGATTTATTTGTATCAAAACAAAATGTGAGTAATTAAATATATTCACTGTTTGTTAACTAAATCTGCCTATTATTTGCTAGTGCCCATGCAAAGATGCTGTGGATGCGCATACCGGAAAATTTAAAGGAACAAAAGGAGCTGGCGCAGCTAAATTCGCTAAATCTTGCCCTACAGCACAACAATTACGCCGATTTCTTCAAACACATCAAATATCAGTGGTCAGAGGCAGTTAAACCCATCGCCGAGCAGCTGCTGGGTAAATATGCATTCAGAAAAGCAGTAAATTGCCGAAATAAATTTATCAATCTGCTAATGTAATATTGCAATAATAATAATAATATATAATAATGTTTTCCAGCCGACAAACGTCAGGAGCTGCTGAATCTAACCGCAAGCGCCTACGTTTCGATCTATGAGCAGAATCTGCTGGAAATGACGCAGATGACGGCGGAGGAGCTGAAAACTGCATGCTCAGACTGGACGCGGGAGCAGGAGGGCGATAAGCAGATTTGGCTGCCGAAGGCAAAGGAAATTACCGCTTGTGTGGCCAGCGATGATCAATTGCTTAAATTAACCGAATTTGTTTCATTCTTAGAGAACTAAACCAAACAATAACATAACATAAATAAACAACATTTGCGGCAACTGTTGCGGTGAGGAGTACATTCTGTTACTTGGTGGAGCAGCGTTGTTAATAAAAGCATCGAGTAGCATCGTTGCTCGTTGTCTCGTTGTTAGGGCTGCACAGCCAGCGAGAGTTGGCAGATCGTTGTTTCCACAAAAAACATCGATATATCGTTAAGACAAAACATTTTTAATATATTTAATTAATTTTATGTTATATTTGAAATAGAAGGAAAACGGAATACTTAAATATAAGCAGTCAATTACTCTCTAATTCAACTTTCAACATTAAAATTACATAAATAATATCTTCATATTAGATTTTCAAACTGAATAAACATAAAATAAAACTATTTTGATGTGTTTTGTGTTGAATATTTTTGATTATTACTTATTATTGCTAATAGAAACTGAAATACCATATAAAATTAATTACAATAAAATATATATTCTTATGTATTGGTATGTGGCGACAACATCGAGTGAAACATCGATTTCGAAAATTAAACATCGATAATATCGACTCAGCCATCGATAGCTTTGCAGCTCTACTCGTTGTGTCATTTGGGAGAATAAAAAAATTGCACGGAAACGGCATCGCATTTTCACTGGAAAATCAATCAAAGAACATTTTTGGAGCGTGGACAACCCAACGGATTACAGTTGAAATTCGTGCGGCAGCATTTAATAACTGTTACAAATACGAGAGACGTCAATAATTGTCGGATTTCATTTCGTACGGCTTAGTTGAAAAAAAGTCCATTTTCTGTCCGTCTCTGTGTGTGTGAGAAAAGCAAAATGGCAGCAAGCGACAAATCTGTCGATGATTCCCTCTATCCCATTGCCGTGTTAATTGATGAATTAAAAAACGAAGACGTCCAGGTTAGTAAATATTAAACTGCCAGCCCACAAACACATTTAAAGTGCTCATATGCACATGCATACGTATTTCAGTTGGTTGTGCAAATGTGTAGGCAGATAACGTAGGGTGTGTTTGTATGTATGCATGCAAAAGTATGTATGTGCGTATGTATATTTCTCAGCGGCATACTCTTATGTATGCGTGTGTGTATATGTGTATGTGGCTCTAAGCAAAAAGTGCGTCATTGTGTGAATAGCACTTCGGTTGCGTGTGTGTGTGTGTGTGTGCGGTGTAGATTCATCTGTTAATATGTTTAATTACCCAGCAAACATGTAGAAGAGAAGAAGAGGAATAAATTACGCTTTTAATCTTCCAAATCTTCTGACAGTCTCGCAGTAGTTACCATTCGAAGTGTCGCGCAAGTGTCGCCTAGAAATTTCGCTTTTTTACGCACATTTGCTAATTTTTAAATAAATAAATAAATATCGTCAGCTGATTGCCAACAAATATTTAAAAATAAAAATCGAGAAGCTAACGCATTATTATCGTCAAGAAGTTCAGTTGGCGACAGCAGTCTGCATCGCTGTAAATGCTCGGACTATCTGCTAACTATCTTCCAGGCGACACTAAGAAGCAACTTGTTGGCAATAGTCGATATGAATAATGTACAATTGGCTGCACTGTTGTGCCTGCCTATAGTATATCTATAAATATAAATATATAATTAAATAAATAAATAGATATTAGTAATAAGTTCTTGGCAATACGAAAATAAATAAAATAAAATTAAAATTTAATATTTCAGGCATTTAAATAAAATGTATTATTATTATTATATTGATAATAAATAAATCTTAATATTTTATATAATGTTTTGCTCTTCAGCTGCGTTTGAACTCCATCAAAAAGTTGTCAACCATCGCACTTGCTCTGGGCGAGGAACGCACCCGATCCGAGCTCATACCGTTCCTAACTGAAACCATATACGACGAGGATGAGGTTCTCCTGGCGCTGGCCGATCAATTGGGCAACTTCACAAGTGAGTTTCATGCAAAACAAGCTGAGAACCATTATTTAATTTATTATTTTCTGTTCCCAGGTCTCGTGGGGGGGCCGGAGTATGCGATGTACTTGTTACCGCCGCTAGAGAGTTTGGCCACCGTCGAGGAGACCGTTGTGCGGGACAAGGCTGTGGAATCGTTGCGCACCGTTGCCGCAGAGCACAGCGCTCTGGACTTGGAGATTCACGTGGTGCCGACGCTGCAGCGTTTGGTCTCCGGCGATTGGTTCACCTCACGCACCTCCGCCTGCGGTCTCTTCTCCGTGTGCTATCCACGCGTCACACAGCCCGTTAAGGCCGAGCTGCGGGCCAATTTCCGCAAACTGTGCCAGGATGAGACGCCGATGGTGCGACGTGCCGCAGCCAACAAATTGGGCGAATTCGCCAAGGTTGTGGAGACAGAATATCTGAAGTCAGACCTCATACCGAACTTTGTGCAGTTGGCACAGGACGATCAGGACTCTGTGCGTCTCCTGGCGGTCGAGGCTTGCGTCAGCATCGCACAATTGCTGCCCCAGGATGACGTTGAGCACGTGAGTAGCACTTGCAGATCTAATAGACATAATACAACCCATACCTAGCCCATTTTCACGTTTCCACGCCCATTTTTCCTAACACTTTCATCCAATTTTCCCGTCTTGCAGTTGGTGTTGCCCACGCTGCGTCAGTGCGCCAGCGACTCCTCGTGGCGTGTGCGGTACATGGTCGCCGAGAAGTTCGTCGATCTACAGAAGGCCGTGGGCCCGGAGATCACACGCGTTGACCTGGTGCCGGCATTCCAGTATCTGCTGAAGGATGCCGAGGCCGAGGTGCGTGCGGCTGTGGCTACCAAAGTGAAGGACTTTTGCGCCAGTCTGGACAAGGCCAACCAGGTGCAGATCATTTTGAGCTCAATTTTGCCATATGTCAGGGATCTGGTGTCCGATCCCAATCCCCATGTCAAGTCCGCCTTGGCCTCCGTCATCATGGGCCTGAGTCCCATGCTGGGCGCCTACCAAACTGTTGAGCAGTTGCTGCCACTGTTCCTCATCCAGCTGAAGGATGAATGCCCCGAGGTGCGCCTCAATATCATCTCAAATCTGGATTGCGTCAATGACGTTATTGGCATTCAACAGCTCTCGCAGGTGAGTCAACAAATAAGTTCTAAAAAAGCCGAGTCGATATGTCCGTCTGTCTGTCCTTCCGTATGAACACCTAGATCTCGGCAACTACAAGAGCTAGAGACACCATATTCGGGATTTAGATTCTCCTAATCAGTAAGCAGTACGAGTTTGTTATAGATTTTAGATACCTCCCCCCCTTCCCCCACAAACCGCAAAAAGCTACTGCAGCCACAGTTTCCAAGCTATTGATTTGTAATTTGGTATTAAACTAGTTTATGACATTCTCTATCGACGCTGTGAATTTTGTTTCGATCGGATAAGAAACAGCGAACATATGCCACAGACAATTTGCCGCACTATGCAGAGGGGGGGTGGTGTGCGTTGCATACGCGGGTAGCTTAGTGTGTGTGCGTCTGATTGTGTTTGTATGTACATATACTCCAAGTAAAGGGTCTCCTACGGTCGGTTACGTCCGACTGTAGCCTCCGTCCCACTGATCTGCCCCGTCCCTATATTTTGAAAAAGTAAAATGTAATAATATGATGAAACTTACGCCTATTTAAACTGTTTATGAAATAGGGGTCTCCTACTGTCGGTTACATCCGACTGTAGCCGACTGTAGAATATTTCTGAGTATATGAATGAAATAAATTAATAAACATACTCTCTGCTCTGTGTTTTTGCAGTCCCTGCTTCCTGCCATCGTGGAACTGGCTGAGGATTCCAAGTGGCGCGTGCGCTTGGCCATCATTGAGTACATGCCGGCCCTGGCCGGTCAACTGGGCCAGGAGTTCTTCGACCAGAAGCTGCGCGGTCTCTGCATGGGCTGGCTGAACGATCACGTCTACGCCATACGCGAGGCGGCCACGCTGAACATGAAGAAATTGGTCGAACAGTTTGGCGCCCCTTGGGCCGAGCAGGCGATTATTCCAATGATTTTGGTCATGTCACGCAACAAGAACTATCTGCACAGTAAGCGCAAGCTAAGCCAAAATTGTAACTACAGATTAATATATTTATATTTGCTCTTTTCTTCAGGAATGACTTGTCTGTTCTGCTTGAATGTGCTGGCTGAGGTTTGCGGCACTGATATTACCACAAAGCTGCTGCTGCCGACCGTGCTGCAGCTTGCCGCTGATCCCGTTGCCAATGTGCGCTTCAATGTGGCCAAAACCCTGCAGAAGATCTCGCCCTTCCTGGAGGCCAGCGTGATTGACGCCCAGGTGAAGCCAACGCTCGACAAACTGAACGCGGACAGCGACGTGGACGTGAAACATTTTGCTGCACAGGCGATTGCAGGCATTGCAGCTGGTATGTGTGCGATTTGAGCGTAGATTTAGGCATAAATATAACTAGGCTTAGCTATTAAGTAGCTTAAGCAACTGCATAAATAATTGTTATTCCAAAAAAAAACCCCCAGAAATGGAGCTGAATGTATTTAGAACTGCGGTGCCGCCTTGCATGGGCCTGAAGATCGAAGCGGCGCTGGCATCTAGGCTCATCGTGGAGCCTCCAGCCCCGGAGCCTGCTGCCGAGGAGAGTGAGAGTGAGGCCATTGAGCCTGTTGGCGTTACGGAATGTTAGCGGATGAGTAGCTCAACCAGATTAAAACCGATTGTGATTACCTCGTGTCGTCCCAAGTCCGGCTCAGCAAATCTCACCAAAGCATACCCCAAATTTGTGCCCAGTGTCTCGGAATAATAATAATAATAATAATAATAATAACTAAATGTTAAACAGACTTGTATCGTTTGTTAATAACACTAATTATTGTTCCCCGTTGTTTTCTCTCTCTTTTGTCTCTTTCCCGGTACTCCAACTGTGATTGTGTTTATACCACAAATCGAACAAATTCTGTGCTCGCAGCGTAATCATCTATATAATTTTTTATTCTATTTTTAACTTGTATGTATTTCGCGCACGCTGGCAACAACAACAAAACAAAACAAAACAATTATATGCATATATATGATTATTGTGTAGCAACACTTAAGAACGGAAATTTGTAGTTACAACGCTGGAAGTATAATAATTATATATGTAGTCTTTTGGAGCCGGACGTCAACTGCAGAACAGATCAAGGGGCACCGAACCGAACCGGATCGGATCGAGCGGAGGCAAAGTAAAACAACGTCTCGAGGCCTACATATTTCAAACACCATTTTCAAACATGCATGATCGATCACGATCGGTCACGTGGCGCGACACATGGAGCATATAACTATAAATATTACTTACATACCTATAATAAAATACATAATTTAACACCTAAGCATAAATTCATTATTACAAAATCCAATCCAATCCAAACAAATGTGTAGACTTTGAAACAAACAAACTGTATTGGTTATTCGCATCTGAATGCAAAATAAAAATTTATTGTAAAAGAACGTTTTGTTCAATTCTTTCTTACAGGATTGCATTATAGTAATCGAACATTCGGTTGAAGATCCGAAGTTCTTAGTTTCGTTTGGGTATTATTTACGTAACTACGTTAAAAACCAAAATTAAGCTTAAAATATAGGGACGGGGCAGATCAGTGGGACGGTGGCTACAGTCGGACGTAACCGACTGTAGGAGACCCTTTACTTTGAGTATATGTACACACAAACACAATCAGACGCACACACACTAAGCTACCCGCGTATGCAAGGCACACCACCCCCCCCTCTGCCTAGTGCGGCAAATTGTCTGTGGCATATGTTCGCTGGCTACAGCAGCTTTTCGCGGTTTGCGGGGGAAGGGGGGGAGGTATCCAAAATCTAAAACAAACTCGTGCTGCTTACTGAATAGGGGAACCTGAATCCCGAATATGGTGTCTCTAGCTCTTATAGTTGCTGAGATCTAGGTGTTCATACAGACAGACAGACAGACAGACAGACAGACAGACGGACAGACGGACAGACGGACATGGCTATATCGACTCGGCTTGTCGTCCTGATCAAGAATATATATACTTTGTAGGGTCTGCCACGCCTCCTTCTGGGTGTTACACACATTTCCTCTTTGCACTAAACTAATAGACCCTTTTTACTTTTTTAAAGTAAAGGGTCTAATTATTTTTACAAAGTTTTGAATAGCTTCTAAAGAGTTATTGGGCTTATTCTAACCAAAAATAAATAAAGAATTACAATAAATTTTGACGTATATTCAATTACTGAAAATAAAGATTTTAAAAATTTAAAATTAATAATTTTTCTTTAAATAAATACTAGATATTTTGATATTAATTAAAAATTTGAACACAACGCGATTTGGTTTCAGATTTGGTTCAAGGTTAAATAAATTTCAGAATTCCAGTTCCCCACCGGTTCGGTTAAAACCCGGTTTTTACAGCGCCGGTTATATTATTTTACTTCAAAGTTTAAACATTGGACAACCTGAGTTTCGACATTGCCCAAAAAACGTTAAAATAGCATATTTCATTTTTTATTGGTTATGTTGGGCTATAAAGCTTTTGACCTAACACACTACGCTGTAAACTTTACACTTAAAACTACCGTTTAAATTCGAAATTACCGTAGTTTAAATACAACCATTTTAACCTTATTTTTTCAAACCACACTTAATGCATGTGTGCGTGTGTCTGTGTGCAGAGAGCGTGGGCAAGCAGCATTGCACAAGAGCGTGGAGAGCGAGAGAGCCGGTGATGGTGGGTGAGACGGGGACGGAGAGGGAGACTGGGCAAGAGAGGCACGAGAGCAATCAAAACCGACGCAGATCAGTTTTGCTTTTGATTGCGTTATACCTTGACGGGCGCGCACAAGTTAGTTGGGTTTGCGAAGCCATCGAATTGGTTCATTTTTCGACTGCCTAGTAATACTTAATAATATAGCATTTAAAACAAATTTTATGAAATAGTTTTCAACAAGTGTTTGTTGAGGCATCGCTTATAAACAAACGGCAGCAAGTGAGGCAAGTGGCTGTGTGTGTGTGTGTGTATGTGTTAGTGTTGCCAGATTTAAAATACCAAATATTTGAAAAAACAGCTTAAAATAAATGAAAAAAAATTAATATATATATATATTAATTTATAAAAATAATAAAAACATAAAATTCTAAAATAAAATATAAATATTCATATATAATTCTGAAACTAAATTGGCAACGTTGGTTTGTGTCTGTATGTGTGTGTGTGTGCTGCTCTCGCATCTGTGACAATGGGTGTGCGAATGAAAGAGAAAGCCAATAAATAGTTCTTTACTCGTTCGCCGCATCGTGAAGTGTTTGTGTAAATAAAGATATACACACAAACAGACATACTGTTTATTTACGTAAATGTAACCCAGTGAACCAACATGTCGCAAAAACTATCAAAAACACTCGTTAACGATCAGAAACGCTCGCTTTATGGTTCAGTGGGAGGCAATGTGTGAGTGTGTGTGTGTGTGTGAATGCTCTGATTTGTTCTGCAACTACAATTAGCGTTGGCAATTTGGCTAGTCTCAGAATTTTAAAAATAAATATTTATTTTTAATATTCTATGCTGATAATATTTTATTGTTCAGTTTTTGAAATATAAACTTAATTTTAAGATATTTTCCCAGATATGTTGTAATATAAATCTGACAACACTGACTGCAATTAGCGAGCGAAACTTGCAATTACTTTTATTTCTGATAAAACGTGAAATTGATCACTTAACGGTCATAAATTAGTCCCGCATACTGTATATTATATATTCACATCTCCATACACGTTGTTTGTGTGTTCGTTCATTCATTAATTATTGGAAATATGTTTTGGTTGCGATATCGCACTTTGAGCTCAAGTGGCGCGTTTTATTAAACGCTCGATGCCGCCTCGCCCTCACGCCCCCCACGTCATCGTAGGCTACTCGATGGTTGTCGTGTCTCTTGCAGTTGGTTAATTTAGCTGATAGCCATGAATGTGAATTGAAGTACTTTTTTTTTATAGCATGCATACCCTGTAAAAACAGTACACACAGTGCACACTTTTATCAGCTGAGTTGAACGCCTTTATGTTGTGCTATTAGTTTTATTTTTGCATTAATTGTAATCTGATTTATATATATTTATTTAGACCCTGTACTCAAAAAAAGAGCAAAAGAGTCTATTAGTTAGTGCAAATGCGAAATGTGTGTAACATCCAGAAGGAGACGTGAGAAATATTCTTGATCAAGACGATACACTAAGTCGATCTAGCCATGTCCATCGGTCTGTCCGTATGAACACCTATATCTCGTAAACTATAAGCGTTAGATACACTATTTTTGTTATGTATACAGGATATTCTATGTTACTCAATATAAAAAACAGCGAAGTTATGCAACAGACAATTTGTCTCATCTGTGTATATAATTAAAACAATGAGTACAGGGTCTTTTACTGTCGGTTACGTCCGACTGTAGGCTTCGTCCCGACTGATCTACACAAGAATGCAAAGTGATAACGGAACTTAATTGTAGTGTCTAGTCTAAGGTGTCAGCACAGTTTAATTATGCAATTTTATTGTATTTCCACATACTCACATTCTCACACATTCAAACACATTCGATTTCTTTTGATGTGGCGAATTCTGTTATTGTTTCTTTAAGCTTGTTAGTATTAAACAGTCGGAGCTCTACATTTACCATATTGTACGTCATTTGCTGCTGAGCTGATATTGAAATTGCATTTTTAGCATGGGACGAATGTAAGTTTACTGTTGCTTTTGGAACATAGGGTATTTTGTAGTCGGTTAAATGCACATTTGTAACGGTGCCGGACACATTTATTGCACAGGTATTACAGTTACAAAATTATGATGGGTGCTCAACTAAAGCTCGTTTTGATTGTGATTTAGAAACTGACACGCATACCTAAACCATCACACACTCACACACTCGCACGTCACTCACACAGAAACACACATGCACACAGTCAGACCCTACCATCAGGGCCGTCTCTGGTAATTGGGGGCCCTGAGCACGTTTCCATGCAAAACATTGAATTTTGTTTAAAAATATCTTTGTATTTATTCTACATTTGTACAAAATTGTTTTCCAATTCTTATTGGAGCGGTACACATAATGTATGCGCCTAATCATCCATTATACCCCTAATAATATCCACTTTTTCTGCCTTCAAACGCTCTATTCAAAGTATTGCTAATTTGACTAGTCTTATAATTAATTTATTTATTTAATTATAGTGAAGAGTTAAAATTCTTAAAATGGTGGTAGATTCCATTTCCATATCCTTTTCGTTTTAAAAAACTATGTTCTACTCAACATTTTCTTCTGAGCTGAAGAACTTAACGCTAGAGCTCAATTAAAAAATTAACATTATAGAATTAGCATTATATTTTAAATTTTTCTCTTCCCAATTTTAATAGTTTTCTCTGTTTGTCACAAACAAATTCTTTCTATGACTCACTTAATTTGTGAAATAGTTTTATGATGTTTTGATTACCATTTGAAAATAGAAAACTTATCATGACATGTTTTGGGGCCCCTTAATCAAGGGACCCCTGGAAAAACCGGCCCTGCTTACTAAAGTCTTTCCATCATTATCTTATCAGTAATCCCATGCGAAGAGTCAGAATTTAATTAGAATTAATGCATAGTGATTTGGTTTATGGATTTTCGCTTTTAGTTTTATTTAATCAGCTTGGGGGATTGGAAGTGCTTGAGTCTGTCAAGTGAAGCACAGATTTTAGAATCCGCTATATTTATAAATATTATTACTTTCATTGGTATTAACAAAGACATACATTTTTAAGTTTTCCCTATGGATTGTGTAAATAATCTAAATATTCTGAATACTATTTACTTACAGCTCGAAAATGCACAAGGCCGTGATTAATAAATCCAGTAAGTAGAAGTAATCAAAGGAAATACCCATACAGTTATCGACACCTAGGTTATTGTTGAACAAAACTGGCATTCAAGGTTGTAATTTTCAAGTTCATATATGGAAAAGTTCATTAAAATTCAAGTGGATCTGAAACTTTTATCAATAGATAACTCCGTTAAGCTTTATAGCCAATGTGCGCCCATATTGGGCACTTAAAATTATCTTTCATTTCGTATATTGCCCGATAAGTCTATTATTTCTAATATCTGGATTACGCACAATTCTATTTGTATATGCTTTCGTACTTCTTTATAGGGTTATTACTTGGCCTCAAGGATGCCAAGGCAGACTTAACCACAGTTAAGTTTATACTCTACTATGGGTAAGTTAAAACCCGCTCCTATATCTTCCCAAACTAATACGTGTCCATTGTTTTTACAGACCCAGTGTAGCTGATAGCGATATCTATGATCTGAACGATTTCCAGAGTCTGTTGGAGGATGAGCATTTAGACTTGAATAAGAACACCGTACTCTATTTACATGGGTATTTGGAGGATCCGGATGTGGAGAGCATTCATGTAATAGCTAACGCTTATTTGGAACGCGATGATACGAATCTGATCGTATTGGACTGGGGGGAACTGGCGGATGGCAACTATATGTTCGATGCTGTGGTCAATGCCAAGCAATTGGGGCCAGTGCTAGCGAAAATTCTACTTCAAATGTTCGACCACGGTTTGGATATTGAATCATTCCATATTGTGGGTCACTCGTTGGGTGGCCAAATGGCTGGCATAATTGGCCGGGAAGTTATGAGACGATCCAAAGGTGCCAGGCAAATAAAAAGGTAAGTTGAAATATTAAATTAAATATCGAATATAAATAAAATATTGAAAAACTTAGGAAATAGACTACCTATGATTTATTGAGGGTTGTTAAGACTAACTTGAAGAATAATATAAATTTAAAGTAAGTGCTTAAAAATTGTGAATTTTTTTTTAAATATTGAATAACTGTTCCTATTGACTTGATGAAATTTTAATACTTGGATTGATTTTTATTTATATATTTTCAGAATTACCGGCTTGGATCCTGCTTTTCCACTCTTCTACCTCACTTGTGGCATAGCCTCACACCTCAACGACAAGGATGCCCAGTTTGTGGATGTCATACACACAGATGCCTGGTTCTACGGCGCACCCAGTAGCACAGGGACAGCCGATTTCTGGCCGAATGGCGGGAAAACTCTGCAGCCGGGCTGTCCGAAGCGCAACTATAAAATGCTCAGCGATATTGATTTATGCAGTCACAGACGCAGCTGGTGGTTTTGGGCTGAGAGCGTTTCCAATCGCTTTCCCATACGATTCGAGGCGGTGGCATGCAAAGGCTGGAGCGACTTTAAGCAAAACAAAGTTATTGAATCCAATCCCCCCATTGTAATGGGTCATTTTTGCCCCACAAAGTAAGCAGACACGACAATCCACTTCTTTTTTTTAAATTTTAATTAAATTTTTTATAATGCCATAGGTTTTATGTAATTATTTTCATTATATTTATACACATGTATATATATTTGTCCTATTTAATAGGATAAATGGTAAATTATTGATAGGGGTTTTTTTTGTTTTTTTTTTCGGATATATAAATATTTTTTAAACCTTTGAACGCGCACCCAGTGTTGTTCTAGGTGTGAAACTTATTCTCTACGTCACCTCTGGGAAACAATCTACTAAACTAAATACTTAATCAGTTATATTAATTCTTTTATTTCAGCATACAAGGCGATTTTTACTTACAAACGAACGGCGCAACGCCGTTTGCTCGAGGAAAAGCGGGCGCTAGTTACGTGGATCCCAAGGAACTGCTGGAAAACAACAATACTTGCTGCGACAGAGCATCACCGGGGCAGCTTGAAACTTGTCATTGTAGTAATGCCATGCGTAAATAGATTTAATAAAATACAATATTGTCGCTTGCTTATGTCACTTGCACAGCTTTATGTCAACAAGCATTGATATGTTATTGAAAAACACCAGTGCAGATTGAATCTTGTCATTGAACGAATGCCATGCTTACGGCTAATTTTAAATAAAATCCACAAAATTGTTGCTTATGTTAGCTTGAATGTTAATTTCCCAGCTTAATTTAACAGTGCAGATAACAGCTTATTATTTAAATATTGCCATGCGTAAATATTTTAAATAAGATTTAAAATATTTTATCTCATACGTTAGCATTTCAAATAGCTGGTATCGATAAGCAGCGCAAGTCATCGAAAGCCAGCGACTATCGATATTGTGGTTCAACCCGCAAGCGATATATCGATTGGTAGCGTGCAACTCTGGTATATGCATCCCTAATAGCATCAAAACTAAACCATCTGAATAATAGCTTATAATATTTTGACGATTGCAACAAACGCAAGCAGAAATGAAGATAAAACTCGTCGATAGCGTGGTGCGCAGCTTCAGGGTGGCCAAGGTCTTCCGCGAGAACACGGACAAGATCAACGCCATCGACTTTGCCCCAAATGGGGAACATTTGATATCCTGCAGCGAGGATGATCAGATTGTGATCTACGATTGCGAAAAGGGCACACAATCCCGTACGGTCAACTCGAAGAAGTACGGCGTGGATCTGATACACTTCACGCATGCGAATAATACGGCCATACACAGCTCCACAAAGGTGGACGACACCATCCGGTATTTGAGTCTGCACGACAACAAATATTTGCGCTATTTTCCTGGACATACGAAAAAGGTGATTTCCCTCTGCATCTCTCCGGTGGAGGACACATTTCTGTCTGGTTCGCTGGACAAGACGCTGCGTCTGTGGGATTTGCGTTCGCCCAACTGCCAGGGATTGATGCATTTGTCCGGACGTCCCATTGCCGCCTACGATCCGGAGGGTCTGATCTTTGCAGCCGGCGTGAACTCGGAGAGCATTAAACTGTACGATCTGCGCAGCTTCGACAAGGGTCCGTTTGTCACCTTCAAGCTGAACCAGGAGAAGGAATGCGACTGGACGGGCCTGAAGTTCTCGCGGGATGGCAAAACGATTCTGATCAGCACAAATGGTTCGGTTATACGATTGGTGGACGCCTTCCATGGCACTCCGCTGCAGACGTTCACCGGCTATCCGAACAACAAGGGCATCGCCATCGAGGCCAGCTTCAGTCCGGACTCGCAGTTCATCTTCTCCGGCAGCACCGACGGTCGCGTGCACATCTGGAACGCCGACACGGGCAACAAACTGACCGTGCTAAATGGAGATCATCCCGGACCGGTTCAGTGCGTCCAGTTCAATCCCAAGTACATGATGCTCGCCTCCGCCTGCACCAACATGGCCTTCTGGCTGCCCACCTCCGAGGAGGGCGTCTAGGAGCCAGCTGTCGTCCTTGTTTTAAGCAATAAAGGTTAATAATAGTTGCGAAATTAAATAAACTTTTCCATATGCATAATTTAATACCTTTTTTCAATTCCACTTTCGGATTTATTTAAGCAAAATGTAAGTTATGTAAAGTTAATAATAATTGTAAAATTATCCCAATTTAACTTTCGTCTAAATTGAATGCTATATACATAATATAATACCTTATTTCAATTCGACTTTTTGATTTATTTATACATATCCTCCTTTTTATACCCTGTGCCCATTTGAAAAATGGGAGAATGTATGTAATAGGCAGAAGGGAGGCGTGGCAGAACCGACAAATTATATACATGCATATAATCTTGATCAGGGCGAAGAACTGAGTCGATATATGTCTGTCGATCTCGGAAACTATAAGAGCTAGAGTTGCCATTTTTGGAAAAAATATTGATAAACAACACATGCAAAACAAGTTTATATCAAATGTTGGATATCACGCCCCCTTCGCCCACAGTGAACATGAATAGCATAAAATGACCAATTTAAGAGATATAAATGTATTTACATAAATTCTATCTTCAGTAGTTGGTAGAGATGATTAATATCTACCAATTCCGTAAATTTGATCAAAATCGGACCATAATTAAGAGAGATATGATGTATCAATTCATAACATATCACAGTTACAGGAGTAAATGGCTGCGTTCACAGCCGTTGCGCTCCATGGAGCGATTAACCGATAACGATTATTTTGCCGAAAATTGCAACCATAAATGTAGCATAACTGTAAAATCTCGTGGAGCGCATGTAGCATACAATTTTTGCGCTCCATTGGATACAATTATCGCTCCATGCAGCGAAAACAGCTGTTTAAATTTGAAAATGAAAAAATTTATCGAGTTATCGCTCCATGGAGCGCTACGGCCGTGAACGCAGCCAATGGAAATATATGATATGAAATAGATGATATATGATATATAGATAACATTATTCAACTTTATTTAAATAAAATAGGCATACTGTAAACTTAATAATAAATGCTAGATTATTTCTATTCGGTTTTCTGCTTGTGTCGTTCGTAAACGCTGCGAATTGTGCTGAGGAGTTGGGCCAGATTCTGACCCATTTTGGCGCTGATCCCCAGGAGTTGGGTGTGCTTCAATTGCTGCTGCAGCAGCTCGTAGTTGGCTGCACTGGCTGGCATGTCCATTTTGTTGGCCACCACCAGCTGGGGTCGACTGTTCAGACTGCCTCCAAACTGCTCCAGCTCGTGCAGCAGCTGCGTGTATTGGGTGCAAGGATCCTCCGAGCTGGCGTCCAGCACAAAGAGCAGCAAGGTGCAGCGCTCGGCATGCTTGAGGAACTGTATGCCCAATCCTCTGTTGCGATGCGCGTCCGGCACGAGGCCCGGCAGATCGGCGATGGTCAGCTGCACATGATCATCGTACTGCACGGTGCCCAGATGCGGACGCAGCGTGGTGAAGGCATAAGGCGCCACCTTCGGCTTGGCTCTGGTCAGGGCATTGAGGAGCGTGCTCTTGCCGGCATTCGGGAAGCCAATCAGACCCACTTCGGCCATGCTGCGCAGCTCCAGCGTGTAGCTGAGATCCTCTCCAGGTGGTCCGTATTCGCAGACCTTGGGACTCGTCTCCTTGTCGGTGGTAAAGAAGCGATTCCCCTTGCCACCGGCGCCACCACGTGCCGCAACAAACATCAAATCAGCATTGGCCAGATCCGCAACAATCAAACCTTGGCCATTGCGTATAACGGTGCCCACGGGCACCTTAATCACCAGATGCTTGGCGTTCTTGCCATGACAATCCTTGGCCGTGCCGATGCCTCCTTCTGTGGCACGCAACACGCTGCCTACGTGATTAAAATTTCTCACATCGTTCGACGCCTGGAACACCACGTGTCCCCCGCTGCCCCCGTCGCCACCGTCAGGCCCCGCCCGCTCGTTGCACCACAGCTGCAGAAAGGACACGCAGCCATCGCCTCCCTTGCCACCAACAGTTCTCACTCTTTTGGCATCCGAAAAGTATTGCGCCTAAAGAAATTGCATTTAAATCGGTTATATAAACAACTGTAGTTCATGCCTCGCTCACCTCCTTGCGCGTGGACTTGGCTTTCTTCGGTCGCAGTGCAGTTGCCACCTGGCAGTAGTTGCAACTGATTTTAATTGAGCCTTTTGCAGTTAACAAACGCCTGGAAATTGCAAATAGCGACATATTTCATGTGGCATCAACACATGGAAGTCTTGTTATTGTTATTGTTATGGTTATCGGAAGTATTTAGTAGCCGGCAGTTATCGCAGAGTTCAATATCGATAATTCTGAAAATTGTGTTTTTAAATTTGAAAAGAAAATTAATAAGAGATTAAAAAACAAATATATAAACAAATAATTTAACTGATTTGATTAAAGATTGTTGTTATTATTTATTTTAATGCTAGTGTATTATTTCTTGTATGGTTATCGATAGCTATGAGCAGCAAATAATACTGAGAAATTAATTAGTCTGATTAAAAACTATAACTAAATAAAAAACAATATTTAAGCTAAAATATTTGAATGCTGTTACTAATTCTATAAATATTCTATCGGTTAAAGTAAACAAAACTGCTTACTTATCGATAACATTGTTTGTGCTGTGGCTGTTATCGGTCGGCATGTTGTGCCGTTGTGCTGGCCAAATTAGAAAAATGTCCATAAAAGCGGCGCTTATAGATCTCAGCGGCACGCTGCATGTGGAGGATGATCCAACTCCCAACGCAGTTGCTGCTTTGCAGAAGTATTACTCCAATATTATATATACCCACCAACCATATTAATAGGTATTCTTTTGCAGATTGCGAGCGAGCGGCGTTTCCGTTAAATTTGTAACCAACACCACGAAGGAGTCCAGAAAGACGCTCTATGACAGGCTGATTAAAATTGGCTTCCAATTGGACATCTCTGAGATTTACAGCTCTTTGAGCGCAGCTGCCGCATTTGTTGTCAGCGAGAAATTAAATCCCCTCTATTTGCTGTCGGATGATGCTCGACAGGATTTCCCCCCAGAAGACTCTAAACAGGCACAGGATTCAGTTGTTGTGGGTTTGGCGCCCAATGCCTTTAACTACGAGCAGATGAACGAGGCCTTCCGGTGAGCTCAGCAATTATTTCACTTATTATACCCTGTACCCGTTTGTAATGGGTTCGTTTCGTGGGAACTCTTGTTGGATGTACTCTCGTTAGCTCAACTCTTCCTCGTTGACCGAACTCTCGCTGGCCGAACTCGCCCTTGCCGAACTCTCGTTGGCCGATTTCTGGTTGGACGAACTCTCATTGCACGAACTCTTGTTTGACTAATTCGCCCTTGCCGAAATCTCGCGCGTCGAACTCTCGCAGGCCGAACTCTCATTGTACGAACTCTCTTTGGCTGAACTCTCGCTGGCCGAACTTTCGCTTGGACGAATGCTTGCTGGCCAATCTTTCGTTGGCTGAACTTTCGTTGGCCGAACTCTCGCTGCCTAACTCCTGCAGGCCGAGCTCTCGTTGGCAGTATTCTCGCTGGCCGAACTCTCTGTTGCCAAACTCTTGTTGGACGAACTCTCGCTACACGAACTCTCGCTGGCCGAACTGTCGTTGGCCTAATTCTCGCTGGTCGAACTCTTGTTGGACGAACTTTCACTGGCTGAACTCTCATTGGACAAACTCTACTTAAAATATAGGGCACAGGGTATTCTACAGTCAGGCGACTTGCTGCGCTCGTTATGTTTTTTATTTGCTAATTCATTTATTTGCTTGCAGCTTGTTGATGCTGCAAAAGTCCAACAAACTGGTCGCCGTGCACCAGGGCAAATACTACAAGCGAGCGGATGGCTTGGCCCTGGGTCCAGGATGCTTCATCAAGGGCCTGGAATATGCTACGGGCAGAGAGGCTACGGTCATAGGCAAACCCAATCCGTATTTCTTCCAAAGCGCCATACCAGCTGGACTAGACGCCAGTGAATGCGTCATGATTGGCGATGTAAGCGACTTCAATTTTCAATCTTCCCTTCAATAGCAGTTTAATTTGCATTTTTGTATTGCAGGATGCCAATGACGATGTTGCAGGTGCCATGAATGTGGGCTTCCAGGGCATACTGGTCAGGACTGGCAAATATCTGCCAGATGCACTGGCAGCCTTGGCCACGCCTCCCACGGCGGTGCTGGATAACTTTGCCGAGGCCGTAGAGTGGATATTAAGCAAGCGGAATGTTTAATCGCTTGGGAAACTGACTCAAAGTATCCGGAAGAACTCCAAACATATATAAAATGGAAGTCTCTTTTGATTAAGAGTATCTGTAGAGTGGATACGATGCAAGCAGAATCTGTAATACCTTTGGAAACTGGAATCAGAATCCAGAATAACTTCAAGCATAATTTTATTGTCATTCATTTTAATTCATTGTGTTAATATTATAAGTATAATATATTATATTTATGTAAAATGCAGTCTATTGAAACAGGTTTAGTATGATTTAATCTGTTTATTATATAAATTGAAGTCTCTTTTAGGACAGAATATTTTATCTTGTTCAATCCCTTCAATTTCTCTAAATCCTACAACTTCTAGAAACTACAAGCAATGTCTTTAAGCAAAAATTATTCTAAAATGCAATCTATTCAAACTGGTTTAGTATGATTTAATCTGCTGTTTATATAAACTGAAGTCTCTTTTAAGACAGAATATTTTATCTGGTTAAATCCCCTTAAACCCTCTGACTCACACAACCCATAGAAACTACAAGCATGGGCTATATGATTAGTAGGATTTAATCTGCTGATTATATAAATTAAAGTCTCTTTTAAGATAATATTTAATCTGGTTTAATCCCTTTAATTCCTCTGATGTCTACAAATAGAAACTACAAGCAATATCTTTAAGCAAAAATTATTCTAAAATGCAATCTATTGAAACTGGAACCTGAAGTCTCTTTTAAGACAGAATATTTTATCTGGTTAAATCCCCTTAATCCCTCTGACTCCTAGAACCAATAGAAACTACAAGCAATGTTTTTCCATTGATTTTTAATTTATTGTATAAATATGAAGCAAAAATTCTTGCAAAATGCAGCTCTAAATTGTATTAACTGTTTCAAACAGTCTGTAGAAAATTGTTTCGTATGCGTATGTATGATTTATGCTTTTTTCTGCTGAGTATAAAGATTTTGTTCTCCTTTAGTTAAGCTTTGTGAGTGCGAACTTATTGGCCAATTCGACAATCTCGTCCACGCGCTCGAAGTTGCCGCCCGAGGCTTGGGCGGACTCCGGCTTGCCGCCTCCCTTGCCTCCTAGGACGGGAGAGACGTGCTGCACCCATTCGTTGGCCTTGAGGCCCTTCTCGACGGCGCTCTTGGGCACCGAGCAGAGGCAGAATATCTTCTTGGAATCGGCATCGACAGAGACGAACATAGCGGCGGCGTCGGGCAGTTGGGTGCGCACCTGCTTCAGTGCAGCATCCAAGGCCTTGGTGTTGTTGTAGGCCTCCAGCTGATAGACCAAGACATTGGCCTTGGGGTTCTCCTCACACAGCGCCTTGGCGCGTTCGACGACAGTTACGGAGACGGCAGCGCGTAGGGCGCGCTCCTTGTCGTCGAGGTTCTTCTTGAGGGACTTGAGCAGATTGCGCATCTCGTCCTTCTTCACGTAGGGTATGGTGGCATGCGAGATTTGTTCGGTTAGCTCCACGATCTGTTTGACATGGAGCTTGGAATCCTTGCCGGTCTTATCCGCATCAATCGTCGACTGCAACTTGGCGATTTCCTGTTCGAATGCCTCGGATCGCTTCAAGGCTTTCAACGCCTCGGGTCCGGTTAGGGCCACGATGCGACGTATGCCCTTGGCGATGGCCTCCTCGCTGCTGATGACAAAGTCCATGATGTGGCCCGAGCGACGCAGATGCGTGCCGCCACAGAACTCCACCGAGGTCTGTTCGCCGGCCTCGGCTTCCGGCTGCGTTTCCAGCTGATCTACCGGCACGCCAAACGAGATGACGCGCACCGGATCCGGATAGACCTCATCGAAGACGGAGCGCAGACCGCGTATCTTCTTGGCCAATGCAAGCTGAGATTCCTTGGCATAGATGGGCACGTTCTTGTAGACCATGTCTCGCGTCAGCTGCTCCGTTTTGGCCACCTGCTCGATGGTCATGGCGGACTTGTTGTTGAAATCGAAGCGCAGCTTCTCCGGCACCACCAGCGAACCCTTCTGCTCCGTATCCTTGCCCAGCACCTGCAGCAGGCAATGGTTCAGCGCATGCGTGGCCGAGTGATTCTTCATCGTCAGCCAGCGACGCTTCGTATCCAGCTGCAGCTGCACCTCATCGCCCACCGACAAGTTGCCCTCGACGACGCCAATGTGCAGGATATAACCACCACGATTAAACACCAGATCGACCAGGAATTCATTAGCCTCATCGTTCAGCTTGACGAGCACGCCCTGATCATAGATCTGACCGCCGCTCTCCGCATAGAAATTCGTCTTGTCCAGCACAATGCCGGCCTTCTGACCGCTGCTGATCTGCTGCACGAATTGATTCTCATGGCGCAGGGCGACAATTTTGCTGGTGCATCCGCTGAACTTGTAGGGGGAGTCGCGTTCGTCGGACTCCGCCTCGTACTGGTATTTGAAGGAATCATTTGTGGGCGGCACGCCCTGTTCCTGCAGCTGCGATATGGCATGCACGTCCAGATTGATCTCCTCAATCTTGCTGGCGCCCTTGCCCTGCGACAGTATATACGAGTTCTGTTTGGCCGCATCGTAGCCGGCCATGTCGATCTGCAGCGATTTCTCCTCGGCCATCAGCTGCGTGAGATCCACGGGGAAGCCATAGGTGTCGTAGAGTCGCCAGGCAACATCGCCGGGTATGGTGGTCTGATCCTTGCCCAGTTTCTCGATGGTGCGATTCAGCAGATTGCGTCCACGGGTGAGCGTCTTGAGGAATTGCAGCTCCTCCTCGTTGATGATGTCCATAATGTGCTGGGGATCCTTCTTCACCTCGGGGAAGGCATCGCCCAGAAGCTCCACCACGGTGTGCACCAGGGTGGCAAAGAATCCGGGCTTGGCATTCAGCTTCTCCGTGGCATAGCTGCAAAGTAGGGAAGGTTTATTATTATTATTGTTATTGTGGGGGAATGTCGTAGACTAAAGATGGGCTTCGATTTCGATTCGATTAAATAGATTCTTTTTTTCGGCGATTAAATCGATTTTTTCTATTTGATAATCGATATTTTTGTACCATGCATTCTGCATCGGAAAGATCAGGACAAGTCGATATAGCCATGTCCGTCGGTGTGTCTGTCCGAACAAGAACTACCATTTTTAGTAAGTAGGTTCTCATAAGCAGTAGTTAGATGAATTTTATCTTAAATTTTGTATACCTTTCCCATTTCTCCGCTAGCGATAGGATATGAAACGACGAAGATATGTAACAGACAAATCGGTAGAAGGGAGTAAGGCATGCATGAGCTGAGGGCAAGCAAAAAGTACAGTCTGCTACTGTCGGTTACGTCCGACTGTATCCATTCACCCGACGGATCTTCTTCGTCCTTACTTGTTTGTATGTTTAATCGAATAAATCGATTTTTTGATGAACCCATCTCTATCGTAGCGCTAAGAGGCCTATTGTACTCCCTACCGGCCGTCAATTGTTCTAATTGGACTAAGGACTTTCTATAAACTTTAGGACACGTGTTCTATCTAATATTGTAATCTTATGTCTATTGATGCTACCTACCGCACGGCACGTCGCAGGATGCGACGCAGCACGTAGCCACGTCCGGTATTGTCGGGATTGCCGCCATCCGCCAGAGCAATCGTGATGGTACGGGCGTGATCCGCGAGCACCCGATAGGCCATGTCAATGCCATCGGCGTCGTCGGCGCCAACGCGTCCCTGGTAGGCGGGGGCTCCGGTGCCCGCCTGTATAGCCTCGAAGAGCGGCACAAACAAGTCCGTGTCGTAGTTGGAGCGCTTGTTCTGTATGACGGAGACGAGACGCTCGAAGCCCATGCCGCAATCGATGTGCTTCCTGGGCAGCTGCTTCAGGCTGCCGTCGGACTCGCGATTGAATTGTATGAACACCAGATTCCAGATCTCCAGCACATCGGGATCATCCATGTTGACCAGCTCGGGCACACTGCGTCCGCCAATGCGATCGAAGTGCAGCTCCGAGCAGGGACCACAGGGACCGGTCTCACCCATCTCCCAGAAGTTGTCCTTCATGCTGCCGGGCAGAATGTGCTCCGGCTTCAGGCCCAAATCCAACCACAATTGTTTGCACTCCAAGTCGGGCTCCAGACCGCTGGCAGCGTCGCCTCCAAAGTAGGTCACATAGAGGCGATCCTTGGGCAGATTCAGGCGGTTGGTGAGGAATTCCCATGCCCAGGTGCAGATCTCCTTCTTGAAGTAGTCGCCAAAGGACCAATTACCCAGCATCTCAAAGAACGTATGATGGTACACATCCTTGCCCACATCGTCCAGGTCATTGTGCTTGCCACCAGCCCGGATGCACTTCTGGGTGTTGGCCACCCGCACCCATTTGGACATTTCGCTGTTGGGATCCGCGGTGCCCAGAAAGATGGGTTTAAACTGATTCATGCCGGCGTTGGCAAACAGCAGCGTCGGATCGTCCAACGGAATCGTGCTGGATGAATGCACATAGATGTGCTGCTGCTCCTTGAAGAAGTTGAGGAAAGCCTCGCGCACCTCCTTGGCGGTCAGGAACTTCATCTTATCGGCTCGACTGCAAAAGCGCAAAAGTGCCACAAAGGTTAGTTTTAGCCCCGTTGCCACGCGACAAATCTTTTCCCCTTTATATATATATGTTTGTATATATATATATGTGTATGTAATTACATGTATCTAATTCAATGCAGGTGCGAATTTCGGGTGAAAGTAAAATTCATATGCTACGTAACTACTTGCACTTTGCGCTCAACACAAACACCAACAGCGCAGTTGTTTAGCTTTGTATTGACATTTAAATGATGTTTTTTATTTACTGGCTATTACTCACCTTTTTCCAAGTATTTAATGCAGATGCTTAACAATTTCGTCAACCGACTGCAACAACGTGTAAGCTTTACCGATAACAGTGCGCCAAGTTCGTCTATGAACTAGTTCAAACAACTGCTTAACTTAACCTGCTTACAGCTGGTATCGATAGCTGGGCAACAAGTCTATCGATTTTCAGTTGCTGGGCGCCAACATATAAATACAGTAATATGGCCATAATTGCACTGTTTTACATTGTGCAATGAAATTAAATGCTTGTGATAACTGTTTGATTTCTTTATGTAATTATCTTATCAGCGCATTAAATACAAATTAAATAGTCCATTGGTTCAGGCATATATTACTCCTACATAACCTGCTTGCAGTAGTGGTATCGATAACAGTGCAGCATGCTGGCTAACTTGCGAAATGACCTATCGAATTTCAGCTGATTTCTTTCATCGATACATGGCGCCTACATTTAAATATATGTGTATTTATCAAAAATTAACAATTTGTAAAGTACAACTTCAAAAGTCCACTTGCTGCGGCATATGCTCCGCCTCCACTTGTTGTTCGATTTCCTTCATGCGCAGCATTAAATTAAAGTTCTGTTTCTCCTCCTGCCCCGTTAAATACATGGCCACAAAAGCCTGTATGGCAATCAAGGTGCCAAGCGCTGGGATTATGGGACGCGTAAACTTGCGATACAGCATCAAGACCTCTCTGGGACTCTCTGTGATGGAGGGCAGGCGATAGGTGAAGCATCTGGTGGCGAACATAAAGGCCGCAATCGGTGCCAACAACGTGGGATAGACCACGCCCAGCGAGGCCTGAAAGGCGGCGCTGCGCACCTGGATGCAGACTGGACACTCGGACAAGGGATCCAGCAGTATGGGCCGTTGGATGAAGAACTTGTGGGTCAGCATTGTGAAGATCGCGGGCACTGCAACAATGGGCAAATAACTGGACAGACGACCGTGGGCGCCCACTTTTAGCCTGGTGCGATAATGGTTATTCACGTAGGCCCCCGTAGCAGCTGCCATAATGCTGAGCACGCCGGGTCCATAGCGCAGCGCCCAACTGTAACGTCAATAAAAAATTTTTTATTTTAGTAAAAAATTATTAGATAATATTTTTTGTATGTACTACGCACACGTCTCCCAGCTTATCCCAAGAGGAGATGATCTTCCATTGGTAGCGCAGCGCCTGATCCTCTGTGATCAAAACACCGTCGCTTGGCACATCGCCGGGCTTGGCACGGGATAAGGCCATCCTTTAATTCAACAAAATCCAAATAAAAACCACTTTGAAAATATCAGCAGTGAAATAAACAGCTGAGCACCATGCCGGCAAGTGTTGCAAAGCGTTAATTTAAAAACATGAGACACCATCAGTGCTGGCAATTTTTAGCTCTTTTTTACTGATACCAACACTATAATAAAGCTGAAAGATGCACACAAAAAGCCAGAAAACGGTTTTTATATGCCTATATTATGGTCCGATAAATTTTGTTTTTATTTTGATTAAATCGATTTTTTGATGTGAATCAATCGATTCTACAAAATTAAAGATCCAAATCTAGCATTAAAACTACCGTTTGGAATACCCCAATATAGACTGTTCCAGTGTTGTAAAACGTAGTTCGCATTACCTTTTACACACATTTTAAATGAGCAAAAATTCGGAGCATTTTCTTGTTGATATCAATTTCTTCTACAATGCCGAATAAAAAGGATGGACCCCGAATGCGATATAATCCCAGAACGTTGGCAAGCCGTCGTACGGAAATGCCGACAACGGCAGCACCAAACGTAAGCGTCAAGTCCAACAATGGCTCGGAAATAGGGAATACAATTCCCGATCATTTGCAACTGGCATCATTGACCCTAAATCCGGTTGCAACATCGAAAAACAAATTGGCCGTGCCCCAATACAATACAACAATACGTAAAAGCGAAGAGTTCAAAATGCTGCAGAACGTCGAGACTTTTGCAGATCCCATAGCGCTAACTCCGAAATCCAAAGCAGCCATAGCACCTCGGGTAAGCCTAAGTTTGTTCATAAGAGCAATACAATTGATAATAATTTATTTTACGACTGTTTTCGTTTATAGATCACCCAAAAGATGAATTTCGCACCCAACTTCAAGGTATTCAAAGATCTGACTCCATTGAATGTCAACGATTCGGTCTGCGACGTGCAACGCGCCAAAACGGTTTCCACAAAGTCCAAGGAGGCTAAAACCAACCTACGTGAGCCCCAATTGGAGGACTATCTGGAGAAAATTGAGCCATATAAGATCACGTTGCCGGAGAAAGAGCTGGAATTACATTTTCCGCCAGAGAATTTCGATTTCATGGGAGCCTATATGAATTACCACCAATAATCATGTATTTAGTTTTTTATAATTTATATATAATATAATATATGCTCTCCTCTATTAGATTCAACTATCCCGAAAAGCGCTTTGAAATCGGTTGATAAACAACAAAGATATTAAAGGAACAATATTGTAGGTTTTGCCTCGTTCGCCCTTTGGCAGCGTGGTAATTGTGCAGACAAAAAAGTAAGAAGCAGCATTGCTGCTGCGCTTCGTACGGTGTTTTATAAATAGTTTTATTTTGCTCTAGCCGATGAAGTTCATGACAACCAAAAACAGAATTACATGGGCGAAGATGAAATCGGCGTATCCACGTTCAGGCGAGATTCCATTGAACACGGCCTTGTTCTGGGGATTGGCCTGGAGGCGGAGGCAGACGGCCAGGACGAAGCAGCTGACGGTGCAGATGAAGCCGGAGAGGAAGGAGTTGAAGGGGAAGGTGCCGACCAGGCAGCAGTAGACGAATTGTATGATGCCGGTAAGGAGGATGTAGCCCAGGTAGATGTCCACCATTTTCAGCTTCTTGGGCGTGTTCTGCACGTAGTCGCTGTAGAACTTGGACACGACACCGCTAATTTCAATCATTGTGCCGGCTTTGTGTATTGCTCTTCACAAACAATTCAATTTTCAGTAAATATTATTAATTAAAGACGCAGACACGTCACGCAATCCGGCTTGTATTTTAGAGAAACATCGATGCTATCGATGTTTGCAAAACACCCTATCGGAAACATCGATATGGAATTTACCAGCACTAATGGTTTCCCTTTGAATGCCACAACAGTGCTGCCGGTTTGGCCGATTATAGGCTAGATTTAGCATATTTCAACTAAATCTAGCATTTTTTAATGCAATCAGCTTGCACTTTTAAGATTACTATATTATTTTAAATATATTTTATTTGTTTTAAATTTAACATAAATGAATTGGCAATTTGGCAATGCTTATCATTTGCCGATAAATTATTTAGATTTAATTTCAGCAAATGATATATATATTATAAATAAAAACATTAATATTAATTTATTTATGCTAAATTTATTAACCTATTTCTTGTTGATGTGATTGTATTAGAGCAAGAAATTCTAGATTACTAGGGAATGCTACTGATAATTTTACTCTTCATTTATCGACTTTGTATTTACCCAATATTTCGGCAATATGAATTAATATACTTTAGCTATTTCTAGCTTATTTTTACATCAATTTAGCTTATACGCGTGCCCAACATCTGGCAACACTGCGCCACAATAACAAGAAAATGAAGAAGAAGCAGCAGCAGCTGAGAAGAAGAGGAGCCAAGTAATTGGTTTTGTTTTGGTTGTGGTCTCGTCATTTCTTCTTCAAAAAACGGTATTAATCGTGTTGTTAACGTTGGCAGTTATTAATTAAATATTTATGGTTTAATATTTAGTACAAATAACTGTTACATGTCGCAAATCAAATATTCTATTGGCATTTGGAATTGTGCAATTGCTGTTAACATATAGATAAATATATCTTTAATGCATGCACACATACATATGCATTTATTTGTACACATTCGGGTGTTAATTGATAGATAAAGCCAATAATAATATTTCTATTGTTCAACTGCAACAGATAATCGCTCTTTTTTGTAGCGACCTTGGAATCGTGTTGCCTTTTTCATTGTCAGTGTCAGCTAAAAGAAAAATCAATGGAAGATTTAACCCCATTGACGAACCTTCAACAGGTATGACTAGAGAATTTTTACTATTACACACCATTCTGTTATTATTTTGTTACTCTTCTTACAGTTTTAGTTTGGAAATTATTACGGTTTCTTATCAGACGATCAGGGGCGTTATCACGTCCGCCCGCATTCCGAATCATTTCGATTAATTAACTGCAGTTTTGCTTTGTAAGTTTTTAAACTAATATAATTTTATATTTTTCTTGCGGTTGTAGGAATTTCCTATATTTTATTAAAGTTGCTTTGGGAATTTTTGCTGTGGTTTTTAAGTTTGCCTTTTACTTTAAATTTATCAATGTTTAATATCATTTAACATCCCATTCGCATAAAATTTTCCATTCAGTTCAGCATGATAAGATTGTAAAAGAATATTTTGCTTTATTATCTACCATAGAGCATACAAAATCATACAACTTTTATTTTTAAACATTCAAAATCCGAACTACAAACCAGGTTCAAACCAAACCCGTTCAGAATATGCATTCCGAAACTTATTTTCTTGATACCAAACCCGAACTTAGTTTAAACGGAACTTTGCGGTTCAATTAAAATTCTGTTTAAATTCAGTTTAAATAATAATGCTCAAACAAAGCTAAACCTGGAGTATTATTAAATGCTGGCGAATATTAATCATTTTCAGTAATCAGTACTTCGGATCTCCGACTATTTTGGTTGGTTTTTTTTAGCCCAGATTTAAACATTATATGAAGATTTTTTTATAGACTGCTGTTCATTGAGATGCTTTCGAAATAGACTTTGTTTTGGGATTAAATTATAAACTCTTAGTGTACTACTTAGATTAGTTGACACGAGCAAACAACACATCTTTATGGGTTAAAGAAATATTTTCAAATGGGCTTAAGTAACATAATACTTTATACGCTTCACACATGTTTCCAATTAAATTCTGTTTTCTTTTCTTGATATTGTGGGCGTAAAATTGATTTGCTTTACAATATGAAAATATATTTATTTACAATACTTTAAACAAGAACTCTTATCATGTTTTTTTGTTTTTTTTTTATTAATTATTTTTTTCGGAGCTTCAACTGACTCATTCATATCGTTTATATGAAATATGAATAATGCATTCGCATATCGTGAGCTCGAACTTGCCTGAGTTGCGACTCTCCGACTGAAGCAAATCGAGAAATCGAGTCCAAGTCCAAGGCTTACCCCTATCGGAATTTTCCACTCCTCCCGACTCGAACGTCTGTTATCGTCAGCTCTTTTCGCTCTCTTCTCTTTACTCTCCCTCTCTCTCTGTCTGCGTTGCTCTATCGCTTCTTCAGACAGCGGAAAATCGCCAGCCACAAAAGCGGCTTGAAGCTGATTATGCATTCAGTGCGATTTCAGCTGTCGTGGTGATCACATCATTCACATCTGCTCGCATACGAATACCTATTATATTATATTTTGGCCATTTACAAATCGATTTCGATTACGATTACGATTAACAGCTCGCCGATCCCGCGAAGCGCAAGCCGAAGATGTCGGAGCGACAACCATTGCTGCAGCAAAGTGATAACTCCGATCACGATAACAACCGCAGTGGAACAGGCCTAATACGTCCGCCAGTACGCAGCTCTCCGCCGGATAATACGCTGGTCAATGTGCACAGCGAGGACAGCATTGCAGGTGAGCGAAGATAATGAATGGATGTCATCTCAACATGATCATAACATACTAACATTAACTTGATCTGCGTATGGTATACACCTACCTACCTACAGACGAACATATAGACAGATAGGGCTAAATCGATTCAGCTTGTCGCTTTGATCGAGAATATATATACCTTGTGGGGTCTGCCACGCCTTCCTCTTCTCCCAAAGTTATTAACCCTGTTTTTACAGAACCTTTTTTAGAACCTTGGTGTGGACGAAAAACAGAAGTTTAGGGGGTTAAAAAGTTCTTCAAAACACAGTTGTCGTTCTTGAATCTAAATTTATTCATAGAATATTTTCTTGTATGGGTTTTTATGCATTATTTGAAATATTTAAAAATCGTTTAGAATCAAAATTAGACAAATGAAAAGTATCGAGTTTTTCGGCCCTTGGTATGGTCTAAAAACATTGGATTCAAGTTTTAAAAAGTTCTTAAAACACAATATGTTGTGCATTATATATTAATATTTTTATGCATTATTTTTCCTTACAAATCATTCAGAATCCAGAATTAAAAAATACAAAAATTATCGAGATTTTTGTCCATAGATAAGGTCAAGAATCATGGGTTTAAGGCGTTAATAAGTTCATAAAAACACAACTTTTGGTTGTAAAATCTACATTTGTTCACCAAATTCAAATTTAAATTCTCAAAATTGTATTAATTATATTAAATTTCGTTCAGTGCACGCTGCAGCTGCCGGGGACGATGACGATGGAAGCAGCCAATCCGCCGGCGAAGAGAATCTCAAACCGCTGTATAATCCCACACTTCATCGCACCCTGGAGCACCCAACATCGAATCTGGAGACGCTGGTGCATCTGCTGAAGGGAAATGTGGGCACTGGCATTCTGGCCATGCCGGAGGCGTTCAAGAATGCCGGCCTCTACGTGGGCCTCTTTGGCACCTTGATAATGGGCGCCATCTGCACCCACTGCATGCACATGCTGGTCAACTGCTCCCATGAGCTGTGCCGGCGACTGCAGCAGCCGTCGTTGAACTTCTCGGAGGTGGGATACTGCAGCTTTGAGACGGGACCGATTGGATTGAGGCGCTACTCGGATGTGGCTAGACGTATTATCACCACATTCCTGTTCATTACGCAGATTGGCTTCTGCTGTGTTTACTTTCTGTTTGTGGCGCTCAACATCAAGGACGTCATGGATCATTATTTTAAACTGGATGTGCGCCTCTATCTGCTGTTGATGCTGCTGCCCATGATTCTGCTGAATTTGGTGCGCAATCTCAAGTACCTGACGCCCGTCTCTCTCATCGCCTCGATCCTCACGCTTGCCGGTCTGATCATCTGCTTCTCCTACATGTTGCACGATCTGCCCGATGTGCGCACCGTTAAACCGGTTGCCACATGGGCCACCTTGCCGCTCTATTTCGGCACCGCAATCTATGCATTTGAGGGCATCGGTGTTGTGCTGCCCCTGGAGAATAATATGCGCACACCAGAGGACTTTGGCGGCACCTCCGGTGTCCTCAACACCGGCATGGTTATGGTGGCCTGTCTGTACACAGCTGTGGGATTCTTCGGATATCTGAAATACGGGGACGATGTCAAGGGCAGCATAACCCTCAATCTGCCACAAGGCGATGTGTAAGTACATCTTCAAAATCGGCATGTAAACGTTAAATAACTTTGCAAATAATTAGCCCATTTTAAAAATTTAGCCACTTTTATACAGTTCGATCTAGCTATGTCTGCTAAAACTAATTTTGAAGACAATATCGATCAAATATATCCAGAAATTTAAATTTGCCTCTATTTTCTTCAGCACCTCAGGCAGCATAATGATAATTTTGGTATGATATCGCGTTGTCTTTGAGGAAAACGAAAAATGATAAAAAGATATTAAATTAATGTATTCAAAACTTGTTATTCACTGTTTTTTCTAAACAGAGGCAATTTATAGGTCACATTGTGGATATTGTGCCTCAGCTTAGTCTAAAATAATTTTACTGGATCGAACTGAATAAAAATGATATAATTTCCGACAATAACTTGTAAAATAACAAAGTTATTCAATGTTTACACTCTGTGGAATAAATTTAAAGCCTTAACAAAATAATTAATTCTCTATTCTTGCAGTCTATCACAGCTGGTACGCATCGCCATGGCCGTGGCTATATTCCTGTCGTATACCCTGCAATTTTATGTGCCCGTCAACATGGTCGAGCCCTTTGTGCGCAGACAATTCGATACGACGCGTGCCAAGGATTTGGCAGCCACTGTGCTGCGCACTGCACTGGTTACCTTTACCTGTAAGATCGATTGGATCATTTTACTATATGTCTATATCTGTGTCTAATTGTTATCATTATTATTTGTAGTTGTGTTGGCTGCTATAATACCCAATTTGGGTTCCATTATATCGCTTGTGGGCGCCGTTAGCAGCTCGGCATTGGCGTTGATTGCGCCTCCGATCATTGAGATTGTCACCTTCTATAATGTTGGATTTGGTCGCTATAACTGGATGCTTTGGAAGGATATACTCATATTGATCTTTGGATTATGCGGTTTTGTTTTCGGCACTTGGGCCAGCTTGGCACAGATATTAAATCCAAGTGTGGACTAAGCGTCGAGAGCTGCAATGCCTCCAATATTAGATTAGATTATTAACGATTGTGTGCGAATTTAATACGAAGGCTTTATGTAGTTATTACTACAGATTCAGACAATAAGTTAAGCTTTATAGTGTTGTATTTGTTTAGGTTTTGTTATAGTAACTGCCAAATGTGCTAGAACTTGATATATTATTTAGCTTCTATTTTCCGTTAAATAGATTTGATATTTATTGTATTTTTATGTTATATAGCACAATTGCAGTACCAGACAATAATTAGCATTTTAAGACATTTTACGTTCATGTTCATGTACAATGTGATTATTTGATAATTTTGTGTTTTTTTTGTTTTATTTTATTTTATTTTATTTTGTTAACGACGAATCGCACAATGCCAAAAAGTGATTTTGAAATAGTATTCCTATGTATAACGTCTTAAAGTCGCAGATCATTCCAATAACTCCGCACAGTTAGAAAAAGTTATGTTAGCTGACATTGAATTTACTTCTTTTGTCTATATACATACTATATATAACGAATGTGTATATCATACACAAAACAGACAAATAATATACATCTAAATGAACTGTTAAATATGTTCAAAATACAGTTTAGACAATAGCATGCTCAAACAATAATACCCTGTGGATTGTAGCAGGCATTATTTCTGTATAATATATATATACCTAAGAGATTTACTTTTTTAATCTCATGTAATTACAATTCAACAATTTTAAACCAGACAATAATAAATTGAGTTTCAGGTTTGTAAACATTTAATACAAAATGTGTTTTCTTTCTATAAATGGAGATGATAGCAAATGGTCTTTGGTTTCATTCCCAACGTGCCATTGATAGTCGCCTATCCCAGCTATATTAATCTACGGGGGATACTAGGAATTTGTCAAGTTCCTAACGGATCTGATAACATTAAAGGCGCAATTAATTTCTTTGGCACATTTTATTTATTATACTTTATATATGACGCAAAAATTGATAAGCAGAGTTCTTAATGGGATTGTGAACAGTAAAATTTGATTACTTCGGATGTCATGAAAAATTGTATACTACATAACGAACAATAGCAGTATAGTGATAATTGAGCGCTAGAAGGTATTTTTGGAAAATCTTATGCCTTTCAACAAATATACGTAATAAAAATTAAAGTGTTTAACAAAATATTTGTTTGATTTTAAAAATTTTAAGAATTAAACAAAATATTTGGTTAACTTTAAATGGGAAGGAGGTTCCAGAGCATTCACCATACTCCTGTATGATCTTTCCCAATATGTTTTCTTACCCACTTTTATACATTTATATATTGTTTTTTATTTTTTTTATACTTTGCTGTTGTTTATTGAATCTTCTATAAGACTAATAATGAGTTTACAAATTTTATTAATTATTTATTATTTTTTTATACATTTAAATACTGAAATAATTTGTTGAAATACTGAAGATACATACATATGTTACATAAGTTAGTTCAAATAGTAACAGTATGTATAAGATATAAAACTAAAATTTGTATAAAAAAACCAAAAAAATATATTAAAAACACAAATAAAAGCTATATACACAAAAAAAAACTATTATCACCCGCTTTAGTATGCGTTTGATATAATTATATTTTTATACAACCAAAAAACCTTATGCCCAGCGCTGTTGTTTGTTTTCACGTTGCGCTTATAATTCCCAAGTTGTTGTTCGCTGGCGTTTGCATATAAAACGCTGGCTAAGCAGGTGGTAGGTTTGTGTTGTTTGGAAGGAGAGCAAGTTAGCACTCCCCTAGACAAGGATGGAACACATAAACGAACGGTGAGGCACAAACATTGCCGTTCACAAGTTTTTTTTTTTTTTTGCTTGGTTTATAAATGCAATATATTGTATAATAAGTAGCAATAATTAAATGCCATAGTTCATTTCATATAGTCGTATAACACGTTTGCATTTATTTCAAATACTGAATTTATGTAAAGGTTGCGGGGCAATACGGGGTCCAAGTCCATGCCTCAACTTTAACACAATCATTTGCTGCTTCAGAGTAAAGCCCTTGCTTGCAACGGACAGATTCAGGAGCACCATTTGAACATATCCAATAGCGAGTGGGATCGAAGAAGTCGCGGTATGTGACAGAGCTATCGCTAGTGGAAGTGCAAGTCGGCCTATTATCGCCCTCAGGATCACAATCCGCGAAGACGGCAACCATGAATGCGGCCAGGCACAGCAGGATCAGAGCTGGGTTAGGAATATATATTTTAATATATATAATTTAAGGAGGTCTCTTTTCCTATACTCACTGGTTTTCATGTTGATTTTGGTTCGAGTAGGGAATTCAACCGAATGTGCCTTCCCTATCAAATTCGCCAAGTATATATACCCAAAAAAAAAGGCCCGATATCATCGACATTTTTGTTTCTTTTAATAAACTAACTTATCAAATGGGGTGTTTGAGTTTTTGTATTTTTTTTTATGAAAGTTGTGTTCGTGCAGTGATAATTTCTATTTTAAACACAACATGAAATTGTATCAATTAATCTTAGAAACGCGCTTCAGTTCAAGAGCACTTATCTCGAAATTAATTGACTTAGTATTGATTTATTAAACAACTGATATTCCTGGATTAATCACTATACAGCTTTATTGTCCTTAAATATGATTAATATTTACTTCAATTGCTAAATTATTTAAAAATACAACAGTTAATAATTAACAGCTATAAAAACCCAAGAATGAAGAAAGGTTAAAAATTAGGAATTAATGAGGCTTTTAATTAAATTTGATAATTGTAATTACTGATTAGATTGATATTTTCTTTTTGTTTAGCTTTCAACTGTCATTTTACAAAGGGCTTTAATTAAATGTTCTCTAGTTTTAGTAAAATAAATTTCTTTACCACACAGTTGATAAGATTTTAATTCAACCGATTTTAATGTCAAAATTTCAAGTCAATAAATGGTAGAGATGAAACGAATAATTAACCCTTTCAAATTGTTAGATAAGAATGGGAATCCGTTTGTTGATTTCAGACACGATATCAATTGGATCCGTGGATTATCTACCAAGCAGTTAGGTGCTTGCAACAATTTGTTGCATGCACTACGCGATGACATCGACCAGGGTTCGACATATCGTGTGCGCGAATGCCTCAATTTGCTGGGCTTGAGTCCAATGATGACATCGAAACAAATCAAGACAATCATGAAACTTAGCCAGGGCAACGATTTGGCATTTCTCTGGTTCAGCTGGGAGGCATGCTACAAATTGCCTCACGACACCAGCGAGTTCTATTCGAACAATGAGCAATTGCTGCTCTCGGCGATTGTGCATCTGGATATGCCAACGACATTGCGTGCTTTGGATAAGATTTTGCCGGGTCCCAAGCACTCCAAGAAGTATCAGGAGAAGCAGCAGCAGAAACTTCTAGAGGCACAAGCTCAGGCTCGACAAATGCCGAAAGGAAATGGCAAAAGGAACCTGCAGAGTTTGCCATATTTGTGGCCCTTGGTGCGACCTAAGCCATTCGTGCCCATGTGCATGTTAGCCAAACGACCGGAGATGAGGATAACCTTTCCCATGTTTAGCAAATACAAGGACCCCATGCACACAATACCCAATGAGAGCTCCAGATGGTTTGCGGACTATCAACTATCGCCCATTAAACGGGAGGTCAAGCGTTGTCTCTCCCAAGCCCTGAACGAAGTTTTTGGCCACCATCCTCCGACCTTGGACGGTCATGTCTGTAATTTTCATCGTCAGCTGCAACATGCCACGGCCAAAAAGCAGCAAGAGTTGACGTTTCAGACCATGCAACGTATCGGCGATATGATGCAAAAGGTAAACCTTACAAAATCCATGCACGTTGTGCGTCAATTGGAGCGAGATGTGAATGCCGCAGCTGAGATGTTGCAGCAACACGCACGCCGCCAACTCATACTGTTGCAACAGATCAAAGGCGGCACTTGCAACAGAGGCGCAGGTTGCCAAATGTGCAGCAAGGTCGCAACCATACCAGCAGCTTCAACAACCACAGCTTCCAAAACCGATTTCTCTTTCCTCCTAAACGTTGACTGCACCACAAACATCATCGAACCCAAGGTACCGGATCAGGTGCGGGTGCTGGAGCTGGGCACTGACCATCAGCTTAAGATTATTGCAGTGGACGACAGCCGCTGTCTGAAGAACACAAGTGGCAGCGGAGCCTACTGTGGGGGCAAGGTTCCACTACCCTGTCCGCCCATCGAGGGCCTCATCAAAGTTCTTGACAGCAAGGGGCAGCATGCCAAAGTCGTTACTGCAGCTGATGAACCCAAAAGTGCAGTTGAAGATCACATTTCAATTGAGACAACAGAGAAGTATTTCTCCAAGGGTCAAGGTCTATTAAACTGGGACTACTTCAAGGTCTTCGAGCCGCTGCCCACTTCCCAATCGCAGGTTTCCATGCAGCCCATTATACGCAGCTATTGCATATCGGCGTTAAATCAAGCTGTGGAAAGATCGAAAGCTGGCGGGGATTGCGGGGAAAAGTTGGATACCAAAACTTCCATAGCTGTCGATAAATGTGCGCAGGAAATGTTCGAAACGGGTAGAGCCATATCTACGGCCAATACAGAAAGCCCAGCCAACAAACGCCAGTTGCTGGTCAAAAGTGATCACACTGAACAGATTCAAATGACCGACATCGATCCCGACAATATTACACAGTTACTGGCACTGCTTAAACGAGGTCTGGAGATCTTGAGACGCAATCCCAAATACGTATTGGCCACACTGCCCAATGCGCATCTGCTGCCCGTATTGATTGACTGGATAATGGCGCGTTACGGCAAGACCTATAGCCTGAAGGAAATGCAAGTTATGTCCACTAGCATATCCCTGGCTCGCATGCACATCGACAAAATGAATTTGAAATGTCCGTATCCAAAAAAAAAGTATATGAAAGGATTGGATGGCAACTTCACGTATGCCAATCGAGATCGGTTGATCAAAGCCAACAAAATGATGAAAGATGAATATCACAAGAGACTTAATGCCGCAGCAATTGAACAATCCAGGGTTCTTTGGTATGCGCTGCGTGGGTTTTCCAATTTTCATGGGTATCTGACAGACACGTTCTTCAACTACATTCCCAGCAAGGAAGCCGACTTTATGCGCACTCACTTCTGGCGATCTCACGAATTTCATAAGAAACTTAAGAAACCGAAGTTCTAGGCTATGTCTTAAATTTGTTAGTATAGTTTTTAGGTTTATACTGAAGTTTCAGTGCCGTATTCATAGTATATCTCAAAATCAAATCTATGGTTTCGGCACTGCAATATTCAACTATAAACAATTTACAACTTTAAGTTGTGGAACTTGGGAAGAAATACATATTTAAAACCAGTATGAACGCAGTCAATTAGTCAGACGCAACTGTATATAGAATAAATTAAATATAATTTGATATACTGAGAATTGTTGTTCGATATTTGTTTTTAAATAGAATCTCACTGATTGTATTATTCCCTTTGATTTTTAACACATAATTCTCGTTTGTATTGACTTGCCCCGAAAAATCTAGGCAATTAAAACTACAACTCACCCAAAAACCTAAAAATCCAAAACTGAAATAATAATTTCTTATCTTAACTAACATATATACAATTATTCTGAGCCTTATATAATGCTTTTCTATGTGAATCAAATTTATTAACACTTGCAGCATTAGCATTACTTAGCTTAAATAAATAAACTCAATTAAAAAATTAGTCATGGAGAAATGAGGGATATTTATTTTATACCTAACATGTTCAATATTTTTGTATTTATCGTAAAATATAACAAAAGCTAAAGTTTTAAAAATTTGCAAGTTTGCTACGTTTTATCGAGTGGCTACATCTAATCAAAAATTAAAACCCCGATTTTAAAGGTTTATAAATCATAGGAATTGTTTTTAACATATTCATAAGCCCCTGCTTAGACCTCCAAGTAGTATGCTTAGCGCTACGCATGAAAAGTGAGAGTACTTAGTGAGTATTTACTGTTATCTCTCGGACACATCTGCCAAATTAATCTAACAAGATCTGTGATAAGTGCTGGTACACAAGGTTTCATTTCCCCCAAAGCGCTCTCGCATGTATCGCCTGATGATAATGTTTCCGTGAAATACTTCAAAAATTCTCGCAACACTGATAAGAGGCGAGTGCTACTGATAATTTGGTAGGAGGTAGCTGTAAACGGTAGACTTTAGGCAGCCGCCAGCTCGCATGTTGCACAGTTCGGAGGTGTGTCAACTTTGATCAAGGCCAACAAATTTTGCATGCTTTAAAAAAATATTTGCAAAAAACATGAGAAGCGAGCGGCAATAAAATTTGCCAGTGTCAAGAAACTTGCGCAATAAATTTTCTAACAAATTGATCATTTTTCTAGTGATTATATTTTCTGCTGTTGGTGAATGCAAGCACAACAAAAACAAACAGTGTTAATTTCTTAACTATCAACGGGAAGTGAGTCTACTATGGACTCTGCGAGGGTCGCTCGGCAATTTGAGGTAATTGCAATTACAGTGCCAACTTTTTAAAAGTGGGTATGATTAGTTTGAGAAGTTATGAAGGAAAAAAAATGGAAAACGTCACTGTTGAGATATATAAATGGGGAATTCTGATTGATCCGTTAAGGAATCTTGGGGATTTTAGATTCTTAGATTCTTAAGAAAAAGTAAAAAAGGGTCTATTAAATTGGTGAAAATCGGAAATGTGTAAATATAGTAAAGAATACAATTTAAATGTTTTATTTACTTAGAAATAATTATACAAATATACTTTTTACACAGAAATATGAAATACATTTGTAAACCCTTCCCTAAATGTACACAGGGTAAATAGAGTTTGTGCATTTTTCCTAGCTTGAAATAATTGTTTTAGTTTATACTCATAAACATAGACTCAGGCAGTACCTATAAATCTATGAATAATTTATAGTATTTAACTTTCCTTACAGTTCAAGCCCAGCATTGTTATGTTGTACCTTGTGATTACCAGGTATTTATTTATTTTTGAATTTTATTTCATTAACCTGTTGACGTCAAATTGGCAACTACACGCGTGCTGGCCAGGTTAATGGAGCCCTGTGCGTGGAAAAGTGAAACCTTTAACGTGAAACATTCCATGCACAGTGTGCTCATGCTCACAGTTTGTCTGGCGAAAGAACTTGCCATATGGCGGCACTAATTGCCTCTGGCGTCGCCTCCAAGCGGCAACATGTGGCAGCAACTGAGCAGTGCTGCCAGAATTTTAATCTCAAAAGTGGCTAAAATTTGAAAAAATAGTGGCTAACAAATGTCTGCTAGCTGAAAAAATGGCTAAGTAATTGGAATAATTGCTCTTATATTTAAATGCATATTATTTTAAGAAAAAAGGTCTAATAAAAAAACTTAAATAAGGTTTGAAATGTAGTCAACAGGAGTTGGGCCAGCGAAAGTTAAGCCAGCAAGAACTATGTGATCAAGAGTTAGGCGACCAAAAGTTGGGCAACTATGTAAGAGTTCGACCTGCCAGAGTTCGGCCAGCGAGACTTGGGATAGCGATAGTTGGGGGCCTGTGAGAGTTCGTCCAGCGAGAGTTCGGCCTGCGAGTGATCGGCCAGCGAGTGTTCGGCCAGCGGGTGTTCGGCCAGCGAGAGCTCGGCCAGCGAGAGTTGGGATAGCGAGAGTTGGGATAGCGAGAGTTGGGATAGCCAGAGTTAAGCCAGCGAGTGTTCGGCCAGCGAGAGCTCATCCAGCGAGCGTTCGTCAAGCGAGAGTTCGACCAGCGAGAGTTATTTATCTCTGAAAGTGGCTATATCTAGCTACAAAATGGCCAAATTGGCAGCACTGCAACTGGGCAGGCAGCGAAGCGTCTCATCGAGCGCCTCACAATTTCAGCCTTAAATTGCCAAAGCGCAATTTGTCGCCAGTTGCTCGTTGTTGCAACTGTCTAACACTTGGGGGCAAGTTGTTTTTATAAAGTCGATGACATCGCTGGAAGCGCATTTAGTCACAATGTTGGGATTGAAACGCGAACAAGGCTCCGGAGTTTGCCTCTGGCTGGGCCTGGGATTATTGGGATTACTTCTGGAGTTGAGCTGGGCGCAAAATGCCAGCACCGTGGTATGGGAGCCAACAACTGGGAATGGAAAGGGCAACGGGAATACGAATAAACGTGAGATTGGCAGCGGAGGCAGCAATAGCAATAGCGGTTTGGATTATGCCGGCACCAACATAGCCAAAAGCTATGATCCTCCGCCGGAATTCTATAGAGGACCCGGCTCCACATCCGGCTCCAATCTGTCTCAGACTGGAGGCAACTTTGGCAGCTCCTCCGCTGGCAACCTGCAGCTGGGCAACGTGGGCGACAATCTCAGCGAGGCCTACCACAAATGGCGCCAAGGAGCAGGATCCGTGCAGGATCGGATTAGCGTAGGTGAGTAGAGATTAAACTGGTCTGGAAGCCGATCTCTCAAGCTGTTCCTTACAGGGCATTACGGCAGCAGCATTCCAACGCATGTGCAGAGCACCCAAGGACCTTTGAACTACGCCTACGAGGGACATCCCTACGAGTATGCCTCGGTGAGCGGAGGCTCCCATCATGGCGGATACTACGGCAGCAGCAGCGCCGAAGCGGGAATCCCCTTCGATGTCTACGCCTCGCGTCCCTCTCACGGTGCTCATCACTCGCACTATGGACACAGCGGTGGCGGTGGCGGAGGGGAATACGCCTATTTGGAGCACGATATCGCCTCCCATAAGGGACCGCCAGAGCTCTCCCAGAAGGCTTTGCTGGCCAAGAGTTTCCTCATTCCCCTGGCCAGTGCTGCCGTCTTGGGCATCGCGGCTGCTTTGGTCAGCAATCCGCTGCTGCTGCAGCTGGGCACTGTGGGGGGCGGGGGATTGGGGCCGGTGGTTGGAAAGCGTAAGAAACGCGCCTTGCAACGCGCCTATGCTGCACATAAATTGCAGAATTAAGACACAGCATTTTGAAAGTTTGCCAAATAAATGGAGTTTTTTAAATTGATATTTAACTGGAGTAATACAAGTATTGTTTAGGGTTAAATAACTTGTAATCATTTTACTTTTTCACAGCAAACTCCTTACAAATTGATTTCGCGGTAAATTTACAAATTCAAATTCAAATTTAGCTGCGCAGCGTATGTCGATAATCTGCCTGGCGCAACTTATCGATTTCCGCAGGGCTGCCGTGCAGCCCATGTTAACTAACAGAGTTTGCTAACAGCTGTTACACTAAACCCGCCAAATTTAAAAAATACGAATCTATGTTGTTCTAAGCAAACAAATAAATAGAAATGAATACTATAGTTTTCATTAGACTTCAGCAATATGCACAGCAGCATAAATTTATTAAATACACTGCAATTTGTTTATAAACTACACATAAGTACGGGCCTCGGCTCTCAGCGAGCTCTCATGAGTTTATTTATTAAGCAGCACGCTTGAAAGCCACAACTCATTTAGAGCCCAGACAGATACATTTCGAAAAACGAAGCAAAAAATGTAGGAAAATTGCAACAAGAATGAACTTGAGTGAGACCAGAGAACGCGAAAGGAAACCATAAGTATAATAATTGAAGAAAATGTCAGCTACACACGATGGCTACGTGACTTAATAATGTCCCTTGTGTGCCATAATAACGGTCGCAACGTGTGGCCAGGGATGGATTTTCTGCTGGGCAATTGTCCAGGGCGCTTCAATTGAGGGGGCACCAAAATTTGTCATGATAAACAAAAAAGCAAAAAATTTTATAACAAGTTAAGTATTTTCTTGTTGGGAAAACAGTTTTAAAACGTCATTGAGAGAACACAAAATTAAAAAAAAAAAAAAATATTAATTCAATATCAATAATCGTTAATTTAAAATTTTGTCTAAATTAAGAATACATTTAATAATATTTTTTTAAGCTTAAAGGACGCCCTCACAACACAGCGCCCAAGCCCCTCAAAGAAGCTAAGAACGGCCCTGCGTGGTGCTCTCTTCAATTCCATTGCAATTTCATTGGCAAAATTAAACTCGGCTTGTTCTTGCCATTGACCATTTGGTATCATTAAGTTTATGACTTTCGCTCCTCAACACAGCACAAAAGTCGATGCCAGTTTTTGCCTTTAGCTTTTTGTCGCCGTCATAATAACCAGCTTTTCGCTTTTAATTGGTATAAGAAGTGGGGAGTTGCAGCTGCCTAGGTTTTAAACCATGTCAAGGCGATGGGGATTATGATGCAACACGTTGCTCTGCATATTTAATTATTATTTTGTCATGTGGCTTTTGTAATCTAACTACAATTACTGCTAATAATCGTATTCATTCAGTGTGATTCAATGTTTTAATTAATAACAAATGTTTTGCTGTAGCAAAAAAATGCAATTTGTTAGAGTTTAGGGGGATATGCATCAATTTGTTCAGCTGAAAACAAATTTGCATGCATTTCAATAATTTAGGACATTGGGGATTCCCGCCACAAATGCAATCTCCTGCTCCGCAACCGCAAAGTTCGACGAGTTTTTGTTTATGGAAATAAAATGGATACAAAATTTTATAAGCCCATATACAAATGGTAATTATTTAACAAATTAAAATCCATAAATATTGCATTTAATTTGCTTGCTAAAATAATAAACATGGCGTTTTGCGGTTGATTTTTCATCAGTTGCAATGATTAAATTGCGGTCGATTCGCTCGGAAATTGGTCAAAAAGGTTTGACAATTTTGGTAGATTATAATCGGGCAATTGAATTTTAAACATGTATAGTTTTTTTATGTTTAAATATTTTGAATATAAGTTACAATTTATTTTAACAGAGACTGAAGAAATACCGAATTTATTGAATAAATAAATTATTTCTCTTTTCAGGGAATCCTAAGTGCGGTTAAAAAATCAAGGAAGAAGACGCATTGCTACATAGCTTTGTGGGCAGTTCTAAAGTGAGATGTAGGGTATTTACAGGTTTTATTTAATTCTATCTATAAGATAATACTTAGCCTAACAAGAACCAAAACCAAGACCATTTAAAGAACGGGTTTCGAAACTATTATATTGTATAATACTGATCAAGTTTAATGGCTGATTCTGAGCTTTTTTAACACTTCCGCAGCTGCTTAACAAAATGCCATTATATAGACCGACCACGCCCATATCATTGTCCGCAGTAAGAACAACAACAAATCACATTGACACCCACAATTTGCAGAACCGAACCCACATTGTACTCTAGTTGGAATTCACACATTTCGACCCACATAGGGCGGGAGTACGGGAGGGTAAAAAAAAAGAAATGAAACAAAAACAAATTACAAGTGTTGTAAAGTGTCATTTTTCAAACTACAGAGCAATAGACTCGAGAGGGGGCGGGTATGGGAAGGGGGAAGAGCTGAGCTGGGGTAAAACGCAATGTAGAAATAATCATAATGGCCCAGCGCATATTTGAGACGAAATCTTGCGTGGAAATGCAAGAAATACACAAAACAAAACAAAAAACAAAAATAAACAACAAAAAACAATAGGAAAAACAACAAGAAAAATGTGAGCAAATTTCGCTGGCAGCGCAAACGAAATGAGAGGAGACAAAACAACAAAAAACAACAAAAACAGAAAAAAAAACAAAAACGAAATGAAGAAAAAACTAAACCAAATTCCAATTTGTCAGGAATTTGTTCAATTTCAGTTTTGCTTTGCTGAGGGCTTGGCTCGTTCGCTCACACTCTTCACTGCTCTCTCCACTCTCCACTCTCCGCTCTCCGCTCTAGCATCTGCATGCTCCACACGTGCCGCCATGCAAAACCATAAGCATAACGGCTATACTAACCTCCCTGCCGGCCATTATAGAGCTACCACGACAAATGGCATACATTTAACACACACACACGCACACACACACATACACTATACACATGCATGCAAGGAGCAAGGAGAAGCCGGAAAAAAGTGCATACTTAACGGACACACAAAAAACCAGCATGAGAAACAGCTGTTGAAAATGGCTCAAACAACGTCGCAGCTTGTCGGCCCATACATGCTCATAGAGATGGGCGCGTGAGTTGTCAGCCTAGCGTAAGCTAACGATATAACAAAAAAATCCTATTCAAAAATTAGTATTTTCGATAGAAATCGTTTCTTAAATGAACATAGTATATACTGGCAGAGCTGTTTAAAAAACCTAATAGTATTAAATACAAAATAATTATTATAACATAATATTCTAAAACAGTTAAAGACAAACAGATTGCTGCTTTGACTTAACATGCCGTAATAAATGGGGAACGACAATCTGGAAGTTAGTTCAGGGTAATTCCCTTTATTCGATTCAAAGTGCCGTTCAATTGCTTCAATTCCGAACGATTCGACCCTATTTAGTTAACCAGTCAACCAAATCAATTAAAATTATAAATTTAAATGAGGCAATTTAAAATTAATATTAAATTAATAACAATTAAATTAAAGATATTGTAAAAAATCTAAAAAAATATGATATTAAAAAACATGATAGGGAAACCCAGATAAACCCAATTCCCCACCCTTTTGCATATATAATTTGAATATAAGAGAATTTATTTATTTGTATATTTTTAACCGATAGCACTGCAGTGAACTCACATCTCTAGATTGCTTAAAATCGTCAAACATCAAGCTGTGATTGTGCTTATGGCCAGCTCGGCCCGGCCCTAATGACATTTGTATGCCAGTGCAGACTTTGCCACTTGCAACTTGGCCATTTCAAAGTTTTTGGGGAGGTCCTTAACTCATAAACACCACGGCCTGCAGACTGCAGCATTGTAAATTTGCTGGAAACTTTTTTGCTTAACCGATTTGCCAGATGATATTTGTTATGGCGCTGCCAAATCGCTTTCGATAAATGTATCGAAGGTGCCAAAAACGATAACAGCAAATTTATTTATTCGAATGTAGAAGTGCCAAAAATCCGAATTGCATTGCATAATTATACACACATTTATGGACGCCGATTTGCCCGATTTACCTTTGCAGCTGTCGAAGATATATAAATATTTGAAAACACAGTTGAAAGCACTCAATTGTTCACAATTTCCAATGGCATCCCAACATTTTCTCTCCGCTCTCCTCTTGGCACACAGTTTTAGCTGTATATTTTTGTATATCTGTGGGGGGTGCGTGGGGTTTGGGGCGTGGCAAATCTGTCGGCGCTTGTGCGTTGAGAGTTTTAATTGAATTTTGAGTGGCGTATTTAGGGATTTGTTATTTTTAATAGAAAGGTTAGATAGGTGGGGCGGCCAGGATGAGAGACAGCGGAAAACAATGGAGCGTTCAATTGTAATGCGGAAAACAAATCTAAACATAAAATACGATACAAAGCTTTTTGATTGTATTTATTTGTCACGTAACGAATTTAAAATGATTTTTCTGCATTTATGCAAATGGAATTTGCTAGTTTATTAAACTAAAACTTTAACAATAAAATATAATAAATAATATAAATTGATTATAAAAGTTTGGCTTTTATTTTTAAAGCGTCGAACATTAAATAATATTGTGTTGAAACATAAAAAATATAAATTGAGACTTTATTGTTTATTCTACTCTATGGTAGGCGCTGAAATTCTGAATATAAATATAATGTTTATAAAAGTTCATTTATTATTTATATAGTAAAAAACAAAATATTTGTTATGTTTTGAGCTTACAATTATTTTTCTGCATTTATTCATGTAGAAATTAAAAATTTATTGATTTTGCAGGATAACAGCTAAGACTCAAACGATAAAATTAAGAAAATATGTATGAAAATATAAATATTGAAATATGCATATTTTTTCGCTTTAAAGTGCCGACATTGCTTCTAAATTTGTATAAATAAATCTCTTGTGAACCACAAACGAATGGAAAACTATTATAAACCCACATATACATACATATCATTATTGTTGCTGTTGTTGTTAGCTACACTTGAAGAAATTGTGTTATAAAACGCAATTTGTTAACGCCATAAAACCTTGATATACCCGCATGCTTTTTATGGTGCTCGATGACCAATTTGAAAAGCAATATGTGGACACAGCTCAAACCCCTAGCCACGCCCACTGCAACGCCCTCCAAGCACACATTCAAAGGCATCATGGCATACAGTCGGAAGTTGGAACCAGCTACGCTTCTCAATTTACAGCTTGCTATTTATTTTTGGTAGCAACATTTGCGGCACATGTCACAGCTACGAGCCAACGAGCGAGCGTATTTTTTTTCTAGGGCCCTTTTTTTTTTTAGGGGATTTTACGAGTGTTTGTGTGTGTGTGTGTGGGTGCATTTGTTGTTCATTTCATTTAAATTACCCTGTGGCTGACCGACCTCCGCCTGTCACAACTTGGCGGTGCACCATATTGAAACAGTTTTCGTTCCACAATTGAATACTCATTGAGTGCCCTTTTCGTAATACTCGAACAATGCTCGGATTGTGTTCTTTTTGTGGGTTTTTAATCAAGTTGTTTGCGCACAAATTTTGTTGATGTTTTTTTGGTTTGCAGGTTGACCATAAAAACCAATAAAGACAACAGGGACTCCAGCGATTCCAAGGCATGGGGCAACATTTAAATGATTGAGTGCCTTTTAAATGAAGTTAAACGTGTTTTTCTTCTAGAATTAAATACATGCTGCGGAGTTTTTTGAATGGATTTTGGCGGATCAAAAGCTATCGATAACAGCGATACCGCAGTGACGTGAATTGATATAAAAAATTACAAAATGTATAGACGACAACATTTTTTTTAAATTTAAAAATATATGAATACAAATATTATATGTAAATATACAACAAAAAAATATTTTAAATTAAATTTAAAATTGTTTACACAGTTCATAAATATACTGGTCAATTTTGGCTTTTATTATTTGACGTTTTAGCGGTTTGCTGCTGTTTATGCATATTTTACATGCTACATTTTATTTTAGAATATTTACGCGTTTATTTATGTTTGATATGCCACTTAAAAATTATTGCCCACTTTTTTTTGGGGTAGGCAAAGAACATTTATGACTGCGAAAACATCAAGAACAAAAAATTTGGACGGGGCAGATCAGTCGGACGTTCCCGACTGCAAAATACCCTGCACCCTATATTCAAAATAAAATTTTATGAAACTGTCACACGAAGCGTAGCAGCAATATTTAATGAGATTAAATATATACACTTGTATACATGTAATAAAATTATAATATGGTAGAAATTACTACATACATATATAGTAACAGTAAATCATACAAAAAATAAAATAAACAATTTTATATTTTTACAAAAAAACAAGCAATACTTTTTCTTCTTACTTTTTTATGGGTGCCAGATTTAGCGGCAGCTCAATACCGCTCACATCAAACTCTTGCCATTCTCACACTCCAGATCCACAAACTAATGGCTTTGAAATAATAATAAACAAATATTTATTATAATAATCACACTCACCACTCCACTAAAGCGCCCTTGACACATCCTACCCAATTGACCACAAACACTACACTGTGATCAGCAGCCCTGCAGCAGCTGTATTTATAGTGCTTGCAAGCTGCGCAGCCGCTGTCTCTTATCAGTTCTCGAGAATAAGAAAGAGAAAGAGCCATGAAAGCTCACCCACTAATCGACCGCTCTCTATGCGTAAGCTGCTAGGCAGCGCTTAGCCGCTCTCCTTGGTGGCTCTCCAAGCATACCTCCTGCATTACAAGTAATGCAGCGGGTAGCCGGCTCGCCTATAAAGAACACATCGACCGCTCTCTATGCATAAGCTCCGAAGGCAGCGCTAAGCCGCTCTCCTTGGTGGCTCTCCAAGCATACCTCCTGCATTACAAGTAATGCAGCGGGTAGCCGGCTCGCCTATAAAGAACACATCGACCGCTCTCTATGCATAAGCTCCGAGGCAGCGCTAAGCCGCTC